>BSBK01001555.1:5565000-5892500 GCA_027943335.1 Chamaecyparis obtusa
TTTTAATATGATTTTCACATGCAAGTTCAATTAATTTTCTATGCAAAATATTGAGGCAAAATATCAATCTTTTATGGGTAAAATACCCTAACTAGAAAAACCCACACAATTTCCTAAAATTTCTTCGTAGGTTTTCAAAACCATCCAAACATAATACTAGATCTAATTTAACATCAAAATAATCCAAAATTTCACAAAACAAACTTGATTTAAACATAAACTCAATTTTCAATTCATTCACATAAACAATTCCAAACACAAAGCATACAATCTTTTTAAAAGAATAATTTAACAAAAAGAAGGTTTCAAACCCTACCTCAAACAACGCCTGAAAATTTGAAGACAAGAAGAATCATACACAACCTTCAAAATCCAAGCTTTCCAAAAATCTCAAACAATGCCTACAAAATCCAAGCTTTCTAACAATCTCAAACAACGCCCACAAAAACTAAGTTTTCCATAAATCTTCCAAATTCATCCAAAAGAGCTTCTCCAAAACCTGTTAGATGTAGTTGAAAATAATACCTAGAAACCCCTCATAAAGAAGACCTATTCCTCCTAGGGTTTCTAAAACATGCAAACTCTAAAGTTAAACTCAACTCTCTCTCTCTCTACCTAGTTTACATCAATTTACTTACATGATTAAAATCACTTAATAATAAAATAATGCACTTTTAATTATAATTTCTAAGTCAACTTTTAACTTTAAATTCTATTTCAATTTTCACTTAAACCGAATGTGCAACTTAAATTGCATATAATTATTTAATTAATCAATAAATACTTTACAACATAATTAACTATGCAAATTGATAAATTAAATATTAAATAAATCAACTATACCCTTTAATTTTTATATTTAGATTTCATAATTAATAAAATCCTCTTATTCCAATTTTAGACTTTTAATTAACAAAGGTATTTAATCATCCTTAATAATTAAATATTCTCTATATCTAATATTTCCACATTCATAAAATATAAATATTCAAATATCATAATTATTCTTAATTTAATTATTTAAATCAAATAATTCACACAAGTAAACCCACTTGACTCACAAAACATGAAAATCGACTAACTTAAACAATAAATAAACACCAAGGGCTCACGAATTCACGTCACCTTGAAGAATTTAGATGGGTAGAAACAGATACTTGCCCATTATTTAGGAAAATCAATGGCTTGCGTTGGGATTTGGATTTGTACGCTATCTTCCCTCTCTTACCATTGAGATTTTGCAATAGGGCATGCTCATCCTGGCAATTTAAGGAAGTCGATGTTCAGTACCTACAAACCTACATAAAAGATGAGCATGTACATACATGTATAAATATAAACAAGCAATGGTGAGGATTGACCGATCGTGTGGATTTCGCAAGCAAGTAACTACGACTTCGTCCCTCAACCACATCAAGCACATCAAACAAAAATATAAAACATACACATCAACCATACACATGCAAGTATGGGGTCAGTAAAACCATAAACATAATATACATAATATCAAATCTATTTGAGGATTTATACAAACATGAAAAGTGGCCTAAAAGAGTATGACCAATTAAACTAAAAAGTAAACTATGGGAGGGGTGTTACAAAATACACGGAAAGTCAAAGAGGGTTCTGGAAAATTCAAACTCTTATTTCTTTTTATTGTCAAAACTTACATCATTGTACCTTACCTCTGATCACAACAATGGATCTTGTCATTTTTTATATGTTACAAACCTCTTCCAACAAAAATTGAACGGTTGTGACCATTGGGAAAGTAGTTTGGCACCATTAGGCCAAACATGACAACTTTGACATCTCTTTAGCAATTTTTCTCAAAACTTGTCAAGTGACCTTTCTTTGCCTAAATATTGGTATTATGACACAAATTAGGCTCAAACCTACACAAATATCTAATTTATTCATCCTCCTATAATCTAGGCACCCTTTGACTAGATTTGACCTTGTTGGTTTATCTCACCATACAAGTTAATGGTCTTACATTTTTGGTTTATTTTATTACAAACAGAAAGACAAAATATAACCTATTCTAATTGTCTTGATCTTCTTATTCCTTGAAATCCTTGGAAAGGAAGTCTTCATCTTCTTGATGGGGTGCTCCTGCACCATTTACAATCTCAATTGAGTTCATATCAAAGGTGATACCAATAAGACTCCTTATGAATTCTGGTGTTGTCATGTTCCTACTATTAAATATTGGAAGTAAATGTTATATCAAGAGGGATGGAGATCTAGGAAATTTGGATGCTAAATGTGACAAAGGAATATTTCTTGGTTATTCAACCAAAAACAAGGTCTGCCAATGTTATAATAATAAACTGAGGAAGATAGTTGAGAGTGTAAATGTTAAGGATGATGAAAGCAATCAAAGACAATATAGATCCCACAAATATGATTCAGATGATGAGAATGGCACTACAAACCAAGGAAAGTAACCTCAAAACCAGAATCAAGTTCAGATCATTTTAGGGAATCCAGTGTATCAAGGAGAAGAAACTAGTGCAAGTGCTAAAGAAAGAGCACAAGAATCTGAATTTCAAGAAAAGCCTAAGACTCCCAGGTATGTAAGGTTGAATAATTCAAAAATTAGATAATAGGAGATAGAAATAAAGGTTTTCAAACTTGAAGAAGAGTTTTTGAAGATCAAGTTGAGTATTGTTTGATTTCAAAGATTGAGCCTAAGAATGTGAATGAAGCATGTGTGTGTGTGAAAATTGTACCTGTTCTGTAGACACAACACTTCAGTAAAATATTAGAGGTTAGCTATAATCGAAATCGTGCAAAATTGAAAGCTATCTAACCAAGCGATTTACTGCCTTCTAATAGGTGCGAGATTAATGTTCTCAGATTATTATCGAGATCAGTGACCTAGACGACACCTAAATGAAGGATTTGAATGCAATAGATGGATATGAAATTGAATGCAATTAATCTATATTTTTGATATTTTCTATGCAATAAGAATGATAAAAACTTGATATGAATCTATGCTATTGAAAACTGATATGCTATGCTAATCTAGAAATGATATGCAATATGAATCTAAATGAATGCAAAAAAATAAGATTGATCTCACAAAGATGTCGATTCGCAAAAGCTTTGATTCTTCAATTCCAATTCTCCAGCGTGATTGTGCAAAAATATGAGATGAGATATGAAGAGCTGAAGCCTTTAATTTATAGAAATCCAGGGCTTTGGAGGTGCATGGGAAAAGCCATAAACACTCAAATTAACTCATCTTGATTTTTGAGTTATCTGATCATGAAAGATAGTTAATTCTCAAAATCATGCAAAAACATGCAAAAACAGCTTTTTAACTCAAATTAGAGTTTAGATCAGCTTTTTGAACTCCAAAAGGATGTTGAGTTCCAAAAAGTCAATAACTTGCATTGATTTTCTGATTTGGAGTTTAACTGTTTCTTTTGAATATGCATAATAATTAAGAATTAAATAAATAAATAAAGTGATTTATCCTCAACTCAACTGATTTTTGAAATAAAATAATTAATTTATGGGTTAATTAACTATTTTACCAAACTTTTATTAAAAATTATATTATTAAATAATGACAACATGCTTTAATTAATTAAATAAGAATTTAATCAATTAAAGATAGGAATTTTGATCTATTGTCAAAATTAGATAATACAATTAATAATAGATAGAATTAAATTTAATTAAATAATTAAGTGGAAAATATTAAATCTAAATAATTAAATATGAAAATATTCAATTAATCAAACTTAGGATAAATGTGATTTATTGCCAAATAATTATAAAATTAAGGATAATTATGATGATTGGGAATATTGCTAGGAATATTCCCTGATGCAGAACGTAAGATAATCAATTATGATTCGATGATGTTTAGATGTGCCTTAGGTTAGGACTTTGATGTCGATTTTATCCGATTTGTCGATGTAGGAGGTTAATGAACTTATAGCCCATTTTTGGGGTATTACATTTTGCCCCTCTTTGAATTACTGTGCGAAGCGCAGTGGTTCAAAGATAGTCTGTGTTTGATAAAGATATGAAATTGATTCAAAAGATAAATCGATCTCAAGATAGAAACCGATTGAGAGATATTGAGATAGGAGGTCCTGAATGACTAGAGATAATGTTCACTATAGCAGCAAATGAACCTATGATTGCGAAAAAGTGTCAAAACACCTGATTCTGAACCTTAGGATTGATAAGAAGTGAGTGACCCATTCTAGACTCGATTGTCTTAGTAGAACTAGCAAGTATCACATCCGAATCCTTCAGTTGCTGAAGAACCAAAGAAAGAACACTATGATCCGATGGTTGCAAAAACTGATACAGTTTACAAGATTAGGAGAATACCAGATTGATATGGATCTTGATGAATCTGATATACCCCAAGTGATGATAGATTTGCCCCGAGCGATGAGGACTTTTGATGAATCAGCGACTAGACGTGATTGTTGTCTTGATCACTGATGAAAGATATTGATAGACTTGATCGATAGAATTTGATTTACAGACTTTGAATGATGTGCAATACCATGCCCCCTTCGGGATTAAAATTGAAATCTGACAAGAAAAGTTAGCGTTAATAGTTTAGAAGCATGTTAATTGATTTGAGAAGTGGTTAAATACATTCAAGAACGCATTCTGCATCGTTGGAAGGTCTTGGAGACTAAGTTTGACTAGGTTTGACCATGAGTTGACCATGGTTGACCAAGTTGAATTTTTGATAGTTTGATGTAAGATAATCAGTTAAGTTGAATACTAGATTTCTTGTGATGATGGAAGGTCGATTATGCAAGCAGTAGACCGTCCTGGTTCCAAAAATTTTAAATCGCAATTTTGACATAATAAACGATCTCAGATTTCAATTTTGATCTTGAAAATGGATTCAGAACGTCGAAATTAGCCAGGGGTGCAATTTTCATGGAAAATGGAGCACTTTTAAAAATTAGGTCAAAAGCTATATAAAGGCCGGAAGGGTCATTTTCAATTCATTTCAACCCTTTGACTTTAGAGATTCTGTGGAGCCCTCTGAGCGAGAAAAATGGCAGACCAGCGAGAACTGAAGGTACCTGTGAGTTCGCACCGTTTTGAGCGCAATCGGAGACATGACAGACCTCGACAGTATGGACATCCAGTAGGTGGACCTCTGTTCCCCCCTGAAAATGCATGTTTTTGATGATTTATAGCATTTTAAATTTTTCCCATACGCGTTTTTAGTTTTTAAATTTCGCATGTGTAGAAACTCGTACAAGTCTCAGCCCAGACTCGTACGATATTTCATTTCAGTTTAGAATGTCATTTCATCCACGCCCAAGTGTCGTATGATAGGGACCCTTGTGTCGTACGACATTTCGTCGGGTCCCTTGAAACTCGTATGAAGTCGGGTGAAATGTCGTACGACTATGAATTGTCGTTTGGTATGTTGTGGAATGTCGTACGACACTTCATGCCAGTCTGGAATGTCGTTTGAAAAATAGCGTGTGAAAAACTCATTTTTAGGTCAAAAATTAAACTTTTCTGATCTTTTTGCCTGATTTCGGATACTTTGGCCCACCTTCTGAAACTTCAAAACTGTGTATTCTGATACTCTTGGCCTGATTTTGAACTGAATTTCTGACAAAACACCCTGTTTCTTTATGATTTAGGTCACATATCCTGACGTACATGTTCGCCATTCTTATCCGGCCACCCAGAGATTGTGTGTCGCTTTGCCAGACCCGATGAGGGTTCATCTCGCTGCCTGTGGATTTGAGCACCTGATTCATTTACCCGATATTAGGGTAAATCATGGTTTATTGACTGCCCTGATTGAGAGGTTTCATTCTGAGACCCAGACTTTCCACCTTCCAACTGGGGAGATTACTGTGACCCCTGAGGATGTGTATAGGATTCTTCGCATTCCTTTTCATGCTCCGCGACGTCCCGAGTATGTCAGTGGAGGATCGAGGGGACTACATGCGTTCAGACAACTGTTCGGTGATGAGACCCAGCTGACTGGGTCTATATCCTGGGAGACACTTGTGCAGAGATATGGTCAGACACATCACCTAGAGTGTATCATTGCGGGGATGATCAGAGAGTTGATTATGCCTGGCCGTCAGCAGAATGGCTTCTTGATGGGATGGGCACCTATGGTAGCACTCTTGATGGCTACACCTACTGAGCTTGCCTAGGGTCAGTGTCTGTTGGCGCACTTGTATTCCGAGATGCACGAGGTCATGTATCAGGACTGCAAGACATTTGCTTCAGGAGCGGTGGTACTGCAGATATGGGCTTGGGAGCATATCCTAGTTTTGAGACCAATTTTCCAGAGTCAGCGACAGCCACAGGAGCCGGTTATATATACGTATGCTAGTTATGTTACTCAGGTTCGCATGGGTCACACCGAGTATTTCCACCGATGCTTGGATGACATGACCTTCGTGATTTGGAGACCATATGTACAGATAGAGGCCTGGCCTACTGCGAGAGAGCAATTTTCATTCATTTTTCAGAGCAGGATATTGATAGGACGGACCTCCACCGTCTTGGAGAGATTTTTGATTACTAGAGTCTGGCATCAGTATGGACGCATTCAGGATGTCCCGCAGGATTATACTGCTTATGCCCGCATTGTGCGTGAGATAGGGCTTGGATGGGCGCCACGTCTGAGTTATACTGTATGTGCTGAGGAGTATAGCCGGATTATTGGTAGGGATTGGGACTACCTCCCACAGGTGGTTGATGCAGGTGTGACAGATGCATATGTGGCATGGCTTGCTGATCACCGGATTCACTGATTTTTTGATCCGACAGAGCTGATACCCTCCATGGAGGAGGCTATGGATGTTATAGGGGCTCCTATGAGAGCAGGACCGAGACCACAGGTGGTACACCCTACTCCTCCGAGACAGAGAGCTATAGCTCCTTTACAAAGAGCACCAGGGCATGGGAGGCCTCCACGTCCTTCTACATCTATAGCGGGCACATCTTTCGGCACACAGAGACGGAGTTGAGGTGAGAGTGGCACACTGGGCGGAGTAGGATCTACAGATGATGTTCTAGGAGCTGAGCAATTTCTAGGTGGGACCAGTGGGGATGACACATTTGATTTGGGTGCTGAGGTTAGATGCCGTAAGGCGCACAGGGTGAGCATTCCTTCACATGTAGATCAGCTACCACAGCCAGCACAAGACACAGATATGCCATCAGCTGATGCAGAGCCTGCAGTTCCTCTTACTTCAGCCGAGATTATCAGACGGCTTAGAGTTCAAGTCTGGGACCTGAATATAGAGCAGACCAGATTAGAGGAGAGGCATCGAGAGGCAAATAGACAGCATACAGAGCAGCGCGCAGAGATACAGAGATTACAGGCAGAGGTGATTCATTAGACTGCGCAGGCCTCATATTATGTATCTGCGTACTATGCAGTAGTCCCTGCGGCACAGAGAGTGCCTACCTATTCTTAGTATATGGCAGCATCAGAGGGAGCTAGGGCACCACGAGCGGAGTAGATACCAGATGCACCACCTCCTCCTTCAGCAGATGCAGAGGAGCATGCTAACAGTTGATTTCCCTTCTCATCTGTTACTTTCTCACTGATACATTGTTGTGTCTGATAGCTCTATGGAGTTCATTCTTTTGTACCCTGTGCCAGTAGTGCACCCCTGACTATTTGAAATTTTTGATATATATATGAGATCGATATTTTTGGTTGTGACATCATGTGTATTTGTCATTCTTGTTATGTATGATGATATCATGTGATGTTAATGATATGAGTAGTGTAGAATGTATGTATAGATCAATGCAATGCAATGATTGCTTTCATATGTATGAATGTTATGCAGATGTAATGATTATGGAAATATGTATGTTTATGCAATGGATGTAAATGTAATGCAATAAATGTTTATGATATGATATGTAAATGCAACGATACACATGATATGTTTTGCAGGTTGATGAAGACAAGTACTCAGTCTTATGTCAAAAGGATGGTTAACCCAGGAGGATCATTGCTTGCGATTCAGTGAAGAGACCTTCGAGTTAGGTTCAGCTCTTGTTAGATTTGAAGATGTGATTGATTAATCATTTACACATTGAAGTTCGTTTAATCATTGTGAGATCATGCAAACATGAAAAATGCAAAGAGACATGCCAAATGAAATCCAACCTAAGACCTAGGACCTAGTCACTGATCATATGTCGATTTGTTATCATCATTGAACTTTTTGGTAACCGGATAAATCAATACAATGCCCACTAGCGATGAAACCATAGACATATGAATATCGATTTGTATGTGTGAGAATCAATACAACACCCACTGGTCAACAACCATGGATATATGAATATTGATTTTATGTTCAGAATGTCGGATTAGATATAAGCACCAAGGCACAAGCGCCAGGATGACCTGAATATCATGTCCATTTTGATATAGCAATTTGTACAAGCATCAAAACATAAACGTTGTGATGACCTGAGTACGCTTTGTGTTGCAAACACATCAAATAGTCAAGAGATCATTCTAAATCCAATGTGAATTACCCGTAGTGACCCTTTATCATCCTTAGGCAAGATTGCGTTCCACAGTAGGAGAAAGAACTTACTCAAAAAGATAATAGTTAGATCAAACTTCCTTGAATTGTCTGGGTATCAATGGTCGAGGTACGCATGGCCATCCAATTCAAGATAGAGGCTCTTATAGTCGGACACCATTTCAATCCAGAATTTCCAAAGTTATAAGATTTCACATACAAGCAGAAAACCAAGAAAAGATTATGCCCCTAGTCATCACTCTCTAAATCTTATAAAGGACATCATCAAAGAGCTCGAAGGGACACAATATGCAAAAAATCTCAATGCGAATCAGTAAACATACAAGGAGATAAAAGCATGAAGCACAGATTGTTTTCAGTTTGAGTTTGATGTTTGATTGCATTGTTGTAGATGCAAAATCCTTTCTGGAGACAAGACAGACTGACTGACTTACCTGGAAGCTTCAAAGGACTCTGACTGGATAGGAAACGTCTAAGATACATTGGAGGCCATAGGATATGACATTGATTGCCCCCAAGTTTGAACATTGATAGGATACAGACGCTTGAGCTGATTGGTGTACAGACCGACTTATTGAAACCAGGAAATGCAGAAACAAACCGGGAGATATGGACAAACTAAAGCAAGACTGCAAGCTGGGAAAGACCAAGATTGTGCTGATAGATGGAGCATTTTGGAACAAGTGGCACCCGTTTGCCGGGTTTTCACCATCTTGGTAGAGATTCTATTTTTGCTACCAAGGCGCCTATTTCCAGGTTTTCACCAAGGCACTTTTTCTTCTTTTTCATTTTTTTTTTTTGTATTTTTTCATTTTTTCAATTTTTTTGAATTTTTGATATTTTTTGATTTTTTTGTGAATCATCAAGGCACCTATTGCTAAGTTTTCACCAAGATGTTCATTTTTTCAGGACTTTTTCTGATTTTTAAGATTTTTTTAGGATATTTTACCAAGCACTGAATGCCTTAGGCATAAAATTTCTTCAGATGGAGAACGTTGATTGGTTCTCGGAGCTGTTCTCCTTCAGTCGTTGAGAGTTGATAAGCACCAGAGCCAAAAGTAGTAGTGATTACAAAGGGACCCAGCCAATTGGGTTCGAACTTCCCCTTGCGTTCTCGATGTGATTGATTTTTAGGATTTTCTCTCAACACTAGATCGCCAACCTGAAATTCTCTATGTCTGACTTTCTTGTTGTAGCCTCTAGACATTCTTTTCTGATATACTCTGAGATGATCATATGCTGCTTGCCTGCGCTCATCTAGTAATTCCAGTTCTTGTAACCTAGACACTCTATAGTCTTCATCAGTGACAAGTCCATGCATTCTGATTCTGAGTGATGGGATTTCAACCTCAATAGGTAGTACCGCTTCAGACCCATAGACTAAAGCGAAAGGTGTAGCCCCTGTAGGCGTTCTGATACTAGTTCTGTATGCCCAGAGAGCTGGATTGATCATAAGATGTCAGTCTCTTCCTATTTTATTCACTATTCTATGCGAGATCTTCAGGAGATTTTAGTTTGAAGTCTCAGCTTGTCCGTTCCCTTGAGGATAGTAGATAGATGACCAATGTTGAGTAATCTTGAACTTAGCACATAAGTCATCTAGGTCCTTGTTTTTGAATTGTCCCCCGTTATCTGTGATTATAGAGTAAGGGATCCCATATCTGCAAATGATGTAGTTCAGGATGAACATAGAGATCTGTTTCCCCGTTGCTTGTGTTAGAGGAACTGCTTCTACCCATTTTGTAAAATAATCTGTAGTTGTGATTATATGGGTATGTCCATTAGAAGAGTGCGGATGGATAGCACCTATGAGATCAAATGCCCATTGTTGAAAAGGCCATTGTGTAGTAAAGGGAATCAGATCTCTCCCTGGAGCATGAATCAAGTTTCCATGTACTTGACACTGTTGACAGTTTTTAGCAAATTTAATAGCCTCTTTTTCCATTTCAGGCCAATAGTACCCAGCCCTAATAAGTTTTCGAGCTAACGTTAAATCGTTCGAGTGTGACCCACATATACCCTCGTGGACTTCCTCTAATGCACGTTGAGACTCTTCTCGTTCTAAACATCTAAGCAGTGTACCATCTAGACCTCGTTTGTACAGATCATTACCAATGATGACATATCAGGATGCAGATCGGATAAGGTTTCATTTCTCAAAATGGTTAAAAGACTCAGGGATGATTTGGTCGTGGAGATAGGAGAATAGATTTTTGTAGCGAGATGAGTCATAACCTACAACAGTGCAGATCATGTGGGTTTCAGGGGAGTCATATGCAGGATAGGATAGGGCTTCCACCAGGAACTCGTAGCGTAGTTCATGTTTGGGCTATTGTAAAAGAGTAGATAATGTCGCCATTGCATCGGCAGCCTTATTCTCCGTTCTGGGTATTTGCTCAAATGTGATAGAGATGAAGTATTTCTTTAAATCATCTACCATTCTCTTGTAAGGAATGAGCTTTTCATCTTTGGTTTGGTACACATCATTGACTTGGTGGATGACTAATTGTGAGTCTCCATGGATGTGCATCTCTGTAACTCTCCACTATATTGCCATTTTCATACTATTGAGAAGTGCCTCATATTCAGCAATATTGTTTGTGCAAGGAAACTTTAATCTGAATGCTTTGGGTATCGAGTATCCTTGAGGAGTGATGAACAATATGCCTGCTCCCGATCCATTCTGTGTGTAGGAGCCATCAAAGAATAACCGCCATGTTCTAGAAGAGAGATGCATGATAGAAGAATTGGGAAATTCCATTTGCATGGGTGTATCATCAAACAGTGGTGCTTCAGCTAATTGATCAGCAATGACCTGTCCTTTGATAGCTTTTCTTTCAACATATTCAATGTCAAATTCGCTCAAGAGCATGACCCATTTAGCTAGTCTACCTGTGAGGGCAGCTTTGCTTAGGAGATATTTCAGTGGATCAATTTTAGCTACCAAATGAGTAGTATGAGCTAACATGTAGTGTCTCAGTTTCTACGATGCAAAGATCATAGCTAGACATGCCTTCTCTATCATTGAGTAGTTCTTCTCATAGGCCACTAAAGTTCTGCTGATATAGTAAATGGCTCTTTCTTTCTTGTTCTCATCATGCTGTGCTAGCAATGCCCCCAGTGATGTATCTGTTGCGGAGACATATAATATTAATGGCTTCCCATGAATAGGAGGCATCAATATAGGCGGATTTGATAGATACTTCTTGATATGTTTAAAGTTATTCTCGCATTCTTCATTCCATGCAAAGGTCACACCTTTATGTAATATTTTTGTAAAAGGCTGTGAGATGTCCGCTAGCTGTGATATGAATCTTCTGATAGATTGAACTCTACCTTGCAACATCCTCATTTGACTAATATTTGTGGGAGGTTGCATCTCTATTATAGCCTTGACCTTAGCTGGATCAACTTCAATGCCTTTCTTGGAGACGATGTATCCTAGGGCTTTCCAGAAGTGACTCCAAAAGCACACTTTTTAGGATTTAGTCGAAGACTAAATTTTTCCATTCTATCGAGGATCATGCTCAAGTCTGTTAGATGTTCAGTTCTAATCATGGATTTTGCCAAGGTATCATCTATGTAATCCTCCATTGTTCTATGCATCATATCATGAAAAATAGATGTCATTGCTCTTTGATATGTAGCTCCAGCATTTTTGAGTCTGAATGGCATAACATTCCAACAGAAAGTTCCCCACGCACATGTGAAAGCTGTTTTCTCTTGATCTTCTGGAGCAATTTTGATTTGGTTGTATCCAGAAAAGCCATCCATTAAGGAATACATTTCATAGCCCGCAGTCATGTCCACTATCATATCAATGTTAGGTAGTGGAAAGTCATCCTTAGGGCATGCTCTGTTCACATCTCTAAAGTCCATGCACACTCTGATTGAACCATCTGGTTTGGAAACAGGTAGGATGTTGGAAATCCACTCAGCATAGTCTATGACATGGATGAATCCAGCTTTTAGTAGTTTTTCTAGTTCTGCTTTGACTAAGAGTGCAACATAAGGATGCATCTTTCTTAATTTTTGTTTGATTGGTTTTACTCCGAGAGCAATGGATAGATGGTGCATAATGAGATTGGGATCCAATCCTGGCATATCTGAATATTTCCATGCAAAGTTGATCTTTTTCTCTGATAAGAAGGTAGTGAAGTTCTGTTTCTCTTCGTCTGATAGAGATTGTGCTACATGTACCAATTGTGGTTCCTCTATTGTACCCAAATTGATGGATTGAGTTGGCTCCATCAGAACTGGAGATCTATCCTATAAATGACTTGGAAGGACATCAAAGATCTCATCCTTAGGCGCCTCAGAGAGGTTTTCACCTTCAGATACGTCTTTTCTTTTTACTTTTGTCGGTTCTGAGACTGCCACAAAGTGGTTTTCACCCTTAGAACTCTTTTTCTTTTTCTTTTTACTCTTGTTTTTCTGACTAAGATATTTGATGTTTGACTCGGTCATGCTGACACTCGGTTCACTGATGGAAGTACTCATAGGCTCAACTGCATTGAGGTAGCAGGCAAGGGCATAGTCATTTGGGAAAGTATACATACCATGGTTTGGGTTTGTGGAAGTTTGGTCGATAAGATCAGGGCGTTGGATAGTCAAAGCGGGAAAGGCTTGGGATATGGTGTTCATGGATGTGGATATGTCATCATTGGTCCTAACTCGACGCTCAAGTTCAAAGGTGATATTATAGCTCAAAATGTTCAATTCGTGAATAGGCTCAACATCATCATGGGAGTCCTCTTCAGCCATAGGTGGATCAGACACGTTAAGTTCATTGTTTCGCTCTAGACCTACGTCGGGTTGAGATACATATTGGTGAATAACATCTATATATTTCTCCGTTATAAGCTCATCTTCTTCTGGAATGCCACCCCATTCATAGTCATTTGACTCAGCTTCTGATTCAGGATCTCTAGGAAATCTTAAAAAATGTGTGAAATCAGGATGAATACCCCAAGAAGGATTACCCTCAGTCTCTGACTTGAATTCATATTCATGGGAATCAGTGTCAGAATAACTACCCCCTTCTTCTTGATCAGTTTGATTGCCTTCGAGATTAGCTGGTTCTTGTGGTGCAACCATCTCTTGCGCTACAGTAGGTTTTTGTGTTTCTACTACATTAATTCTTCTGATAGGATCATCTTTATCATCAAGAAGATCTTTGATCTCTTTAGGCAATTTTTCATAGGGGATAAGCTCAGAGCTATCTGAATCATCATCAGAGGGTTCTGTTTCTTCTTTCTTAAGAAGGGGTTCTCCTGGTGCAATTTGTTCTATGACATGAGAACAACCACCTCTGAGATGATAGGGTTTCTTCTTAAACCCTATGCCACCAATATCTTTTTTGTCTCTACCAATATGTGAAATGGGTGTCACAAGACCCTTTCCCCTGATTCCTAGAGGTCCTTGACCAGAATATCCCATCTTGGCTATCAATTTGTTTCCTGGACCATATGAATTAGAAGGGATTGTAGGTGCTATAGATTCACTAGGTTGAACAATTTTAGATTCAGAATCCTCTTTATATAGCCATGCAAGCACAGCTTCATCTTCTTCAAATTCTTGTTTGGATACTTGCTCCGCCACAAAATTTCTTTTGTATGCTTCCATAGGTTCTTTAGGTTCTGATTTAGATGGTTTCAAAGATTGTCCATATGACTTGGGCAAGATAGGGAGAGATGTCAGAGACAAGACTGGCTCTATAGTGTATTCTCTCGTCCCATTTTCTTTGATATTGATCTCTTTAGCAATGTCGTCCATCTTAGATGTGGAAGCAACATTTAGCTGCTTGATGGAAGATTCTCTATTATTGGGAACAAGCTTATTGGCACTTTCCTTCAATGTATTGCAAGTTGTACTCAGATTTTCTGGGATAGTAACCTCCACTCCTTCATAGGGGAATTTCAAGCATTGATGGTACGTAGAAGGAATAGCTTGCATTTCATGTATCCAGGGTCTCCCTAGAAGGATATTGTAAGCCAATGGTAGATCAAGCACCTGACATGTGGTATCTTTGATGACCGGACCCACTCGGATGGGTAAGACAATAGTGCCTTTAGAAGCTCTTTCTTGTTCATCATAGGCTTTTATGGTGATCTTCTTTCGAGGATCAATAGCCATCTCTGAGAATCCCAACTGTGTGATTAAGTTGTAAGAACAAATGTTGAGGCCTGCGCCCCCATCTATCAACACACGTTTGACTCGACGGTTCTGGATCAAGACTTCTATGTGCAAGGGTTGATTATGTGGGTGACTTAGGGAGTTGTCATCCTCTTCTGAAAAGGAGATATATTGCGGAGACGTTAGATGACCAACCATAGTCTGGAACCTGTCTAGATCTAGATCATCAGGAATATTAGAGCCGAGCAAAGCCTTGTCTAGGATATCTCTGTGAGCTGGAGATATTCGAAGTAACTCAAACATGGAGATTTTGGCATTGGTATGCTGGAGTTGTTGGACAATGCTGTAAGATGTAGGTCTTGTATCCTTGGGATTGGAAGATTTCGAGGCAACCTTCTGTCTAGAAGCAGATGTGAGATTGAAAGGTATCTTAGGGACATTAGATGAACTTGGTGTTTGTCCTTTCAAATGAGTCTGAGCTTGTGATCTGGTAACCGCATTAGCTGAGGAATGATTTCTATCCCTTCGTACAATTTTGATGACATTGCAGCTCTCAGAGATACATGGTTCAACCATATTGATGACAGCATCGTTTCCAGGGTAGGCATAGTTGACTTTTGCCCCCATGTTAGGCTGGGAAGTGGAAACTCCTTTGCCATGTTGTGGAAACGGTTCTGTAAATGCTGTGTGATCATTATTGTTGGTAGGATTATCGATCGTGATGTCCCCTTGATCTATCAAGTCTTGAATGGTACGCTTCAAGTGGAAGCATCCATTAGTTCTGTGGCCTTTAGTCCGATGGAAAGCACAGTATTCATTATCTTTCCACCAATATGGTTTTGGATCCAGATCAGGTTTTCGGATTGGTGGTAAAGAGATCATGTTATCAGCTATCAGGGTTCTCAGGGCAGATTCCAAAGATTCTCCCAGGGGAGTAAACTTTCGTTTATTATCCCATCTTTTGAATGGCTTCTTTGGAGATGGTTCAGTAGATTTTTGCTCTGAAGCTTCAATGGCTTTGGTGGCAAGGGTGAGATTGTAGGCCGGTGCCTTTGATGGGGCATGGATAGTGTCAACAACACCATCAGAGACGATACCTTTATTTCTATTCCAGCTCTTGTTTTTATCTTTTGAGCTAGATCCAGATTCAGACTTGTCCTTTTGAAGTGTGATTTCTCCTTTCTTGACAAGTACTTTCTCAATCTTGATTGCATTATCCACCATTTTATCAAAAGATACATGATCTTGCATTTGTAATGGATAGTTGAGCTCTAGAACAAGGTTATTGATAAAGATTTCAAGTTTCTCCATTTCGAGAATTGGTCTAGCATATAGAGAAAACTTCTTTCGCCACCTCTTGAGAAAAGTTAGGAATGATTCCCCTGGATATTGCTTGAGGTTACAGATATCGATCATTGTAATTGGATGTTGAATATTGTAGGAATATTGTTGATAAAATAATTTAATCAATTCCTCAAAAGTTTTGATCGTAGAAGGTAATCTTGAAAACCACTGAATGGAGGCTCCTCCCAAGGATCTAGGAAAAAGATGCATTAGATAAGTCGGTTCATGCATGAATTCCATGGATTGCATACAGAACTCTCTGACATGATCTTGAGGATCAGAGTGTCCGTCATATTTGTCATACTTTGGTATCTCCACTCTTTTTGGGAATGGTGGCATATACAAGTTTTTGTCGAACGGGAAAGGACATAGGGCCTCCATGGAGAACTCCTTGGGTTCCTTCTCCTTCTTAAGATTGTTAAATTCGACTTGTATAGCATGCATCTGTTTTGTCATAGCTGTGAGTGGAGTTTCTTCCTCATGTGTGATTATATCATCAACGTTAAAGTTGGGAGGAAGCTTAGCCCCTTCCTGGGCTAATTGTAAAAAGTATGCCTCTCTATCCACTTTCAAGAAATGCCTCATCATTCTCTAGAATTCATCATCATTCTGACATCGATGGATTTCAGAGGGGGTAGGTTCTTGGTCGGCATTATGTTGAGAATGGTGTCCTTGGGACCCTCCTCCTAGAGAACTGTGGTTTGTCCCTGCTTGAGACATGATAGGAGTTTTTGGGCTCCCTGGAACAGATTGAGGAGGAGTTTGCTGATCACCTCTGTGAGTTGATAAAGGAGGTATGTAACCAGTTTTCAATCGAAAGTTACGGAGACTGTCGTCTTCGTAGATACCTGACTTGATGAGTTGTTCAAGAGTTGGACCTGGGGTATTGGTCAAAAGTAAGTTTTGAGATGTTTCTTCTGATTTCTTGTGTGAAGAAGCTCTGGTCTCCACCATTAACTTTGAATGAAACAGAAGAAAAGGATGAAGACAACTGAAGAACAATTTGATTTGAGAAAATCGGATGACACAACCTTGTCAAGATTATGATAGTTTTGAAGATCTGATGAGATGTGGGTGAAGGAAATTGTGCCCTGGATGTATGGGATAGATCACCCAAAAGATAGCGGACACGAGTTCTCAACACTTAGCCTATTTTTGAAGATTGATTGAAGATTGATAGTTATGACAAGGTTTTGACATGAGATAAAAAGGACTCAAATTGATCAAACAGAAGACTAGATCGGATTCAAAAGATCAAACTCAGAAAATGGTAGAATGCTCAATAGCTACTGCTCTGTTCCTGACACAATGATATTTTTGACAGATTCTGGAACTAGGCTGGAAACATTGGATATCTTGTAATTTGACAATTTCTGACAACTCTCTCTAATTTTTCCAAATGACACGCTGCAGACTCGTATGACAGTGGGTAGTCTATGAAACGACAGTTGCAAAACTCGTACGACAGTTGGGTAGCAATGAAACGACAGTTGAAAAAAACTCGTACGACAGTTGCTAATAGATTTTTGGCTTTTGAATTTTGCTGGTTTGAAAACTCGTACGACACTGGGTTCTCAATCATACGACATATGGGCGATACTGAAATGACATTTGACAAAAGTCGTACGACTTTTGACTTCTTGAAATGACTTTTGACTCCAGAAAGAATTTTACGTCAATTTTTGCAAAATTTAAGGTTTTCAGTTCTGGATTGTTTGCAAATTGTGCTGTCCAAATTTTGAAGATTATACCAGATTTGATTGTTTTTAAGAGCCAAGTAGATAAACAAGCACGCAGAACAGCAAGCAAGTGATTCCAAGCACGTCTGAAAACAATGAACAAGGGCAAAAGCAACCTTGCGCATGAACAATCAAGTGACCAAATTGTGCTAATCCCTGAGAGTACTAATTGTGTATGTTCTGAAAAGTTTTGCAATAACACACATATACCTGAAAGTGAAAAATTGGCCTCTCTAGGGTTTTTAGTAATGGTTTGACTCTGCAACTTTTATGATTCAAAGGGGTGAACTCCAATCCCGGCGCACCAGGGTTTTGACATAGTCCGAGAACTTAATCTTCAAGAGCTACTAGGGAGATCTGACAACCCAACAATGAACCATACCCATGGAGATTTCTTCCACAAGGACATTTATATAGCGGTTGTCACTACCACGACGAAAATGGCTATGACCGCTTGATGTTCTGTCAACGCAGTTTGCCCTGTGAAGGGATTGTCCGCTACGGTTAACCCTCTCTAAAGATGACTCACAGATTTATACCACAAGGGGACTTGGCTCCAGATTCAAGGTTTTGACACCTCTTCACTTTTAACCCAAATAAAGCAAGCAGATTTAATCCGACACGCTAAGACAAAGTTTTGTTCCACCAAGGTCTGTGATATCAACTCCACGTGATCTATCAACCTCTCCGGGGAGAGAATGTATCAATCAATAAGAGAAGATACACTAACCAATTTTGATTCACCAAAGCTCGTGATATCAACCCTACGTGATCTATCAACCTCTCTGGAGAGAGAATGTGTCAATCAATAAGAGAAGACACACTAACCAAGTTGAATGTGAAACGCACTAAGTATCCTTCCTACCTACAAGGATTCTGTCGTCAAGAAGGATTTCACTGGGAATCCAATCTTTCAAGAATCACGAATAGTGTTCATAGGGCCTAATTACTACGTGAGCACAGATATATTCCCGAGAGCAAATCTACCAAAAGTACCCAAAAAGTAGAAAGAGGAACACTTAACGTTTAAAGAGAATATGAGATGAGTCCACAAGGTGGAACACTTAACACCTCACACAAGCTAAAAATGAGTCCCCAACTTAGAAAACAAGTGAGTTCTTAAAAGCACAAAAGGGTTGCCAAGTGGAACATCTAACGCTTCTGTCCTGTTGACCCCTCCCCTTTATGGCGCTGAGATTGCAACCACGGGGCGGAAATGAGGGACCGACGGATTAGCGAGTCCAATAACCCAAGATAGCAATCAAGATCAATCACAAGTATTCTAAGACTACTTAATGAATCCTTAAGGGATCACAACCTAGTATCAATTATGCAATTGTGTAAAATAAAAGCATGAAAAGAAGCACACAAGCTAGACACATGAGAGATTTATTTTAAGCCCAAATCGAAATGTTATTAGATGAGGGAGAATACCTAGTGATCCTCACAACGCGCTTAGTAGATTTTACTTGATTTTTAGCAATTCTTGCACTTTTCCCAATCAAAACCAGCAGAGAGCAATCAAAAATAGAGAATTTCAATTGTCAAAATTAGCAGTTAGCCGAAATATAAAAATCAAATCTGATACTCTGCCGTGAAAAATGAAACGACAGTCAAAAACTGGTATGAAAACTCATACGACAGTGGGTATGCTCTCAGATGACAGTCCAGAAACTCGTACGACACTGGGTATGCTACCATACGACAGTTGAGCTCCCAAACGATAGTGGGTTGGTGATGAAACAAGCCTCGATCCGATAGACTATCGTACGACAGTGGATCCAGTATCATACGACGGTGGGTATGATCTCATACGACATTTGTCAGAAACTCATATGACAGATGTACGGACAAAAATTAAAAATCACAGCTTTGCACAGATCCCGAGGAGAAAAAGATAGAAATTGATAGAATTGAATTGGAAACCCGTTTCAGGGCCCCACGGTGGGCGCCAGAAATGTGTGTGTGAAAATTGTACCTGATCTGTAGACACAACACTTCAGTAAAACATTAGAGGTTAGCTATAATCGAAATCGTGCAAAATTGAAAGCTATCTAACCAAGCAATTTACTACCTTCTAATAGGTGCGAGATTAATGTTCTCAGATTATTATCGAGATCAGTGACCTAGACGACACCTAAATGAAGGATTTGAATGCAATAGATGGATATGAAATTGAATGCAATTAATCTATATTTTTGATATTTTCTATGCAATAAGAATGATAAAAACTTGATATGAATCTATGCTATTGAAAACTGATATGCTATGCTAATCTAGAAATGATATGCAATATGAATCTAAATGAATGCAAAAAAAATAAGATTGATCTCACAAAGATGTCGATTCGCAAGAGCTTTGATTCTTCAATTCCAATTCTCCAGCGTGATTGTGCAAAAATATGAGATGAGATATGAAGAGCTAAAGCCTTTAATTTATAGAAATCCAGGGCTTTGGAGGTGCATGGGAAAAGCCATAAATCACTCAAATTAACTCATCTTGATTTTTGAGTTATCTGATCATGAAAGATAGTTAATTCTCAAAATCATGCAAAAACATGCAAAAATAGCTTTTTAACTCAAATTAGAGTTTAGATCATCTTTTTGAACTCCAAAAGGATGTTGAGTTCCAAAAAGTCAATAACTTGCATTGATTTTCTGATTTGGAGTTTAACTGTTTCTTTTGAATATGCATAATAATTAAGAATTAAATAAATAAATAAAGTGATTTATCCTCAACTCAACTGATTTTTGAAATAAAATAATCAATTTATGGGTTAATTAACTATTTTACCAAACTTTTATTAAAAATTATATTATTAAATAATGACAACATGCTTTAATTAATTAAATAAGAATTTAATCAATTAAAGATAGGAATTTTGATCTATTGTCAAAATTAGATAATACAATTAATAATAGATAGAATTAAATTTAATTAAACAATTAAGTGGAAAATATTAAATCTAAATAATTAAATATGAAAATATTCAATTAATCAAACTTAGGATAAATGTGATTTATTGCCAAATAATTATAAAATTAAGGATAATTATGATGATTAGGAATATTGCTAGGAATATTCCCTGATGCAGAACGTAAGATAATCAATTATGATTCGATGATGTTTAGATGTGCTTTAGGTTAGGACTTTGATGTCGATTTTGTCCGATTTGTCGATGTAGTAGGTTAATGAACTTATAGCCCATTTTTGGGGTATTACAGCATGTAAAGATGGACTTTAGGTAAAAGCAATAGAAGAAGAATTGATGTAGATTGAGAAGAATAATACATAGGTTCTTGTTCCCATAACTAAGGACAAAAATATAATTGGAACCAAATGGGTCTTCCAGACCAAATTGAATGAGGAAGGTGAAGTTATTAGAAACAAGGAAATACTTATTTCCAAAGGATATTCACAAATGGAAAGAATTGTTTTTGAGGAAACCTTTCCCCCTGTGGCAAGAATTGAAGTTGTAAGATTGTTTCTTTCTTTTTCTACTTACAAGGATTTCAAAGTCTAACAATTGGATGTCAATCCAACATTCCTGAATGGTGAATTGGAAGAAGTGTACATTGAGAAACCAAATGGATTTCAGTTTTCTAATCAAAGTGATATGGTTTTCTGGTTGAAGAAAGCTTTGTATGGACTAAAGAAAACCCTAAGAGTATGTTATGCCAGATTGGATAAGTACTTGTTGAAGCTTGGATTTTAAAAAGGTACTTCTGATAGTAATCTGTACTTAAAGATTGATCATGATAACATTTGGTTGTTGGAGTTTATGTTGATGATATTATCTTTGGAAGGAATCACGGGTTGAGCTGCAAAGAGTTTTCTAGTGAAATGCAAAATGAATTTGAAATGTCTATGATTGGAGAGATGGCATTATTTTTAGGTTTTCAAATCATACAATTAAAAAATGGAGTTTTTATATCTCAGTCCAAGTATGTCAAAGAGTTGTTGAAGAAATTTGGAATGGAAGATTCAAATCCAGTTAGTACTCTCATGGTGATCGGATGTAAGTTGACTAAAAATTATGATTCGCCTAAGGAAAAGAAAACTAGATACAGATCTATGATTGGTGGATTTATCTATTTCACTCAAACCAAACCTGATATCATGAATGCAATTTTTATTGTTGCTATATTTCAAGCTGATCCTAAAGAATCTCATGTTGTAGTCATCAAAAGAATTTTCAGATATTTGAAAGGGACAGTTGATTTTGTTCTATGTTATCCTAAAGATGATGGTTTTACTTTAAGTGCCTTTATTAATTCTAATTGGGGAGGAAATGTGTATGATAGGAAGAGTACTAGTGGTGGTCTATTTTAATTGAGAAAAAGATTGGTTTCATGGTTGAGAAAAAAGAAGAATTCTACTTCTCTATCTACTGTAGTGGCAAAGTATATTGTTGTTGTAACCAATTGTACTCAGATAGTAGGGATGAATCAGATGTTGAAGGATATTATCCTAAAGCATTGTATGATGAACCTATTTCTATCTATTGTGACAATTCAAGTGCAGTTAACATTTTTTAGAATTTGGTCTACCATTCAAAGACTAAACATATATCCATCAAGTTTCACTTTTTTAGAGAAAATGTAAATGAGAAGGAAGTAAAATTGGAGCATGTGCCTACTAAGGAACAAAATGCGAAAATGTTCAAAAATCCTTTTCCTAAGGATACTTTAGAGTATCTAAGAGGGAAGTTAGGGGTGTTTGACCCTCATAATCAGAACTAAGATGCATTGGTATGCATCAATCCGGTGCATTTCATAGTCATATCTTGTGACTGAAATTTATGATTGGTGGCTACTACTCAGGGGGAGTAGTCAAGTTTTATATTTTGTGATTCAGATGTTTAGATTCGGGGAGAAAGTTTTTATGGTTTAATCAAAAATATGTTCCTTTTCTATTGATGTCAAAGGGGGAGAGATTTATGTGAAAAATTGTGAAAAAGTAAAGGAGAAGAATATTGTGCAAGGTCTAAGGGGGAGTTGTTGATTTATTTGGCATTGATTGTTTTCACATCATATGTTTCCATCAATGCCAAAGGGGGAGATTATTGGAAGAATGTGAAAATATGTGCTTGAGAGATGTTTTGTCATTGATGTCAACATATTTCTCTATCTAAGATAGTGGTACGGTAAAAATCAGGAGTTCATTTGGTCAATATAGCAAGTATGATGAAGATCAGAGTTTGTGGATTAAATATTTTGTAGAGGGTTGTATGTAGTTGATTTAGTTCAGGTTTCATAGGTTTACATGGATATTTGAGTGAATTATGAGTATTTGTGTTGCAGCTGGTTTTCTAGTTGTTTAGTGGTGACAAAGTGACAGCATTTTGCTTTTCATTGCTCCACATTATAATATCTTTCTCTATAGGTTTGAAGGTATGTTTGGGACGTTCATGTGTGTCCTCTATTCAAATGGTTTGTGATCTGGAGGTCCACAAGTGATTTTTCAAGATTCACATTCATTGCAGTTAGTGTTCCCAAGGTTCAATATGAAGATGATGGTGGTTCCATTAATTTGCATTGGTGCAGATATTGTTATGGTAACTCGCAATGCTTGTGGATGTTTCTAGATCATGTGCATTTTGTGTTGGTGGTGTGTATTGATCGTTGAGCCTGCAATTGATGTTTTCTATCAGTATGTTAGTGTTCTCCATGTTCTTAGCTGACCGGATGGGTGTAGCATGTTGCAGATGTTTGAGGTGTAATCTTTGGAGGTGTATCATATTCAAGGTGGATGATTTGGGTATGTGTTATGTCTTGGCTAACATTGCTTGGTCCGCATGTAATATTTTTTGAGTATGTTTATATTTTTGTAATTAGGTGGTGAGTGTTGAGTCGACCTTGATGATATTTACAAGGTTGATGTCATGTATAAATAAATGTAATACTCTTGTATTCGTGTGTGTTCATGAAGGTGTGTGTGAGTATGTATGTGCACTGAAGGTTTACATATTTTGAAGTTAGATAAGAAGTGTGAAGGAGAAATTTCTTTTATACTTGAATGGAACTCATCCAGGCATAGAGGAGATGTTATTATACAACTTATAATTTTTAGATGTGATATGAGTTTTATTGTACAAATAGTGAGCCTTCCTTGGGTAGTGAGCCTTTCGTTGGTTGGTCATGAAATGATGATGATTAAAAATGGATGTAAAATGAGTCTTAAATTGAGAAATAGGGAGATGTGAATTAGGATAGAGTTCTAAAGTGACATTGAGCAACTTTGGAAGAAATTCTTGGGCATTGATAGAAGATGAAGTGATATTCATTATTGGAGAAGATTGGGAGAGGAGAGAATAGTGGAAGGAGTACAAGGGTATATTTGATTGGAGGGAGGTTGGGAGTCTCTATAGAAGAACCAAAAAAATCATCATAAGATAGAGAGAGACAAAGGACTAGGTCTTCTTTGTAGCTGAGAAAATCACAGACATAAAGAGAATCGAGCAGAGCTTTGGAAGAGCCTAAGCTGATTTGTGAAATCCCATGTCTACCAAAAACTTGATCTAGTCTTTTCTCTATAATTATAATGGAACACGGATCATTTCATAAAGATATTACTATTTTGTCTATTCATTTATTTTTTCCCTATTCAATTGGTTATTTTTGTAATTATTTTCACGTTTTTAAATTTATTGACGTTGTGTACTGGGAAGGAAATTGTTCATAGTGATTGCAATTTCATGAAAGGAAAGTCAAGGAGTGTCAACACTTGGTTGAGGAGAACAACTTGTGTACCTAAAAGATGTTGGAAGAAGCGAAAGAATGAAAGAAAAATCATGGTACCTATTCCCAACTTACAAGTATGCTACAAGCCATTTATAACTTGAAAGGGTAGTCCTGCTATTAAATTCCACTTATCAGTTATGCTTACATTTTTTCCAAGCCAAAAAGTGTTATGCAAGAGCATTTACCCAACTTTGGTTTTTTGTTTATGTTTTGAGATTTTTGTTTGGGCTTTATGCATTGTTTGTGGCATAATCTTCTTTATTTTATATTTTAGACATGTTGCTTCATTTAGGGAGTCACTGTGACCATTTTTATAGAGGTGAAGTGATGGTTCAAAATGAAAATAAAAAGATTCTTAAACTGAGAGACCAATAGGTGGGATAGAGTTCCTAAGGGAGTTTGAGCAAATTTAGAAGAAAGTCTTGGGCATTGGCAGAACAGGGAGTAACAATCATTGTTGGAGAAGAATGAGAGATGAGAGAATGATGAAAGGAATACAAGGGTGGATTATATATTAAAGGGCATTTGACGGTTTCTACAAATGAGACCAATAGGTGGGATAGAGTTCCTAAGGGAGGTCGAGCAAATTTAGAAGAAAGTCTTGGGCATTGGCAGAATAGGGAGTAACAATCATTGTTGGAGAAGAATGAGAGATGAGAGAATGATGAAAGGAATACAAGGGTGGATCATATATTAAAGGGCATTTGACGGTTTCTACAAATGAGCAAACATAAAAGAACCATTGTAAGTCAGAGAGGGATAAAGTAACGGGTTTTCTTTGGAGCTCAGAAAAATGCAAACATGAAGGAAATTGGTTAGGGATTTGGAAGAGCACAAGCTAACTTGTGATTTCTCATTATGACCAACATCTTGGTCTATTGTTGTCTATATTATTGTAAAGGAAGGTTGATCATTCTATAAATATATTGATGGTGTGTCTAATCAATTATTTTTTCCATGTTCAATCGATTATCATTTGAGATTCATGTCACATTCCTAAAATTGTTGTCATTGAATTTGTTTTTTGCATTTGTATTTTAACATTTTGTTGCCTGTAAATCAATTGCATTTGTATTTTAACATTTTGTTGCCTGTAAATCAATAAGGCTACATTTTTTTTGGGTTTGGAAGTTGTTTGACATAATTTTAGTATCAAAGCTACAAGATCTAAGAGTGAAGAAGCATGAAGGTGTCTTAAGAAAATCATAGAAGAAGTGTGCAAAAAAAGTTCTTTAAATTCTAGAGGATTTGGATTCTATAAGATTTTGTTGCAGGTGTGAGAAGATGTGCAAGTGTAGAGGGCCTAAGTCCTAGTAAGGAATTTTTTTCAAGTGAAAGGAGACCTATGATTGCATAGGGTAGAGGAGGCATAAATAATTACATGAGATTGTGAGAGAAAATTTGTTTGAAGAGAAATGTGAGAGTATCTAAAGAAGAATATGACTTTGAAGGAAAAAATGATGTGGGTCATTAGGAAACACATAAAGATCCCATTTTGGGAAGCATATTGAGAATATGTAGAGAATAGGAAGCTCAATCAATAATTATTAAAGGTAAAAAATAGAATAGATATTTTTGAAAAGAAATATTTTCCAAATAAGGTTGTGATTACAAGTAAAGGAAAAGAAGTAGAAGATAATGAATTTGTAGTAGGAAAATGTCTCTCTAAAGTCATGAAAGAAAATAATGAAGATGAGGAGGTCACTGTAGTGGTGCCTAAAAATGAAGTAGAGTAGAATGAGACTACAGAAGTTGAAGGGATTGTGTCAAATGGAAAAGTTGAGATGATCAAATTAGAAACCCCCGAATTTGACAATAAAGTGGGTGAAGAGGAGAATAAAATTTAGTGGAAAGAAGAGATTAAGAGCATTGACAGATTGTTAGGATAAAATTGCACAAAAAATGAAAGTCGGGAGCTAAATGGTGCAACAAAAATGAGTGAACAAAGGTTGGAGTAGAAAAGGAGAATGAGGTACAACTTGAGAGTTATGATTTTATTTATGTAGAGAACGAAGAAAATAGATACATGGAAAACTTTAATTTCCACATATGTTTATGTAAAGAGGTTGTAGAGTTTACAGTGGTAGAATTTGTAGAGGACATTGTAGGGGAAATTTGTTAGAGGAGGTTTGATTGCAATCAGATGGAAATAGTTCATGGTAATTGCAATTCTATTAAATAAAATTTGAGGAGTGCGAACACTTGGTGGAGGAGGACAACTTGTGTACCTGAAAGATGTTGGAAGAAATGAAAGAAAGAAATACAAATCCCTATTCCTAACATAGGACTATGTTACAAGTCATTTATAACTTGAAAGGGTAGTCCTCCTAGTAATGATGAAAAGTGGGTAGATGATTAAATAGAGAAAGGGGTTTGAATGAGTGTTAACTAGGATGATCAAACAAGTTGGGAAACATCACATCCCAAATTCCATCTTTAACTCATTGCATTAGTAAGAGGAAATACCTGCTAGGCTTAGGGGACTTAAATGTTAAATGGGTGTAGGATTTTCTCCTTTCAATAAGATTAGATTGATTGAAAAAAGTTGGAATGGATAAATGAGGTAAATAGGATGAAATAGGATGCAATGGAGATGATTTTTGTATATAGACTACAAAAAAATTGATACACAAATTCTAGAACCAGATCTAAGAAGCAAATAGAGTCATTGATTTGCATAGAAAGTTTCATTCCAATCTGTCTGCCAAGGGCGACTTGTACAATAGGGAGTGACTGGACTTGCCCCTACTAGTGGGAGTTACCTTTCTCTGCCAAAAGTTGATGGGGAAGCCCAAGTTTTGAAATGGGCTTTTTTGTCTCCCTAAATCTGGATCCAAAACTCCATCATCTATCATCTACATATAGAAAATGGAGAAAATGTTGGAGAAAGGGGTTTTCCTCAATCAAACCCCTCTTTAGGAACTAAATTTGAAATTGAATTGAAATTGCATAAAGGAAAAAGTGTGTTGATAATAGAAAATACTTGACAATATATTATACCTTCACAAGTGCCAAATTTCCCATGAAGATGCTTGAAATTTCTATTGATGTAGTCTTGACCTTGGATCTAGAATAGGAAGAACATAAGTTCCTTCACACATGCGAGGAACTAGACATTACTTCATACCTTCCATGTTTGATTCTTGAAATGAACTTGATTGCTCCTTGGATACTTGATTGTTTGATTACTTACCTTTTGATTCTTAGTTGGTTGATTACCCCTTAAAATAAGGGAGGTAGCTTTCTATTTATACCTCTCATAGTCATTTCAAGGATCAAAAGTCAAAGGAGGTCGACATGGAT
The DNA here is from genome assembly GCA_027943335.1 of Chamaecyparis obtusa. NCBI lineage: Eukaryota > Viridiplantae > Streptophyta > Pinopsida > Cupressales > Cupressaceae > Chamaecyparis > Chamaecyparis obtusa. The sequence continues at coordinate 5,592,817 of BSBK01001555.1, forward strand.
TTCAAATCCCACTCAAAACCAAAATACCAACCTAGAATTCAAATTTGGGCCCAAAATAGCATGTAAGGGCTGCCTCCTGATGTACAGAGCAATTTTTTCACCTCATATATCTCAGGTCATGCTTTTCAAGGAAAAAAGGCTCAAATACTAATTCAAGGTCAATTTTGATATGAGGATTTTGAAAATGTGTGCAAAATCAGTGTGTGATCAAGCATAATGGGCATGCAAGCCTTGGACACTAAAATAAGGCCTAACTAAGGACAACAAGTGTAAATGCTTACAATTTAGGATGCTACAATACTCAATTCCATTTATGAGCTATGCTCACAAAGTTTTCCTACCCGACAAGTCTGATGCAAGAGCATTATCATAGTTTTGGTTTCTTATTTAGGTTATGAGTTTTTTGTTTTCAATTTCAGCTTTCTGCGTTGTTTGGGGTAGAATCTTATTCATTTTGTCTTCCAGACATGTTGCCTCATTTAGGGAATCACTGTGACTATCTTTGACGAAGGAGAATTTGGGCTCTCTCACCCTTAGTCAACTTCTTTTCACCAAGAATTAGTTTGAGCAATTAGGGTCGTTGGTTGATCAAGTAGTAGTGATTGTTTAGAATGGAAGTAAAATGAGTCTTGAAGTGAGAGACACAGTGGGATAGATTTCCAAAGAGATGCCAAGCAATTTTGGACAAAATTCTTGGGCATCGGCACAAGATGAGGTGATATTCACTACTAGAGAGGATTGGAAGAGGAGAGAACAATGCAATGAGTGCAAAGGAAAATTGGGGTTTGGAAGGAGTTTGGTAGTGTCTACAAAATAATAAATTTAAAACAATCATCATAAGGCAAAGAGGGACAAAAGAATAGGTCTACTTTGGAGCTGAGAAAATTGCAAACATAAAAGGAAATTAGGTAAGGCTTTGGAAGAGCCCAAGTTGACTTGTGATTACCAATGCTTACCAACCTCTTGGTTTGGTGTTGTCTATGTGATTATAAAGGAAGTTCATTCATTGTATAAAGATGTTAATGTTGTATCTATTCATTATTTTTTACCTTGTTTAATTGTTTATCATTTGTAACTCGTCACATTTTTGAATTTGTTGTCATTGACAAATTTGTTTTCTCCATATGTATTCTAACCTCCTATTGTCTGTTAACTAATAAGGTTGCATATTTTTTGGTTGTGAAAATCATTTGTCATTATTACTTCTACCCTCAAATGGTTCACATACATGTCTTTACTTTCATATTTTGCATGTCTTTGTTACAAGCTCTCATCGTAGCACAAGCTGGGATAAATGTTGATAAAGATTGCAAAGTCTGATTATAGAGACACCAATTGCATTTTCTTGATGCTTTTAAATCCTATCAATAGATATGTATGTTATGTCCACACCCTTTATAGATACTTTCACTTTCTTCCTAAACTTTCAACAGTGTTTTGAAGTGTAAGTTTGTATACCTTGTAAATATTTTGAGGTGTTTTGTTAAATACTTCACATTTTGTGCTTATACTTTGACATTCGACATACATTCTTCAATCTAAAATTATTATTTTTAGATAGAGATTCGCATTAACTCAATTTGAAATAACTGCTATTTTCAACAAAATTACAAACAATTATTGTTTTACAAAAAGTTTATAGTTTTTAACATGTTTTGATACTATTGTTAGAACTAGCTTACATATATGTTATAATATATATAAAATACTCCAAGATATATCCTTCTTGAGGTGCCTAATTTTAATCATATCCACCCTAAGGTATCTTCTACAACCACAACACAAATTCCATGTACTAAAAAAAAAAAATGTTTAGTATGCTCAACAATTACAAATGAATTTGAAGAGTCACACGATAGCAAAAGAGGGAGCGGTGAAGATTGGTGGTGAAGACATTCCAAATAATTTCATCTCAATAGTTAGTTACATCACAAGGGATTAATACTCTCCTGAGGCACATATTATAGTGGGAGAACACTAGACTTCAAGCAAATTAATCACTTGAAGTGATTGACTATCCAACAATTCAATCCTCTCTTGACAACAAATTATGCACTTGTTTTTTTTAAGTTTTATCAAAAACCTTTTTGCAACAGTGCCTTTGACCAACTCAATGGCTTGTTAGCTGCTTGAAATCAGAGTTAAGATTTTAGTTTTATTGTAATTTTTATTATTATACCAAAAGCGTTTGACTATGTGATTTAAAATAAAATAATATTTTAAGAGAAAATGAATTTCTATTTTATAATAGAATTTTTGTCTTCAAACAATATCTCTTCTATAGATTTTTAAAATTTAGATATACTATTTATTCTAAAAAATTGAAGAGCACTCAACACTATCATAACATAAGAGCTAATAAAGATATCTGCCACTAGACACTTATTTCTGAAATACAACCATTGTGCACCTAGTTCATGGTGTAGTAAGAATGTACTTTTATGTAATCCATTCTATTAATGAAAATTAATTTTCAACCAGTTGTATGATAATATGATAACTTGTCTCGATTAAACATATAGAACATTCAAATTTCTTCTCAGCAAAGATGCTTGTAAGGATGTTTTACTTACATCTGCTGATGAAAATGAAACAATGGAGTGGATAAATAGTACAAAGAAGTTCAAACATTATTAGGGTGGGTGAACTCAAAGAATCTTCTGAAAGACCACCTCATTCATTAATTGATCCTGCCTGAAAATTACAATAAATGGAAACATATCTCATTGCTATTGACTGACAAATGTAAAACTATTGATAACAAAAAGCTGCAATTTATTGAAATCTTCAATATTTTTGCCATGATTATTCAAGTCTTCAATCTTAAGTCAATGATAAAAAATTAAAAAAAAGTTATATTCCCAAAATTACAACTAATGTTGGAAGGAGTTCGGTAGTGTCTACAAAATAATAAATTTAAAACAATCATCATAAGGCAAAGAGGGACAAAAGAATAGGTCTACTTTAGAGCTGAGAAAATTGCAAACATAAAAGGAAATTAGGCAGTGCTTTGGAAGAGCCCAAGTTGACTTGTGATTACCAATGCTTACCAACATCTTTGTTTGGTGTTGTCTATGTGATTGTAAAAGAAGGTCGATCATTGTATAAAGATGTTAATGTTGTATCTATTCATTATTTTTTACCTTGTTTAATCATTTATCATTTGTAATTCTAGTCACATTTTTGAATTCGTTGTCACTGACATTTGTTTTCTGCATATGTATTCTAACCTCCTATTGTCTGTGAACCAATAACATTGCATCTTTTTTAGTTGTGAAAATAATTTGTCATCATTAGTTCTACCCTTAAATGGTTCACATACATGTCTCTACTTTCATATTTTGCATGTCTTTGTTACAAGCTCTTAATATAGCACAAGTTGGGATAAATGTTGATAAAGATTGCAAAGTCTGATTTTACGATTGCAAAGTCTGATTTTACAGATACCAATTGCATTTGCTTGACACTTTTAAATCCTATCAATAGATCTGTATGTTATATCCATACCCTTTATAGATACTTACACTTTCTTCATAAACTTTCAGCGGTGTTTTGAAGTGTAGGTTTGTATACCTTGCAAATATTTTGAGGTGTTTTGTTAAATACTTTACATTTTGTGCCTATACTTTCACATTCTACATACATTCTTCAATCTAAAATTATTACTTTTATATAGAGATTACCATTAACTCAATCTGAAATAACTGCTATTTTCAACAAAAATACAAACAATTATTGTTTTACAAAAAGTTTATACTTTTTAACATATTTTGATACTACTGTTAGAACTAGCTTACATATATGTTATAATATATATAAAGTACTCCAAGATATATCCTTCTTGAGGTGCCTAATTTTAATCATATCCACCCTAAGGTATCTTCTACAACTACAATATAGATTCCATGTACATAAAAAAAAATGTTTAGTACGCTCAACAATTACAAATGAATATGAAGAGTCACATGGTACCAAAAGAGGGAGCAGTGAAGATTGGTGGCGAAGACATTACAAATAATTTCATCTCAATAGTTAGTTACATCTCAGGGGATTAATCTAGAGACGGCTTCATTAATATAACTAGAAGAAGAGGCTCTAGCAGAAGATCAAAGTTGCAAAATACCACGACAAATCATAGTAATTGTGGCATTAGATCAATGACTTGTTAGCTGCTTGAAATGAGGGTTAAAATTTTAGTTTTATTGTAATTTTTATTATTATGCCAAAGGCGTTTGACTATATCATTAAAATAAAGCAATATTTTAAGAAAAAGATATCTGCCACTAGACACTTATTTCTGAAATACAACAATTCTATCTCTCCATTCTGCACCTAGTTCATGGTGTAGTAAGAATGTACTTTTATATAACCCATTCTATTAATGAAAATTAATTTTCAACAAGCTTTACTGAACTCCAGTAATTGTATGATAATATGATAACTTGTCCGGATTAAATATATAGAATATTCAAATTTCTTCTCAGCAAAGATGCTTGTAAGGATGTTTTACTTACATCTTCTGCTGATGAAAATGAAACAAGAGGATAAATAGTACAAAGAAGTTCAAACATTATTTAAGGATTTGATTAGGGTGGTGAGAACTCAAATAATCTTCTGATAGACTCCCTTTCATAAATTGATTTTGAGGTAAATCCTACCTGAAAATTACAATAAATGGAAGGATTATTCAAGTCTTCAATCTTAAGTCAAGGATCTCCATTAAATTGATCTCACTGGTATTAATTGATCTAAAAATTAAATTGTTACCCATAAAAATTAAGAAATTGGATGAACAAATACTGTATGCAACAAATAACATGTATTAAAGATGGAAATTGAAATCTACAGTACATAAAGCATAATGTCCTAATTTACATATTAAAATAAGATTAAAAATACAATTTTATATCTATAACTTCTAATGAATAAGATTAACAACTGACAAGAAGATCATCAGTCACGATACAACATGGTGAGGCATCATTGAACAAGCCTCATAATCTGGCTTATAATGAGTAAATAATTTTTTAATTGGAGAGAGGATCCATTCTAGTAAAACATATGGGCAAACACAATAAAATTAAAGGTCCAAATAACATATCATGGGAGAACATACAATGAAATTAAAGGTCCAAATAACATATCATAGGAGTACATACAATGAAATTAATGAATATGGAAGCAAGCTCGCAATGTAAGGTACAGAGGAAGTTTATTGTGAATTACATCTCTATGAATATGGGTGACATGCTTCATTAAGGTATTCAGAAACTCGCTCGCCTTCATGTTTCACTCAAATCGAATCATTTCATTCAGAAACTGATATATTTAAAGCAGAATCGCTGTTGATATTAATTGCACGTCACAGAAGATTGTCTGAATTCGACTGAGGCGTTCTCAAACTTCTTGACGCTTCTTTATTTTTATTTGATTTGTAGGGAGTATCACATTGGAATGTAACGCTCATGATTTCAATGGTCATGTTGCTAAGGCACAAACCTTTCAATCCCTTTATACTATTATAAAAATATAAATGAAGCATATTCTTATTCTTTATTTCACAATTTGAAGAGCTTGATACATTATATTATCAACTAGACTATTAAAATCATTTATAAAAACAGATTTCTCATTTCTCATCTCAGTGCTGCAGATCTATACATCAAAACAATAAATTTCTTTCTTCAGAGACGAGAAAATATTTTAATTTCAATTATAACAAATATCTGATAAGTCTTTTCTGTTGGATCAAACTTGAGCTGCACTGTCTACCAAACTCATGAGATTCGTCAAAAATCAAAGCATGTGTATATGGTAGGAATTTTGTTGGCTCGACTTTACAAACCATTATCATTCTGTCTTGTCCATTACAATTCCCTAAGTCTAACTTTACACCTTGCATCCCCCAAATATAAAGGAACCTCATATTGCCAACCCCATTCAGATTATACCCCTATTTTGAGAAAACCAGTAGATTTTTTGAATCACATAAAATTACTTGGAAAAAAGCTAATTGTATTCATCATACATCTATTCCCTCTTTGATCCAAGTGAAAGTTTCTCATATCCCATCTCTATTCTGCAGATTTGTAAATCAAAACAATAAATTTATTTCTTCTGATAAGATAAAGATTTCCAAATCCAGTTATAACAACAATATATGATAGGGTTTTTTCTTTGAATCAAGCTTGAGAGTTGTGCTGCTTGCCAAACTCATCAAACTCATCAAAAATCAAAGTATGTGTATATGGTGGGAGTTCCATTGGCTCACCTACAAACCATTATATCGTTCTGCCCTTGTACATTACAATTTCCAAAGTCTCTTTGATCTAAGTGAAAGTTTCTCATTTCCCATCTCTGTTCTGCAGATCTATAAATCAAAACAATAAATTTATTTCTTCTGATAAGATAAAGATTTCCAATTCTAGTTATAACAATATATGATAGGGTTTCCCCATTGAATCAAACTTGAGAGTTGTGCTGCCTGATCATCAAACTCATTGAAAATCAAAGTATGTGTATATGGTGGGAGTTCCATTGGCTCACCTTTACAAATCATTATCATTCTGCCCTTGTACATTACAATTTCCACAGTCTAGCATTCAACCTTGCATCCCCCAATATAACCTTATATTGCCAACTCCATTCAGATCATACACCCACTTTGAGAAAACCAGTAGGTTTTTTGGTTCTGCATTAAATTGTTTGGAAAAAAGCTAATCGTATCCATCACACATCTATTCACTCTTTGATCCAATTGAAAGTTTCTCATTTCCCATCTCTGTTCTGCAGATCTATAAATCAAAACAAACAAAAAAAATCTTTCTGAGAACATAAAGATTTCCAACTCCAATTATAACAAATACCTGATACATCTTTTCCTTTGGATCAAACTTGAGCTGCACAAACACATCATCATGATATTTTTTTATTTAAAACAAAATCTTTCTTTTTCTGGTAGACTTGCATCTTCAAGAAAATGGGACTGTATAGTCAGTGGATTGATCGCCCAAAGGGTTCCATTTCTCTTACAGCTATAACCTAAGAGGCCCCCATCTCTACCTCTAAGAAACCATTTTGAGTAACTCCAGCTCCACTCATCAAATTAAACATTTACTTGTACCTTAGCGTCCTAGTGACATCAAAAAACAGCAAGCCCTTTAGAAGACCCATTTGTTCTTCATAGTGATCTATCATCAATCGCTTTTGCATATTGCTCTGATTTCACAGATTGTGAAAGTGAACATAGTTAGAAATAATAGTTTGCCATGAAGTGCAAACGATTTGAAGTTGGAACAAAACATCATGAGAAACTTTCCAAAATATTATGTTCAAGATGTCCTCTAGTGTGTGACCTGCAAAAAATGATTTCCTCGGCCTTTAACTCTTTTGTTTGAACCATCTTCTCTGCATGAGCCGATTTTATGTGTGGACCAACTTGATGAACTCTCTCCTTTCTTCTCTGCATCCTGACCTTATCCATGCCACATATATGCTTGCTTGATCCATCCTCTATGCATGAACCAATTTTAAGGGTGAGCCAATTGGTATAAAGTCCACTTGATCTAGGATCACCTTTCTTTTCATCTGAAAAACATGCACAAAGTAATGCGTTCAACAATAGTCCTTAGAAATTAATCTACCATTTTTCCTCTATCCAATTGAATTCTCTTCTTCATGATACTCTTTAAGTTCCTCTATATACACATAAAAACTTAGTGGAAACATAAAAAGTGATCTACTGGCCTTAAAATAAATTAAAATAATAATGAAACTTTAAGCATTCATACAATAAATTATCTAGAGTAGTTGAAACAATTCAAACAATGCATAATCACCATAACCAAATCAAAACTATGGCACATCAATTTAAACATATTAACAATAATTGGGCTTAAAATTTGGGAAGCATTTCATCTCGTTTCCCTTGTTTGAACTTAATTGATGGAACGAAAGCTTAAATTCTCCTCTTCCCTTGACTCAGATCAAATAAATCAATGACTTAATAGAAAGGAAACCATATATAATCATTTTTCTGGAAAGAAAAACAGTCATTCAGATGATACGTCTTTGACAAGCCAGAAATAACCTTATGCAGAAACAAACATATGATTTGAAAACAAGTAATCAACAATAATATAAAAATAAATTAGAGAGAGCAAATGTAATTATGTATCATCACTCCACAAGCCAAAAAAATACTTACAACCCTTACTCGAGCAGCGCTCTCTTCTCCAAAACAAAACAGAAAAAACTTCCACCATAAAGAACCACGCCAAAATTCTGCCTCCACTCCCACAAAAGGGAAAGAAAAATCCAAAATTAGACTCCCACCAAAACGGACAGTTACTAGCAAAAAAGTAGGCCCGATAATTAATCTACGGTTACATTATCTTCCCTATGTTTGAAAAGTTATGAATCTCCTGATTCAAAAGAGTCTAATCTTCATGAGATCTTCTTAATGATCCAAAGTGTTGTTGGAATCAGGAAAACCCACTCATTTGATCAAATATATCTTATAATTTTTAGCTCCTCACAACAATTTGAGCATCCAGTATAAGTTTTGTCTCTTCCAAAGTGTCCCCCAAACCATTCGAATGCATTTCTCTAGTATAATTTTTAGCTCCTGTGAGAATACGAAGTTAGAGTCTTCTAAATAAAAATCCACTTATCAACAAGTAATCTTCAAACAACTTATTCCTAGCAGCAGGCCTATATGTGGCAGTGATAACTTCACTGAAATACGGATCATTTCCTCAAACCCAACAATCTCATTGGTCATTGAGGTGACTGAGTGGTCAGCTACTACATTAGTTTTACCACTCAAATGCTGAACAACAAATGTATAATTCTGCAAGGAGATCCATTTGACATGCTTATATGACAAATCATCTTGAGGATTGATATATTTCAGTACTTGATTGTCAATCAACAACATGAGTTCTCTATGAAACAAGTAATGCCTGCAATGTTTCAAAGCTTGAACAATAGCATATTTCTTTATCATAAGTACCATACCACTTTTTTGGTATCATTTAGTTTTTCACTAAAGTAAGCAATTTGCTTGCCCTCTTATTCAGGATACTCTCAATGGCTACTGCAGGAAAAAATTCTCAAAGTCTGGTATAGGAATCTTTTACCTTTTTCACCTTCGTTTTAAGCTGCACAAAATTTTTATTAGCTGCTTGAGTCCAAGAATAAGATATTCCACTCAAATTTCTGATAAACCTTTTATAGAAATTTATTAACCCATGAAAACTCTTAATTTCTGTAATGTTTTGAGGGGTAGGCCATTCAAGTATGGCTTTAACCATTTTTTAGAATCAATGCATACTCCTGCTAAAATCACATTTCTAAAGAAAACTCACTTCTTTTAATAATTTATTAATAATCTGCCCCCTTCTAAGAGTATTAAAGACAATTTGAAGGTGTTCCAAATGCTCTTCCATGCTTTTATCGAAAATCAGAATAATCATAATAGATTACAACAAATTTTTCAATGTAAGATATAAATACCTGGTTTATGATGGAGATAAAAGTAGTAGCAGAGACATTAGACATTCCAAAAGTTATCATCAACCATTCATATAACTCATCTTTGATCTTAAATGTTGTCTTCCATTCATCTTCTTATCTGATTCAAATTTGATGGAAATCAATCTTGGAAAAAATCTTGGCACCTGATAAACTCATCCACTCTTAAAAGGAAGACACTGATACTTTCGCTATTATCTTATTGATAGTTCCTAGAATCCACAAACTCTCCATTCACCCCTTTTTTAGATCAAAGTAAAACAGATGCTCATGCTCTCCCTTATGAATCCCCTTTCTAACAATTTAGAAATCTGACGCCAAAACTAATGCAGAAAAACCTTAAATTCTTTTCTTCCCCTTGACTCAGATCAACCGACCAACCGGACCAACCGGACCAATGACTTAAATTTATTGAAAGGAAACAAGAAATAATCATGTCTTTGAAAAGAAAAACAATCATTCAGGCAATACCTCTTTTGCAAATCAGAAATAATTTTTTGCTAACTAGAACATAGTCTAGATTTGCAAAACAGACATCTATGATTTGATAACAAGCAATCAACAATAACATAGAATCGTGCATAAAAAATTAAATAAAACAGACAAAAACCAGAAAATGCTTACAACCCCAACTAGGAGCGACACTATTGTCCAAAACTTAAAAACTTCGGCAAACAAAAACCCCGCCAAAAATCTGCCTCCACTACCATAGAAGGGAAAGAAAAATCCAAAACGGACAGTTACAAGTCCGATATTAATCTACGGCTCATCCTAATGTTACTTGAATTTAAATTCTATTTTATTTTCAAAGAACAGTGAAACAATGTCTGCATCCCAATGGTTAGGGTTAATATTACCGGTGAGAGCAAGAAAGCTTTACAGAATTCCCCCTTTCTGGAGAGGCTCAAGAAAAAAGTATGCGCTTGAAAAGCTGAAGGAATACGATAGAAGAGGTCAAGGGGAGGAAACAGAGTAAGAAAAGAATACAAAGATAGAGGAAAAAAGCTGCCTTTGAGAGACAAGGTAGAGAAAACCATGGAAATCAAGAAGGCCAGGCGGCAGGGAAGAAAGGGGAGAGTTCATCAAGCCATCCTCTCTGTATGAGCTGATTCTAAACTTGACGAACCTTCCCTTTCTTCTCTGCAACCTTGGCCTCATATATGCCAAATATATATACTTGCTTGATCAAATTGATATAGAATCCAGTTGATCCAAATCACCTTTCTTATTTGCAGCCATTGCTTCAACCTGAGCAATCCAATCCTTTCTCCATCGCCCAATACCCTTTACACTTAGTATAAGACTGCTTACTAATATCTTCCAAGTCAACATTGTTTCAGCCTGAGCAATCTTCACTGAGAACGCTATTCCAGCTGATTCTCATGGAAGCCATCATATCTCTGTGAAGTGTGAGGTGCCTCTAACAAACCCTTGCGATTAAATAGAAGTGGGAATTCCATTAGAAGGAACTGTTGAGCTGTATCCAGAACATCATGGACCGACCCTGTTTCATAAAATTTGGAGCCCTCCATTGATTTCAAGAAAATGGTTTTTGGAACTCGTAGAAGTGAATATTTAGACGTTATATTATAGTGACGTGGTATATTAATAAAAATTATGAAATGTCTAGAGTTCATATTGATTTTTGGTTAATAATTGTTTACATCTTATTTAGACATTGGTAATATAAGTCTATTAAGAATATTGGCTTAAAAAGAGTCCTCTCATATAATGATACTAAATTTTATATTGAATTGTGTTAATATATATATATATATATATATATATATATATATATATATATATATATATATATATATATATATAATATTATATTATATTTTAATTTTGATTTAATATTTTATTTTATTTATTTTTAAATATTTTAATATTTGAATAATATTTTTTAAATCTAATTGTATAGATTTGTATTACTAATATTCATATCAAATTTTCATAGTTAATATCAATTTTTGGATTGTTATTACTAAGGTTTGGTAACAAATTTCTAGGTTTAACTCCAAATGTTGGTAATAAAAATATGCAACAAACATGAGTTAAGAAAGATCATGTTAGTACAACGACTTGTCATCTTACATAAAATCATAAAATTTCTCCCATTCATATTAATTTTTAGTCAATATTTATTTTGATCCAACTTAGAAATGGTAATACAAATCTACAAACAATATTGGTTAAAAAGGGTTATGTTGGTATAATGGTACTAAATTTAACATTTAAGTATTATATATATTTATATTTATATTTATATTTTGATATATTATTTTATTTTATTTACTTTTAAATATTTTTAATATTTGAATATATAAATGTTGTTATTATTTTTTGCATTAATAAGCAACAAAACAAGGGTGTTGTCCCTCTAAAAACAACCAAATGAGGGTATAAAACCATCATAGCAAAAAAATAACAAAAACACTAATAGCAAATCAACATAAAAAACTCAGAGAGTCCAACAATAGATTATAAGCTACTTCTAATAGCATACGTGTTGCATCTCCACAACTCACACCCCATTTTGGCCACTGGGCCTAATGAGACCCCCCCCCCCCCCCTATTTTGGCTTTTGGTTGGCGGGACCCTTTTGGGTGGTTAGGCATATGGTAAGTAAGATTGTGGGCTCATGAGCTCCCGATAGTTGGGTGTTAGTTGGATCACTGTTTGATGCTCTCCCCCCTCCCCTTTTTCCTTTTTATTCCTTTTTTTCCTTTTTGTTTACCTTTCTATTTTTTTTAGGAGTTAGTTTTTTAGTCCTTTCGGAGTGTCAGGGTTCTCCAAACTCTAACACCTTCGAGTTGACCACTCAAAGGCATAGATGGTTTTCATGTTTCAGGGTTATAGACCACCCCAGAACGACCCTCTGATGATGAGATCATCCAGTCGGGGACTTTATAAAAGGTTGCAACACTATTTTTTTTCATTCTACAATTTGAGTTCTTGACATTTCATGCTTACGATATCTGGCGACCCTAGTCCCTTTATTGCATCCCATTTGATTGTAATATGCAACCATTCACCTTTGTGATTCCATCATTTGCGTCACAGAATCTTTGGTTTTGCTTTCCCTAAGTGATAGAGCTTTCATTAGTTCTAAGTTTTATTCCAGTCTGTTTGGTGTTTTGTCAAGGTTTCCTTTTGATTAGGGTCTTTGTCCTTTTCTATTAGGGTTTTTGGTTCTTGTTCTTTAGGTTTGTTGTGTCTAGTATTTAGTGGTCCTAGGGCTGATTATCCTCATTGTGCTCAAAACCCTATCTGTTAAAGCTTTTTTGACATGGAAGATCCATACATCACCTTGAACAAGACAAATCAAATTGGGAGTGTTAGTGTTTTTGGACTCCGACACCCCAAAAGGGCAAAGGGAGACAAACACCCCAACCCTCAGCTCAATGGCTAACCCCACAATCCTAGCAACTGCAAAATGTGAAGGTCAATCCCAGACTTTATATGACTTTATACATTGTATATCTACTAGTTGCACGGGAAGAGTACCCAGAATTGACAAGAAATGGATCTTTTCAAGACAGGAATACTTACCCATATAGCATGTATCCTCAACTGGTGAGGAAAGAAAAGCTTAAAGAGAATAGTCTTGAATGTCGCGTAGTCAATGATGCTTTTATCTTTGTAATAATCTATTCCATAGAAGAGGACTATGCAAAAAGAATTTCAAAAGAAGCAACAACCAAGGTGGGGATTATGGGAGCATACTACATCCAATTCTGAACCTTTACTTATATTGGGGTGGCAGGATGCACCCTCAATCCTAAGAAGCTCCCAAGATATCCCTCAAACACAATTGTGCTCATGGAGATAAGTAGGCAAATAGTGGACGCTTATAAGAAAATAGTCAAGAAGAAGAAGCACTATTGGGACTTCTCAATTTCCATTGGGGCCTATGCAATTCAGCACATTAAGGAAATAAATCCATCTGCTTTGAATAAGATGAATGCCCATTGGAGGAGTATAAGCTCATCAGGCCAAGGTTTGACCCAATAGGAACCTTTAGAAAAATAAGAGGTGCATTATACAAGCATGAGCCTCACCTCAAGGATCATTGGATGAACTATGTTGACAATTATGAGGTCAGGATCATAGATTATTGAAGAATGAAACTAGCATTGGGACAACATGTAATCCATATGACTATTCCTCCCAAGAGATGGGATAACAATTCTGAAGACATTCTGGACCCTTTGTACAATAAAGATAAAGTGTACAATCAAGCAATTTTGAATGCAAAGGTGAACAAAGGAGAAATGATAAAATTGAGCCAAGCATGTTAAGAAGTAACCACATGGTGGATCCAAAGGCCATTCAAAATGGATCCCTTTCCCATGAAGCAAAAGGTGGATCATTCTGCTAGGATTGATAAAGGAAACGGGGTTAAGGTCAATATCCCAACCTTCAAGAAGATTGCTCCCATTGCTCCTAGCACTATGTATGGACACGCTCAGAAGATGATAGTTCACGTTCTGGTTGAGGTGCCATGAAGGAAAACTAAAGGGAAAAAAATGATTCAGCTCATACTCCACCTCCAACACCATATATTCCACAATTTTCTACAACACCGGCTACAAATGCTCCTCTAGTGATTCCTACATCCAGACAGAGGAAGAGTGGCATGATTAAGCTCTGTGTTCCTAAAGAAACAGAGTCTCAATCAAAGGGAAAATTTTATAGGAGGATGAGGAAGGGGATCTCAGTCTCACTTTCTCTTCAAACCTTTACAGAAGATAAAGATCTTGAGGAAGAAGATGTACCCTTGATAAGAAGGACGAGGCAAGCTTCCACAGATGCAAGAAGGAAAGAACTAGAAGAGGATACTCAATCTGAAATCCAGAAGGAGATAATTGAATCAAAGACAAATAAAAAGCCAGAGTCGTAAACTAAGGATGAGTTAGGCCCTGATGAGTTTTACATATTAGATTTTGAAGATATCTCTAGATTCACAAGGACATCTATGGAGGTTCCAATAAAGGATATAGGTATAGGGATGGGCCCCCCAACAATAATTCATTTCTCAGGTGCCCCTTCTAGTCCACACTTAGGAACTTCCTACCGAAGAGGTACAAGAAGAACCGCAACAAACACAAGTTCCTATCCCTCCATCTATTGGGGAAGTTCAGAATGAGGAGTTAAAGACTGGCCAACTAGGTGAGTAAGAAGAGATAAGGGACAAAGTAATAGAAACAACCACCTAGAAAGAATTAGAGTTAGAGGAGGGAGAGATCAATACTGGTATATAGAATAAGGAGTCTAAGGGTGATGAAATAGTACATATTAAAAAGAAACCACATGAAGAACATCATTTTCCTCCACCACGTTTGCAATTAGAGGATATTCAAGAATAAGTTGAAAAGAAAACACATGAACAACCTCCTTTGCCTTCACCACAACCACAACCACATCCAAAGAAACAAGAAAAATAGTTATCAAAGTAGAATGGGAAGCCAGTGACTGGGTTACGGATAGAACTTTCAAAACCTTCATTTGAAGAAGAGGAAAGATAAAAGACTCCCAAGCAGAAAGAGTCTCTAAAAAAGGAAGTGGAAAGGGAGGAAAATCTAGAGAATTCAAAATATAGGGAAGCTTTAGAACAAGAAGAACATGAACAAGAGGAAGGTGAAAGGGAATGAGCTAGAACTTCACTGATAAATTTGGCCCCATATGAGCCACTTAAAGCTACTTCTAAACCCACCTAGCTGGATAGAGCAGTTCAACCTCATAAGAGGACATACATGGAAGTAGAGAATGTTGGCTTTTCACAGTTGGGTCAAGCATTCTATCCTATATAACCAAGCTAGAAAGCCCAAAGAATGTCAAATGTAAGTAGGGCCAAGAGTGGAAAATGGAAGGCTCAAGTGGTGGTACATCCTCTAAATATTTGCACAGATGAAGTCGGACCTGAAAATTATTTGATGGAAGAGGTGGACTTAGGAAAACCTACTAGGGAAGATGGGAAGGCATTGGTAGCTTTAGGAGTTAGCTAATTATTCAAGTGTTTAGGGGAGGACAAGACTGAAATACAAGGTCTCCATCAATAAAATCAAGTTTTCAAATATTATGTCTCATGAATAGTTGGTCCCATTGATCAAAATAATCCAAAGGCTTCATTAAAATTTGCAATAGAAAAGAGAGAAACTTACTAGAATCTTCAGGTTTTTCTCATTCTTTTGTAAAGGCATGTTCAAATTGGAGGTCAAAGTTTGAAAGATTCAGAGTTGAAGCCATTTAGATTATTTTGAAACATTTTAGAATAATTCTCATTGAATTAATACAACTCATTGATTTGATTTAGGGAGAACAAGGAATTGAGAATAATATAGAAAAATGGCAACAAGCATTGTTAGATTTGAAGAAGATTAGAAAGAAACGCTTCCAAGTTTTGGTTAAGTTGTATGAAGGGTCAGAGTTAGAAAATTTTGATGTGTGGGTCAATGTCATTGGTTTCATCATTAAGGATTATTGGAAAAGGATGGAGATGATTGAAAAAATGAGAAAAGATGTTTTGTTATGGATAGACGAGATAGAGAAATTCTTTGCTGGAATTGACTTGGAATTATATGAAGATGAAAATAAAGAGAAGTTATAGTCCACAAAGAACATTGTTTAGCAGTTTGAAGGGATTGTAGTCGTGGTGAACACACAACATGATTTGTAGAAAATTTTCTATGTCAAGGAAGACATGAGAGAGATAATGGAACAAATAAAATACATTCAAATATTTGGTTCTTGGCTAACTTCATTCTATAAAAGGCAACAAACACAATTAAAGTCCATGGAGTTACTCGATTTTGGAGAAATTGATGAAGTGATTGAAAGATTTAGGAATGCTCATCTGTGTGTTCTCTCAACACTAAGTGTTTGTTTCATGTTCGTTCATCCACATTTTGGTCTTCTTACATCAACAAAGACAACTAGGCATCCGAAAATGCAAACCCTTTTCAACCCCAAAAATGGGCAAAATGATGTTTTACAAAGAAAGTCTAAATTCTGAGATCAAAGATCTTTTCGTATGGGTCATTTTTTTATTACAATCAGTTATCAATCAATTATGAAACATGTCAACACTTTCCTCCATCATTTTTGGGCATTAATAACAAAGTTTGAGTTAAAAATAATGGCATTTTTTGTCAAAAATGGTGGAACTACAGTCATTTCCTAAAATTTTGAGGTTGATCATAGCTCACTTTCGCATGATTTCAATGCAATAATATATTCAAATTCTTCTCAACACAATAACTATAGGTTTAGAAGTAGTTTGTTTTAGTTAATCTTTAGTTTTAGTTTTATTTCTCCATTTTTTCATGGCCAAAAACCCTAGCTATGGGATTCAATATTCCGATTATAAAATCTATATAAACTCTTGATGAGGATATAATTAAGGTCAAATATTTTGCAATAGAAATATAATACATTTGTTGCTTCATTCATGGTGTGAAAATCTGCCATCTATGAGAAATTATGGGAATTTATTTTCATTATTTCAAATAGCTAAATGCATTTCTTGTTGGCATTATGATGGATTTTGGAATTGAGATGCAGTATTTTATGCTTATGAGTTTGTCATTGGTGGAAACTCTATTAGATTTGTTGAATAGATTGTAGGTACAGATCGACTCGATGGATACATAAAGAAAAATAAGCTTATTGTTTTTATCGATTAACATGAAGACAGTAACAAAAAGTATTATGAGTGGTGATCAGAGTAAAGAACACATTGGGTGGTGCGATTGTTACTGGAGCATCATTTTGGTCAAACAAGTTCATTTTTCCAACCACAAATATTAACTCAATGTTTTGAGTTTGTTGGTATTTTGTGATGTGTTTAGTCTGAACCAATTGCATTACCGATTAATACCTGATGATTAGATGATCAAGGTGGTTGATTATTTGTCGGTGCTTGGTAATAAACTTTTGTATTACATTTTGGGATGACATGTTAGGTATGATTGGTGTTGATTTTCATGTGTTTGGTAAATCTTTTGGGTTGACTTGTGAAAAAAATTTCAAGCCCTGGCTGACCTAAGAACAATAGTATATTTAGGAAAGATAAATTGTGTAATCTAAGAAAGAAGATCATGTTATTCATGATTTTGATTAGAAATAGAGATAAATAGTTGCGCCAGGATTTAGATATTATATTGGATCTGTTAGTAAAGCAATGTTATTTCCATATCATTTATTTGTGTTCATTGCTCAAGGATGACACTAATAGGTTAGAAGGTTAAATCCCTTAACATGGTGGACTTTAATAGATCTCATTGTATAAATCCTTTAATAGGGTGACTTTTGAGAAGGAGTTCAAAATCCTCTAGATAGGTAGATCCTAACAGATCTGATTATACTTCTAACAAGGTACTAGTCACTTTTAATCAACTAAGCTCCTAATAGGGTATTGTAAGCTCCTAACAGGGAATCTCTTTTTACTACAATGAAGAGATTTGTGGGTGTCATCTCCACCATGGTGTTCTCCCTCTTACAAAGGTTTCTACAAGAAAAAATAGTGGTGTTATGTGTTATTCTTTTGTGGATGCTTGAATTATTTTACTTCTATTGCATAGTTACATTTGCATGTTTGGTTGTATGGAAGTTGTTTAAAAGCATAATGAAATTATTGGTTGAATTGGTTCATTACTTATTTGCACTAATTCACCCCCCCCCCCTCTCAATGCCTCTATATACTAACAATTGGTATCAGAGCCTGTGTGTGTGAAAATTGTACCTGATCTGTAGACACAACACTCAGTAAAACATTAGAGGTTAGCTATAATCAAAATCGTGCAAAATTGAAATCTAATCTAACCAAGCGATTTACTGCCTTCTAGTAGGTGTGAGATTAATGTTCTCAGATTGTAATCGAGATCAGTGACCTAGACGACACCTAAATGAAGGATTTGAATGCAATTGATCTAGATATGAATTGAATGCAATTAATCTATATTTTTGATATTTTCTATGCAATAATAATGAATGAAAAACTGATATGAAATTAATCTATATGAAAACTGATATGCTATGCTAATCTAGAAATGATATGAAATATGAATGCAAAAATAAGATTGATCTCACAAAGATGTCGATTCGCAAGAGCTTTGATTCTTCAATTCCAATTCTCCAGCGTGATTGTGCAAAATATGAGATGATTTGTGAAGAGCTAAAGCCTTAATTTATAGAAATCCAGGGCTTTGGAGGTGCATGGGAAAAAGCCATAAATCACTCAAATAAACTCAGCTTGATTTTTGAGTTATCTGATCATGAAAGATAGTTAATTCTCAAAATCATGCAAAAGTAGCTTTTTAACTCAAATTAGAGTTTAGATCAGCTTTTTGAACTCCAAAAGGATGTTGAGTTCCAAAAAGTCAATAACTTGCATTGATTTTCTGATTTGGAGTTTAACTGTTTCTTTTGAATATGCATAATAATTAAGAATTAAATAAATAAATAAAGTGATTTATCCTCAACTCAACTGATTTTTGAAAATAAATAATTAATTTATGGGTTAATTAACTATTTATTCAAACTTTTATTAAAAATTATACTATTAAATAATGACAACATGCTTTAATTAATTAAATAAGAATTTAATCAATTAAAGATAGGAATTTTGATTTATTGTCAAAATTAAATAATACAATTAATAATAGATAGAATTAAATTTAATTAAACAATTAAGTGGCAAATATTAAATCTAATTAATTAAATATGAAAATATTCAATAAATCAAACTTAGGATAAATGTGATTTATCGCCAAATAATCATTAAATTAAAGATAATTAAGATAATTAGGAATATTACTAGGAATATTCCCCGATGCAGAATTTAAGATAATCAATTATGATTCGATGATGTTTAGATGTGCCTTAGGTTAGGACTTTGATGTCGATTTTGTTTGATTTGTCGATGTAGGAGATTAATGAACTTATAGCCCATTTTTGGGGTATTACAGAGCCAAGTTCCCTTGAAGAAGATTAATAGCTTTGGTGAGATGCCTAAGGCATGGAGAGTTATAAGTACAAAAGTCAACTTCAATAAGTAGAGAAGGTGTAATACCCTGCCAGGGAACCCAGGAGAATTTAACCTAAGACATGTTACTATGTTTGTTGAATATTTGTTTTATTAAGAGTTTATAAACAATAATGATAACAATGTGGAAGCAATACAATTGGAAGACATAACTAGTACATAAGTACATCTCCATTACAGTTAACAATCCTTGAGGGTCCCATGACGTAGCAATACGTATTACTAATTAAATATTTTAGACTAAAAATAATTACAATTATCTCATATTACAAATGAATAACAAGTACATCCAATACCATAAGGTATACATAATGATACAACATCCTCTACACAAGTCGTAGGATATGTCACAAAAATTAAATACAAATTATATTACAATTCTATAATTTTAAAGCACTGATACAAGATATAATTACAAACATCATAAGATAGATACAAATAAGCCTCTAAAGGAGAACAAAAATAAGGTAACAACAACAAGCATCCTCCAAAACCGCTACAGGAACGTCAAAATCTCAAATGGTAAAAGAAACACTACCACTCGACCTCTTGGAACCAAAGGTCCACTCCCATCGTGCTGAGGAGATAACAACAAACACCACTCGGATACAAACTCAATCAAAGACAATTAAGAAAAGGTCATGAAGGCTTTCTAACTCAAAGGGGTACCACCAACTAATGATAAAGAAAAGATAATTAATATCAAATAACCAACACATACCAAAACACAAAATACCAGAATATCAAACAAACACACAGCCACCAAATAATACAAAATAGACCACCAGGTAATAATGAGATAAAAAAGATACACCACAAGAGGCAAATACGAAAAACTACGGAGGAGACTTAGGCTACATACTATGGGAGTTTCATCACATGGCCATCTACCTGAGTTACCTTGGACTGGTCACATTGGACCTCGGACCCTCAAGCATTGAGTTACCCTAGATTGGTCACACTAGACCTCGGACCCTCAAGCATTGAGTTACCCTGGACTGGCCACTCTAGGCCTCGGACCCTCAATATGACCCACACGAAACTAGAATACCCTCTCGAGAATATGAGGAATTATAATCATACCTACTATCTAGGTATCATCCCATTCCCATCCTTAGCCTAAACAAGCGCTCAAGGCATAGGCGAGACATAATCTCTAAATTATCTTTTTAATGAATTCTATAAATTTTAATTACTATGTTATCACTTTGGTAATAAAACTTACAATAGGTTACTCTGGTACTGACCACTTTGGGTCCAAGACCCCTGTTGTAAGCCATTCCCTCAAGATGCACCTATTTAACCTCCCCTAGGCTCACAATCATAATTAATCAGTTAGGTTTCAGAAATATATAAAGGTCAAATTCCAATTCTTACAACACATAAGGAACATGCACTGGTTCTCAAAACCATGACATCATAAATACACCCTCAAAGTGCTCACATAAATAATGAGCTTCAACACAAAATTGGGGTGGTTAGAATGATCAAGAACATTACCACCACATCACAATTCATATATAAAGGATACACACAGCTTCCAAATGTTCACAATAAACAAGAGTTCAAATGGATAAGGTTGGATATACAAGATCGAATTGACACAACATTTCAACCCATGCACAAAAGTTTCAAGAGAAAACAAACCCAAAGTTTAAAACCTCTGGTGTAATTTACTATAGGTTAGCTTAAAACCCCCAATAAACAAAATAGACCAATAAGGTTTGAATCAATCAATAACAACTAAAATTTCACCAACAATTCACATCCACGTATTAAAACATCTATACATAGAATTTTAATATCAATATTTTAAAAAAATAAATACAAATTAATAATATTGATTAATTAATATTAACATTTAATTAACAATAAATATCAATTAATATTAATAATAATATTAATAAATTGTAATTAATTTAAATCAAATTATTTATAATTGAACCAAATTAATTTATAAATCAATTAATCAACTTATAAATATTTTTTAATCATAATTTATCTTTAAATTATAAAATTAATTTAAATTTATATAATTTAAAAATAATTATAAATTAATTGTACCAATATAAAATACATCAAATTTAATTTAAAATAATTTAAACTACATAAACTAATTTTATAAATATATTCTAATTTTATAAATAATATATTTATTGTTTATTTAAATAATAAATAAACTAAGAAAATAAAATAAACAAATAAAAACATTAATTAATATATAAAAACAAAAAAACAAAGAAACATCATGGAGAGCATTGGCCCCCACCTCCCCCATCCTTCTCCTCCCACGTAAAAGGCTTGAAATGAAATGAATGATTTTAATGACGTCCACGAGACCAAACAGTCTAAGGGACCATTGGATCACATTCATAAGCTAACTCCATAGTCTTTTTCAAGTCTGACCTCCTGTTGTGAATCTTGACAATTAAACTAGCGATCTGGTTGATCTTATCCTCCTTGAATAGGTTGTGCATGCTATTTTCCCCTGAACTGATTTCGTATTGAGCCTGAATGTTATCATATGCGGTGCACTCAATGATAAAATGTCATTCAGTCTTAATCACACCCGACACACAAATCTACAAATCCTTTCTTCCCATTCTTCTTTGGGCCTTTTCCATCTACCAATTTTGCATATGAGGTGATGAGAACCCGTCCTCAACTAAACCACTAACAATATAGCTTTTCTTTAATAGTTGCCCCCAAATACACCTTATCACCATGTTCCCAGGTTGGGTTGAACACTTTGATGTAATGAGCCTTTTTCCTACCCATG
Organism: Chamaecyparis obtusa; assembly: GCA_027943335.1. Taxonomy (NCBI): domain Eukaryota; kingdom Viridiplantae; phylum Streptophyta; class Pinopsida; order Cupressales; family Cupressaceae; genus Chamaecyparis; species Chamaecyparis obtusa. The sequence continues at coordinate 5,615,178 of BSBK01001555.1, forward strand.
TTAGTAGTCCACATGCAAGTCTAGAATTTTTCTATGATGAACTTTTTTATTTCCACATTGGTATTAGGGATTCTTGTAACTTGATTTTCCACTTACTCAACCACATTATATTATATTTCATCCATGTTTTCTTCTTGCGAACCAAGTCTTCTTTCATCGCAATTTTGGGTCATCGTTGGTTATCCATGTTGCCAAGTTTATTTAAATAGCTTATTAACTGAGTTATCGATGCTGCCTCCAACGGGAAACTACCCACTTCAGCTAAAAGAATCTCATATGGGACCGAGGTCTTGACTTTAAGACTGTTAGTGATTAAGTGTTTCTGAATCCTCTCCACCTATCTCCAACCGCATTTTGTCATGCTACCTCCCCAAACTTCGAATCCATAAAGGACAACTGACGTGACCAGTAAACCAAATAAAGTTTTCTTGGATTTTCATTCCCAAAGTTCAATGTTTTTGCATCTATTCTGAAGCAGGTAAGATGCTTTCCACCCTCCATGAATCCTTTTCACTCTACAAGTCTTACAGTTGAGTCTATAATAAAGGTCAATCCCCAAGTATTTGTATTCTTTCACAATTTCTAACGGGCTACCTTCAAAAAGGAAGGAAACATGTTTTTCCTTCCTCTTCAAAGAAAAAATCATAATTTTCATTTTGGTGATGTTCACCTGCATCCCCACTTCCTGACTCCAAAGCCCGTAATTGATCTCTTAACCCTTGAACAGTTTTAGAAATCAAAATAAGATCATCTACATAAAGAAGAAGCTTCACCACATACCCAGCTAACTATACCCCTTCGCCATCTATCTTGTCTAACCAGGATTCAAGTTTATCAATGTATAAGCCAAACAAAGTGGGAGATTAACACCAATATCACTACCGAAGCATTCAGACATACCCTCTTTAGTGTTGGCTCTGAGTCTCTCCTATAACCTATGTAGTGATGCTCTAAATACATCTGGGATGTCTAAATCTTCCATTCTACTCCACAACTTGTCTCTAGGAACCGCATCAAATGCTTTCTTGAAGTCCACAAAACAACAATAAGATTATCCTCCCTAGTTGTCCCGTAATTTTTCTATCAAGTGTCAAAGAGTGACCCAATGATCAATGGTAGAGTGTTTGGGCCTGAAACCCGCTTGGCCTTTGGCTCTTTTTCCTTCACCTTCAGCCCAACTATTGATTCTATGTTCCACCATGCTCCCAAAAAAATTTTCGAAGAGAAGATTGACCATAATTGTTCGATAATTAGATGGGTTATTGATGTCCCCACTTTTAAAGAGAGGGATAACCATGCTAGTGGTCCAATCAGCTAGAAACCCCCCGAATGACACTTTTGAAGACACCTTTGATGTGGGGTGCAAGAAGATGAACTCCCCATTTTAATAATTCAACCTGAAGACCGTCAATGTCACTTGCCTTGCCACCCGCCGATTTATTTATTCCAAGTTTGATGTCATCTATTGTAAACAACTCCACCAAGGCGTTTACAATGGGGGCAGAGTCCTTCTGTGATCACTCATAAAGTAACTTAGCATACTCTAACCATTTCTTATCTGTAATATTATTCACTATTTGTTTTTTCCTTTGTTGTAGTTCCTTCCAAAAGTCTTTGGGATTGTGTTTGCCAAGATGTATTAACTCCCCCCTTCTTGTATTAACATACCCCTTTTTTTTTGCTTGAATCAACTTTGTATATAACTTCTTATTCTCCTTGCTCGATTCTATCCCTCTTATAAATCTCTTAGCTGCCTTATAAGTCTTGAATCTTTTCCTCTTATATATCTCTTAGCCGCTTTAAAACATAAGAAAATATATTTTTTAATTAGGCATTTAATAAAAGAATAAACCCCTAAAACTGGGGAATGGTGTGGGCGAGCCACCTAAGATGGGGACCAACACCGACCTTTTCACTCACAACACACATAAATAAAAAGGGGGTATAATTTATTTAAACTACAGACCTCAAAATAATTTACAATAAACAATGTAGGGTCACGAATCTCCAGGTCCCACTTGAAATATTATGGAAGTTTTTTTATGACAAACAATAAATAATAAAATCTATTATTATAATTGTCATTATTTCTTTTTCTTTTTTTTAAAATCAAACAAAAGATTTATTTAATATATATATTCTCTAATATATATATTTAAAATATTCTAATATTTTGTATTTTTTTTAGCAAGCTCCTTCTTTCCTTTTTTCCTTTCCAAAATTAAAATACCAGATAAATATATGCAAATACCAATTTGGTAAATCAAACACACATATTTCCAAATGATTTAATCTCCAGTGTTTTAATCAAAATTTCTAACCAAACCCTAACTGATTTAAATTAAAGTTTTGTATTATTTTTCAAACAAATTTTTGGATTTTCCACATTTTCAATGCAACAAATATTTTCTCCAAACAAACAAACAACCCAAATATTTTCTTATCCAAATATTTCACACAAATGAAAGGATCACAGTACAACCACATCAATCAAACCTGACAGACACGATGTAAACAATCTTTTTGAAAGAAAATTGCAAAGGGATTTCAAAACCCTTCCCCAAACAATGCCTGAAAATTCAAAGCCAAGAAAGATCCAATTAAACCTTCAAAATCCAAGCTTTCCAAAAATCCTCTGAATTCATCCAAGAGCTCTCCCAAAACCTAATAAACATCCCTAAAAATAATACCCAGAAACCCCTCATAAAGAAGACCTATTCCTCCTAGGGTTTCTAAAACATGTAAACCCTAAAACAGAACTCAACTCTCTCTACCTAGTTTCTATCAATTCACTTTGCATGATAAAATAACTCAATAATAAAATAATGCACTTGTAATTATAATTTCTAACTCAACTTTTAACTTTAAATTCTAGTTCAATTTTCACTTAAATCGAATATGCAACTTCAATTGCATATAATTACTTAATTAATCAATAAATACTTTAGCACATAATTACTATGCAAACTATAAATTAAATATTAAATAAATCAACTATGCTTTTAATTTCATATTTAGATTTAATAATTAATTAAACCCTTTTATTCCAAATTTAAACTTTTAATTCAATCTTTTAATTACAAAGGTATTTAATTAACCTTAATAATTAAATATTCTCTATATCTAATATTTCCACATTCATAAAATATAACTATTCTAAACTCATAATTAGTCCTAATTTAATTATTTAAATCAAATAATTCACACAAGTAAATCCACTTGACTCCCAAAACCTGAAAATCAACTAACTCTATATCAAACAAACACCAAGGAAGGGCTCACGAATTCATGTCACTTTGATGAATTCGGATGGGTAGAAACAAATACTTACCCAATATTTAGGACAATCAATGGCTTGGGTTGGGATTTGGATTTGTATGTTATCTCCTCTCTCTTACCATTGAGATTTTGCAATAGGGCACACTCATCCTAGCAATTCAAGGATGTTGATGCCCAGTACCTGCAACCCTACATAAAAGACAAGCATGTACATACATGTATAAATATAAACAAGCAATGGCAGGGATCAACCAATCATGTGGATCTCGCAGGAAAGTACAATTTTGTCCCTCAACCACATCAAGTGTGTTAGACAAAAATATAAACATACACATCAACCATACACATGCAAGTATGGGGTTAGTAAAACCATAAGCATCAATGATATCCTAACATATAAATCATCATCCTAAAATGACTATAACATATAGAAAATCAAACTATGGGAGGGGCACTACAGAGGTAATCAATGAACTAAAAGATCAACTGAAGATGTCCATTTCTAAGAGGCGAGAACTTTCAGAGCAATTGAATGAAAGCCAAGACTGCATTGAACACCTGTCAGAACATGGATTCAAAGAATATAAGGAATCTATTGTAGATTTGATGAAGGCAAATGAGAAGCTGACCAAAGATAAAGAAAACCTACGGAAAGAACCTGAAGGTCAAACAATCAAAATATGTGAAGAGATGGAAGCAAGAAAAACTGTAAAGGATACAAGGAAAGTTGTTGAAGAAGCCAAAAAGGATGTTGAGGATGCCCTAAAAGAAAAATACAAATATTTGTTTAGGAATGTACAAGAGAATGTCATAATACATAAAAAGCTTCATGATACAAGCGAAGAAAACTAGCAGATCTTAAGTGAAAATGAAAAACTAAGGGAAGAGCATGAGAAATTAAGGAATGAATTGAAAGTTGAGAAAGAAGCCAATAAGAAACTGAAGAAGTACAATGAAAGTTATGAAAATATTGGGTGAACAGTTGAGGAGTCAAGGAAGAACCAAGGAATCAACTAGTCTTGGATATACTGGTTAGGGTAATTTTGAAGTCAGTGAATCATCTGGACCGAAGAAGCCCTATCAAGATCCGAAGGTGAATCCAAGAAATTCTAGTAAGAAACCCTACAAACATGTTTGTTATAACTGTTGTAAGGTTGGTCATATTGCTAATGTTTGTAGAAGTAGTTCGGTCAATAGGCTTAATAGTTTTGATGGGTATTTCTATAATTTCAATAAGTATCGACACACTATATATGATTGTAGATCTAGGCCTAGCAGTAGATCTAGTAATAGTAGCTTTGATGGATATTATTATACATGCAACAAATATGGCCACAAAGCTAATGAATGCAGGTCAAGAGTGAATAATCCAATGTCACATGTGAAGTTGGAAAGCCCTTACCAAAGGGAGAGACAATTCAATGTCACATGCTCAATTTGTGGGAGCTATAGACACATGGTTGTGAATTGTAGAATGAGGACAAACAGAGGCAATGCTAGATGATGTAGGACAATTGGTATGACATGTTTTCATTGTCACAAGATTGGTCATCTAGCAAGGAATTACAAAATGAGAAACCAACTGGTAAACTGGTTGGAGGATCAAAAGGGGAAAAAAAAATTGTTAATGTGGAAGAGACTAGGAAAGAGATGAACAAGATCTGGAAGAAGAGAGTAGATGCTAAGGAATAGAGTAAGACATCAGAAGGATCCACATCACCATCAGTTGTGGATGGTTCATCATCAAACTAAGTCACTATTAGCTTAGGGGGATAAAATCAATTAAGATCTATATCATATCCCCTAAGTTTTCTATGCGGTAAGATTTATCAGTATATTTAGATATCTATTGATGTTATAAAAGAATGTGGTAAAGAATCTTGTATCACATATGACTCTATGCGACCACATAATGATTTTTACGGCATAGTAACCATTTTATGTTCTAACTATTGCAACTGGTTAAAAGTACTATTTGACCATTGCATTTATTACTTGGAAATGAAATATTAAAAGAGAATATGTGAAGCTCATTTGTCACATTGCATTCTACAAGCTAAGTAGTGTACTTTTGAGAGATACTAAGGTGATTTGAAGTAATTTATTGCTAGAATTGAAGCGATGTTTGAAGAACTCTTATCAATGAGCTAAAATAGTATTTCTCTATGTTGTGAAGGTTCTATACTTTGTTTTGTGAAGATAATTATTGTTGGAATTATGGTTACTCTTATATTGGTTGAGATTATAGAGGAACCAAGGCTAGTATTTAAGTTACATCATTTGAAGGTGATAGAGAATGATCCCGCAAAAGCTTTGTCTATGATATGCCATGATGTGTTGTTGACTGAAGATGTAAGATCATTTGTCCATTGTAAGATTGAGAATCTTGGTTCAAATGTCATCTTCAATGCATATACCAAAATGTGTAATGACTCTAGATTGAAGGATCAATGCAAGCATTTGGAAGACAAAGGTGTTACCTATATAGTCGACATACCTAATGATTTCAAACCCGAGTGGAACAGATGTGTGCTAAGTCATGTTCATGATCAGTTCCTATGGTTGGATAGGTAACATAAGATTACCAAGGAGGTTATTCATGCAGCAACAAGGTTGTGTATGATCGATGATGTACCTATTTTAATAACGATTCCTGATGATGAGGTCACTCATCTAATAAAGTCTAAACAAGATCAATGTGCTATGAAAATTTACAACATTGTAGAAATTGAGGTCAAGTTTGCATCTATGGTGATCAATTATAGAGTATATCAATTGAGTTGATTGAATAGTGTTCCTCGTGGCAGTATTCGTGTTGCATATCGAATGGTGAAGGAGAATGCACACTAAAAACTAAGTGAGGTCATGAGAAGTCAATTATTTGTGAACATGGAGAGAATAAAGAAGGAAAAGAAACAAAATTTCAAGTACGGTTCATTGTTGGTATGTATATTCTTCTACTTGCAAAATCATTTCCCTGGTATTGGTAATGTTCGGTGGTTGAAATTGATAAACCAGTAGTAGTGCAAATTAAGGAATGCATAAGAATGTTAGGAAATAACTTTAATGGTGTAATGTGGGGTTATTTCAAAGGTTTCCATAAATGAATGCATGAGAGGGAGAGGATTCCAACCTATATAGTGGATAATTAAAAAGAAGATATATGTTTTATTATAAATACTAATGCATGTATGATGTAGACAATACAACCAAGAACTTCTTGGGCTCTACCATTGGGTTATGAGGTAGATGGTGATATTGTATCACTTCATGTTGATGAGCTACTATCTACGTCGATTGATGCTAGTACTCCCAAGTTTGGTATTTATGAAGAAACCTATTTGCAAATTCATTCACAGTTAATGGCACTAGTGATAGACAAAAGGGTGAGGAAACAAGTTGATGATTTAGCCAAGAAGAGTGGTATTACAAAAGAAATGATGGATAAGATCACAAAGAAGTTTGTAACATAGGAGGTAGAGACCTCTATTGTTTTTGCATAAGAGGAAGAGGTAGAGGTTGTATCTTCTACAACTGGTAAGGAAACATGAAGAGAAACTAGGAGTTCCATAGTGCAAAAGAAGGCTCCTACCCCTATTGCTAGAGCACATCCAAAAAGAAAAATCACATCAAATCCTAAACCTATAGTGGTTAATGTTAATGAAAAAGAAAAAGTGAAGACACATGTGGCTTAATAAAAAACTTACAACAGAAAGAAGAAAATGGCACATGGCTACAAAGAGACAAAAGGCAAGAGCAATAAGAAGGATACAACTAAGGAAGTAGATTCTCAAATACAATCTAACAAAGAGAAAGTTGAATTGAGGGCTAGTGGACAAGGATCAAAGATTGTTGGCATGACAACTGAGAAATCAATTAAACCCAAGACTGGGAGAAGCTTTACTACTAATAGCATAGCTGAGAAAATAAGGGAATATGGAAGTGTGATTGATGCCAGCCAATTTTATGAAAGATGTGATGATGAAGGTAAGCAAAAGATAGAAGATTCTATTATATTTAGTTTACATAAGTTTTGCAGAGGACTTGGTGAACTGTATAAAATGATACCTAAATCACTTTACAATAAAATTGATGCTAGGTGGAGATATGCTCTGAAACTAGATAAATAAATGATGGAACATGCACTGATTCAACTTAAGCCTAAATTGCCTATGGAAGAAGTGAAGCTTACAATTGATGCTATGAGACTAGTTTTCAGGACAAGTAGAGTATGTAGAATACTCATAGGTGAATCACAGGTAGTTCGTGATGAGACTCTTGATGTCATGAAGAATAAATTGAAGGAAGAAGATGAACCGGTGGATGATACTCAAGAGGAGAAGCAAAAACAAGAGGCTACCATTGAAGAGGTAATAGTGGATGAATTTTCCACTTCTGAGCAAGTGATTAAAGGAATTATTAGTGATATGCCTTATGATACTCCACAAAAACATTCTACTATTGAAGTTGAAGATGTCCAAAGAGAAGAATGTGCACATAAGGATAAGACTAAAGAGGTGGTGCCATCTGCTACAACTAATGTAGTTGGACAGACATATGATTTTGGTAAGAAAGATTAATCTTATGAAGTTGATGTTGAAGCACAATTAGCAAAAATGAAATTGGATCTTAGTGGAAGCAAGGTTGTGTAATATATTCTTGAGTAAGAAATTGTAGATGAGCTTGGAGATGAGGATGTTGAGGTCATTCAAAAACCTATTGATGTTACCAAAATGAGTCTTAGTGAATTGATGAAAATGACAGATATTAAAGTTGAAAGCTAAAAGGGATGAACTTATAGCTAAAAAGAAACATGACCAAGTACTTTAGTTAGCTAGAGACATTCTTACAAACCTTGTACCAGAAGTTGGCTATGATTATAATGCTACACCAATTGACAAGATGGATACTTTGGTCAATGTTATCATCGAGATAGTTACTAGTTTGGAGGAAGCTTCCATGAATAGAGGTAAGATGGACTATGAAAAGAAGAAGATCGATAAGTTAATGGAAACTATTGTATCAGATAAAGGGAAACTTATAGTTCATATGAACAAGATGTAGGAAACTTTGAAAGAGATTGGTAAATTACTTTCTAAAGTTTTTGATTTCTCATTTTTTACACAACATATGGAGCTAAAGATAAATGAATCTCAACAAGAGCTTAGGTTTTTAATCACTAGTCTTGATCCTATTTCACATTCAACTACCTCTTATGGATCATAAGTTAAAGTTGTCAATCACAAGCTGAAGATATTACAAGTAGAAAAAGATAAGATGGATCACTACTTTACTAGACATTTAAACTTATTTGATTCCTAAATTTGATGTAATGCAACAAAATGTTAGAGATTTAGAGGCAATACTTGGGTCACCAGACATGAGTACACTTGAATCAATGGATCAGTTAGTTTCAATACTACATGGAGATATTCATTCCATAGAGAACTTGCAGAAGTCATGGGAGAGTTCTTTGGGGACATCCAAAACAAATTTAAGAAGTTTTTTTGAATGGTTGTCAAAGGGGGAGTGATCAATGTTGTGAAAATAAAGTTAAGGATCTAGTTTAGTGGTCAAAGGGGAAGTAGTTTTGTTATAGCTAAGTTTGAGTTATATGCATCTCCATTTGTATATGTTTTTGGTGAATCGGTGAGTGGAAACATTTTTGAGAATTTTTGAGTTAATTATTTTCACTATGTCTTGCCATCAATGCCAAAGGGGCAGATTGTTGGCATTGTGATGGATTTTAGAGTTGAGATACAATATTTTATGCTTATGAGTTTTTCATTGATGGAAACTCTATCAAATTTGTTGAATAGATTGCAGATACCGGTTGATTGGATGGATAGGTAAAGAAAAATAAGCTGAGTATTTTAATTCGTTAACATGAAGACAATAACAAAAAGTATTTTGAGTGGTGATCGAGGTAGAAAGAACATTGGGTCGTGTGATTGTTACTGGAGCATTATTTTGGTCAGTCAAGTTCAATTTTCCAACCACAACTATTAACTCAATGTTTTGAGTCTATTGGTATTTTGGTGATGTGTTTAGTGTGAACCGATTGAGTTACCAATTGATACATGATCAAGGCAGTTGACTACTTGTTGGTGCTTGGTAATAAAATTTTGTATTATATTTTGGGTTGACATGTTATGTATGATTGGCACTAATTTTCATCTGTTTGGTAAATGTTTTGGTTCAACTTGTGAAATGTTTTTCAAGCCCTAGCTGAATTAAGAGCAGTAGTATAAAGGAAAGCTAAATTGTGTGATCTAAGAAAGAAGATCATTTTATTGGTGGTTGCGATAAAAAATGGAGATAGATAGTTGCACCAGGATTCAGAGATTGTATTGGATCTTTCAGGAAAGCGGTGCCATTTCCAGATCACTTATTTGAGTTCATTACTCAATGCTAACTCTAATAGGCTAGTAGGTTACATCCCTTAACATGGTGGAATTTTGATAGGGTTTCTTTTGAGGAGTTTAAAATCCTCTAGCGAGGTAGATCCAAACATATCTGATTATACTTCTAACAAGGTACTAGTCACTCTTAATCGGGTGAGCCCCTAATAGGGTATTTTAATCTCCTAATAGGGAAACTCTTTTTACTACATTGAATAGATTTGTGGGTGTCATCCCCATCATATTTTTCTCCCTCTTACAAGGGTTTCCATGAGAAAAAATAGTGGTACATTATATGTTATGCTTTTGTGGATGCTTGAATTATTTTATTTCTATTGCATAGTTACTTTTGCTTTTTTTTATGTATGGAAGTTTTTTAAAAGCATAATTGGATTATTGGTTGAATTGGTTCATTACCAATTTGCACTGATTCACCCCTCCCCTCTCAGTTCCTCTATATACTAAGATTTCTTTATGATTGTTTCTAGAATTCAGTAGTTTGGTATTAATTGTTGATGAATCTATTTGTTGTGACAAATGTTTGGAGAGATCATTACTATTTGTGCTTGAGCATAAATTTGTCTCATGTGTGTCTACATCTATGTGGCTTCACGATTTGATGAATTTTGATAAATCTCCCATCTTGAAGAAGTTCCATTGACATTTACATCTACAAAACATGAATTTTGAGTTTATCTAATTTATGCTTTGTGGGGTTTTTTTATCTCTATGATATTTAATTTGCAAAATTGGTTTATTGGTGACTGATATCTATTATGAATTCATTTCCAATCATTTTCCTTAAATCTCTCGTTACTCAATCTTTTGATATTCTTGTAAAATTGGTGAAGTATAGAATTCATATTATCTTTTTAAAGATAAAATTGGATTTGTAGGAATTGCATACTTTAAAAACCATAAAGATATAAAAGTGCTTGCAGATCGATTATTTCATCCTAAGTTTGAACCAAACTAGCAAAGTCTTCCTTGTGAACCTTCACAGTTATTTTCGAATGAGCCTTCCAAGCGGTTGTACCACGACCACAAAGAACCTTGGGAGTAACCTTGTCACTCTTTCAAGAGGGGAATTTGCATCACTTATTCCTAACTGTTACTTTATTTAAAAATAACACTCAAGCATACTACAACATACTAAAGTATTAAATAGTTTGGTAAACCAACAAAGTTATAAAGACTTTTAACATGAAGCGCCCATGGAAAACTAACAATAACAATAGCAAAAAGCCAAATTAATCCAAGCATGACCAGTAGACTTGATATAATAGATAGATTGATGGAGCACATGGCTCCAATCCTTAGTCAAGAACTTAAATAGTCCCTTGTAATTCTATTCATCCTCAACATCTTTCCCAAATAGCTTATTCTACACAAGGAACAAAGGTTTGGTAGAGTTGTGCATTACATGGTGGTTAAACCCGGAGATGTTGATCATCTTCTTTTCCAAGTCAAATAATTTTGTCTTTAACATCCTTAACTCTCTATTTGTAGCTTTACACTTAGTGTAGCTCCCTTTAACATCGGTCTTGTTTGCTTCCTCTTATTGAGGCATTGAATATTGTGTTAAGTCTACCCGCTCATTTTTTATGTTGTCAGAGGTATGAGTATAACTATCATTGTGGATTATCTAAACTTTTTATCTTTTTAGTATCACCCCCTTCCCCTTCAACATCCTCTCTCTTCCCTTCTTGGAAAAATTTTCAGTCCCCTATTTCTCATATTCTTCCTCAAAGTCATAATAAACATGCTAAGTCTTTTTACCTTCGTCACTTGAGAAACTCACCAGCCTACAAGACATTCTTAGGTTGCTCTCATTTTTACTATTTTCATCTCCATTCTCTTCCTCTTCCTTGCTAATCACCTCCTAGGTGGTAAATTTGGGCTTCTTAGCTAAAGGGAAGGGATTTTTTCTTTCTCTTAATGGTTTTTAATGGGATAGTAGCTTTTATTTCCATATCATATTGTTTAGAAGAGATCATGGAGGGATTGGGGGTGTAAAACCTCTCTAACCATAACTAGATCAAGTAGGTATTACGATCCTAAGTTTATATTTATATATTATTGGGTTGAGTTTATTGGATGTTGTAAGATCTTTCTATGATGCTACTATCTTGTAGATATAGTGACTTTATTAATAATATTAGTTATATTTTAATGGTACCCTTTCGTATATATTCATCTCTAATTATGTGTTGAGGATCTTTCAGGATCTTGGTGCGGGTGGCTAGGACTTCTTAGAAAAGTGATGGGTTATGATAGTCTATTTACCATGTCTGATAGTATTAGGACTAGATTATGATGATGTTAGATGATTTATGTTTTATGCATCTATATGGATAGGACCATTCCTTATGTTATTTCTATGATTATGATTATGATGTTATTTGATGATGATGCTCTTCATGGATACTTAGACATTAATAGGACCATTATTTATGTTTCTCTATCTATGATTATGATTATGAAGGCTATTTAATGATTATTATTTCATAATTAATAATTATTGGACTAACACATGATTATGATTATATGATGATTATTGTTATGTCTTATGTTAATGTTTTCAAATGTATACATGTATGGCTATGATCTAACCCCTGACTATGTTAACATTATTTATGATGCTTATGATATGATGTATTTGATGTGTATGTTGTGATTATTTTCTCCATGATGTGTTTGTATGATGAGGAATGAAGTCATGTTCCTCACTTGTGAGGCCCTTATAATGTATCCATCTCCTTCATTGTTTGTGCTATCTTCCATGAGATATGTATATGTATATATGGTTCGTCCTAATGATGCAAGTTTGCAGGCACTGGGCATTATCTTCACCTGGATTTATAGGTCTAAGTGTAACCCTAAATTCCTTGATGGTATTAGAGGAGAGATAGTACCAAGGCACACTTGAGCTTATCCCATGCTATCTATTTAGGGAAAATGGTGTTAATGGATTTAGTAATGTAAACTATGTGAGATGTGTTCATTATTTAACCATTTCCACACTAATGTTAGAAATACAAGATAAAGAGGGGTCGTCAAGTGTAACTCTCAATATAACCTATGTTAGATTAGCAAAACCCAAGAAGATGAGGGGATGATAATGCTAAATCCAAAATTATACTAAGGAAGTACACAAGAAAGTACTCTTTCATGCAATGTAATATTTGATTAAGGTTGTGTTAATGCACTTGTAAAATTGAACTAATTGATTTAGCAAGATAAGCAATAGAGATCTAGATGCTAAATGTAAGCAATCAACCCAATTAAGATGTGAAAATGGATCTAAACTAAGATATGAAATAGATAATGAGGTACACACCTTTAAGTATGAAGAGGAATATGCATTTCTTCTTTGAAAATTATTGTTCTAGACCTGTAGCCGAATTTCATTATTTGTTGAACTTTCCATTATTTGACATAAAACTAGTCTTCTTCCATTTCCTACTAGTAGTTAACAGGCCAGTGCCATGTGTAATGACCTCCTCTCTGATTTTGAATGAAATGCCTTCCACAAAAACTATCATGTCCTCCCAAGAGGTTAACAATTACATAGATAGTCCTTCATCATTGCCATTGATACCCTCAATAAACTAAGATAACCCCCTCTCATAGTAGATATTCCACATAGTGACTTCATCTTTGAATTCGTTATGCTTGTTTGGTTCAATACAAATGTCATCCCCACCCATATTGTGAATAATAGTGGCAAAATTTGTAGAGAGGCCCACCTAGATTTTAATTTTGCTAATTTTATCATAGTCAAGAACAACTAACATAAAAGACCACTAGTTAGAGTTAAAATATGAGCTGTGTGTGCATTGGGCATAAATTTTCCTTTCCCTGTAATAACTTTCCACTTGTTCATGCAATAAATTGCATTACACGATGAGATTTTAGGTTGGGCTCCCATGGTATGTGATACAATTTCTAATTTATGAATTAAAAAATATCTCATAATGATAAGGTTATAGGTAATTTTGAAATGATTTCATATATGTTTTTGTTGTTATAAAAACATTAAAATACACTTTTTCAATTTCATTCGAGATTCCGCGTGGATTTAAAGGAGAAGAGGTTATATTAAAGTGATAACTTGTGTTAGTAAGAATCGTGAAATTGTTGCATTTCATATCATTTTAGTCAATGTTTCGTATCAAATTCATATAATTTAACTATAGCTCTTCTTGTAACTTCAACCATTTATCTAAAACTAATATCAATATTAACTTAAATTACATTGACTTTAATTCTAACTCCCACATTGATCTATACTTAATTATGAACCTAAACCTAACATTTTCACTAATACTAATTAAAATGAAAAAGCAAATTATTAAAAAAAAAAGTATTACTAGAGCTAGCCTTAACTCTACTTCTAACTCGAATTCTATAACTAAATCTAAAAATAATAGTAATCCTAATTGTATTGCCGTAAATTGTAAGCACCTAATTGGTGTGTGTATTTTCACGGTTGTTTAGCACCTATCTAGTGTGTTCTCATTTTAGCATGCATAACAAGACTTCAAATTGCACTTAATGAACATCTAAATTCTAATATAAGTCATTTGTTAATTCATTTTACTAATCTCTTATTTCTAAGTGTGCTCCTTAAATATTTCACTAATCCAATTTATTTAAGCATATAGGCCCTATATCATTATATGTGGCCTTTATGTTTTGTCTCAACCCTTAAATCATGTGTACCTAAGAATCTGGTATCTCCTAGTTATCTTGGACCTATGGTGTAAATTTGAGCTCTAGTTGGTGGGTATAGGGTGAATAGGCATCCTATACCCTGAGATTTGGGCTAAAAATTGAATTAGGGGCCCATGTCAGTAATTTGGTGGGATTTCCAGATTTTTGGTCAACCCTCTTGATTTTATCATCTGATTTAGCATAAAAACAAGCATACTAATTCATTTTGGTGGATTAAAAGAAATTTTAATGTGGAAGCCCCAATTTGAAGACATCCTATGAAGTAAGGATCTACAAATAAAGGTCAAATCAAGAAAACACCAAGGTTTCAAGATCTATTTTTGTACATCAAGTGTTTAATCACATCAAAAATCAACATGAGACATTTAAAGAATTATACATATGATTAGGAGATCATCAAGTAATGATTGGATTTTAAGATATCTCCTAGGTATTATAATAATGTGCAAATATGTTCTTGAGGGATGTGTTGTCATTGATGTCAACATATTTCTTTGTCTGAGATAGTGGTACAATAAAAATCAATGAGTTTGTTTGATCAGTATAGAAAGTATGATGAAGATCAAAGTTTTTGGATTAAATATTTTATAGAGGGTTGTTTGTAGTTAATTCAGTTCAAGTTTCAGAGTCTCACATGGAGATTTCAGTGAATTATGAGTATCTATATTTTGACTAGTTTTCTAGTTGTTCAGTGGTGACAAAGTGACAATATTTTGATCTGCATTGCTCCACATCGAAATATATTTCTCTACAGATTTAGAGGCATGTTTGGGAAATTGATGTGTGTCCTCAATTCAAATGGTTCTTGGTTTGGAGGTTTGTAACTAATTTTTGAAGGTTGATAGTCGTTAAAGTTAGTGTTCTTAAGGTTTGGTATGAAGATGTTGGTGATTCCAGAAATTTGTGTTGGTTTGGATTTTGCTATGGTAAATCATGAAACTTATGGATGTTTTGCATTGTGAGCCTTTTGTGTTGATGGTTTGCATTTATTATTGATCCCACAATTTATTTTTTCTATTGGTATGTTGGTTTCCTTTATGTTCTTGGCCAACCAAATGCGTGTAGCGTGTTGTGGATGTTTGAGGTGTAATGTTTGGAGTTTTATCATGCTCAAGGTGGATGATTTGGGTTGTGTTATGTCTTGTCCAACATTTCTTGCTCCATGTGTAATATTGTATTGACTATGGTTATATATTTTTAATTAGGTGGTGAGTGGTGAGCTGACCTTGATGACCTTTCCAAGGTTGATGTCATGTATAAATAAATGTAATAATCTTGTATTCATGTGTGGTCATGAATATATGTGTATGTATGTGCACTGAATGTATACATCTTTTGAAGGTAGAGAAGTGTGAAGAAGAAATTTATATTGTACTTCAATGGAGCTCATCCAACCATAGAGGAGATGTTATTATATAGTTCATAATTTCTAGATGTGATCCAAATTTTCATTTATAATCAGTGAGCCTTTTGTGGGTAGTAATCCTTATCATTTTTTTGCAGTGAGCTCTAGGCAGTGTGCCTCAATGCATGTGCATTCCCCATTGTAATATTTCTAATATAATATAGCTATCTTGTGGGTTCATCCCCACCGTGGTTTTTTCCTTAATCGGGTTTCCACATACAAAAAATATGGTGTTATCTGGGTTCATTATGTGTTGTTGATTTATGCTTCCATGTATAATTATCAAATCTGAAAATAAGTTTAAGTTGTGTGAGTTTTTAAGACAACTAATTCACACCCCCCCCCCTCAATTGTTTTCCCTATTTCCATCAATTGGTATCAGAGAAGGCTCATTAGAAGAATCTTAACTACTTGAGGTGATATGGGATGAAAACTTACAAGAAGGACAGTTTAAGATTTGATGGTACAAACTACTCTCTTTAGAAAATTTGCATGGATTGTTGTATGAGATGCATTGGTGAACCTTTTTGGGATATTACCAACACCTAGTATATTGCTCCCACAAATCCTACAACTTTGGATGAGGTCAAGAAGTTTGAATATAATATTAGAGCTAAGGAAGCATTGTTGATTACTTTGACTGACACTAAGATGATGAATGTGATGGAATTGAATACTTCTCATGACATCTAAATGAAATTGGAAACCTTGTATGAAGGTGACACTTATGTGAAGATTGCAAAGTTGTAGAGCCTAAAAGGAAAATATGTGATGTTGAAGATGATTGATTATGAGAAAATTACTTTGTACGTGTAGAAGATGAATGAACTTGTGTGCAATATCATATGTGCTAGTGGATAGTCAAGGGAATCAGAGATTGTTGCTAAAGTGCTAAGATCTTTACTTGCATCCTACAAGCATAAAGTTGCTTCTATTGACTAGATTTGAACTATGACAAATGTAACTAGAGACATTTTGGTTGGTAAGCTTACAAATTTTGAAATGAGTGAGTTTGGTGATTTTCTTCCTAGGATAGAATTTTCATTCACGGCTACTATTTTAAAAAAGGATAAGTAGAAATGTGATTTTAAAGAAATTTCTTCAAGGAGGGTGTCCAGGCATGAGAAGGAGATAAGGGAGATTGAAGATGAAGAGTGATATCTTGAGGACCTTGAAGACCCTTATTTCCAAGAGATTTCCCAAAGGTGTCGGTAAGTATGAAGGAAAAATGCCTCTTAAATGTTTTTCTTGCAATAAGATAGGTCATTTTGCTTCAAGATGTCTGAAAAGAGTTCCTAAGGCTAAACCTAAGAAACATAGATTTTAGAAGAGATGTTATTATGTTGTTGATGAAGGTGTAATAGATGATAAATATGATAAAGGAAGTTCAAGTGATAATGAATGGGTATTTATTGCTATTAAGGAAGATGATCCAATACCTACTAACTCTACTAGATGCATGAATGTGGAAAGAGATTTGGCCACACAAGTTGAAGAGAAAGATGAATGGGTGATTGACAGTGGATGCTCTCATCATATGACATGTGTGTGATAAGAGTATGTTTGTGAGTTTGGAAAAGTATAGAGGTGGTGTTCTGAGGTGTGGTGATGATACATTTGGTATAATCTGTGGTAGAGGATCCATTTCTCTTGATGGTAAGAACAATACTAATAATGTGTATGTATAAGGTATAAAGCATAATATTTTGAGTGTTGGACAATTGGGTGGCAAGCGATATGATCCTTCAATTCAAGTATGGGAAGTTTAGAATTTTGCAAAGTTCCATAATTAAAATTGCATTAGGTACAAAGACTATAGGTAATGTCTTTCATTTAAATAGTGTTGATAAAAGATGCTTGATTGCTCAAATTGATGAAAGTTGGTTGTGGAATAGAAGAATGTGTCATTTTAATTTTGATAATATTGTTAATACAATTTCTACTCGGAATCTAAGAGATCTTCCTATGTTGATGAAACCTACTAACACCATGTCCAAGGAATGTTAGTTGGGAAACAAAAATATAGATACTTTCAATAATAAGAATCATTGTTCAAGTGGGTTATTGGATCTTGTGCATATTTATTTGTGTCATCTTTCTAGAATTATAATTTTAAAGGGAGACTGATATTTCATTTTGTTGATTGATGATTATTATAGGATGATATGGATAACTTTCTTGAGGGAGAAGTTTGAGGCTCTAGACAAATTCATGATTTTTGAGGCTATGGTTGACACAGAGATAGGTTTGAAGTTGTAGTGTCTAAGATATGATAGGGGTGGTGAATTCAATTTTGGAGAGTTCAATGCATTTTTTTAAGAGCATGAGACAAGAAGACATTTGTCTTCTCCAAGGACCCCTCAGCAAAATGGAGTATTGGAAAGGAAAACCAATACCCTTCTAGAAACTTCTAGGAAAATGATGTTGGAAGTAATTGTTATGCATTTCTATTGGAGAGAAGCTATGAGTACTATAGTTTACTAATACAAAGTGGGTTAGTAAGTCAATTTCCTAACCTATCACTCCATAAACATTCAACCTTTCAATACCTGGTCACTCAAACCTGAACACTCCAAAATTATTGTCTCATAAACAAGTATAAGGAAACTTATCACTCTACATTTCAGTGGTGAGGTTCTTAGGATAATTTTCAATGACATATTTGTGTGACAAGATCCATGAGATCATTGTCAAAGTCACTTTTTAAGGCTTCAAAAGCCTCACTTCATAGAATATTGTCTCTTTTGGTTTAGGAGTGGACCCTAGAGCCTTCTATAGTCTCAAAAAACATCTTCCAACTCAACTGAAAGGAATTTGTAGGGTTTTATTACTGGTGAGATTAGATTGTCTTTAAAAAAGGCCTAATTCCTAGTAGGTATGCCATATGAGAAACTAGAGGATAAGTTTACATACTTCCAAAGGAATTGAAAAACCTATGGATGTCTTGAATACCCTTTTGGACCAAATTAAATATTATTGATAATTAGGTCATGACTCCTTCAGATGATGACTTAACCCGCCTATAGGTCCTTTAGGCCTAATAGACCTAATTGGATGCTTTTACAAAGGAACCCTCCTTCCAAGGTCTGATCTAAACAATTTGACTTCATGAACATATTTTTTTAGTCTCTCCAACACCAAATCAACCATTATTCTTCATAGATCCAGCCTTTTTCCTTTATTGTTTCATCTTTTTCACCAAGACTAGGTCGGTCACATAAAGGATGTCTGGCTAGAATGTAATTGTTCTCCCATGTGCCACAACTTTCTAGGGCCAATCTTATGGATTTATACTGTACATATCCTCTTATTTCACCCCCCAAGTGGTCATTAAATTTCCATGGTGTCACTGCAAGAAAATTAACAATTTATAGTGAAAACCTAGCAGATTGAGGGTCTGTGACCAGTCTGAACAAAACTGGTTTGTATTCCATCAAAACTTGATCAAATTACAAAATACTACTACAAGGAGTTTATACATACACATTTTCAACTCTTCCAATCCTTTTTCTCTCAATTCAAATTCAAGACATAATCAAATACATGAAAAATCAAAGACGGTTCATGAAAATTCTGACTTCTTATTTCTTCTGATTGCCAAAACTTACATCACCATACCTTACCTCTGATCCCAACAATCGATCTTGTCCTTTTTTATATGTTACCAAACTCTTCCAACAAAATTGAAGGATTGTGACTGTATGCACCCTAAAATGGTCGCCTAGACTTTGGGCCCCATTTATTCAATTTATCAATCCTGAATCATTTTGATCATTAATCAATATTTTCAACAGTATCAATTTCTTGATCAAAGTCTTAATTTCGATCATATATTGGATTTTTATCCTATGGGCTAACCATTTATCCTAAGTCTTTATTTATTTAAAAGGAATATTTCCTCCCCTTTCAATTAAATAAAAAGCCCCCACTTTTCCTCTTATCCTAAGTTGCACAAATAAAGCATTATTCATATTTTATAAAAGGGAGAAAAGCACTTTTTGTCTCACATGAGACTCAAAAGTCAACACTTCACTCTCATTGGAGGATACTTGTGCACATGGATTGCTCCTCTTTCAAGCTCCACCGCTGATTAAGACTTTTTGCCTCTTAATCTCCATGGTCCATTTCTCCTCATTTCTTATAAAAGGAGAGCTCTCTCCTTCATTTGCATATCCATATTTTATGCTATTGTTATGCTGCAGGTTTTCTAGGTACATTTGGAGCTTTTTGAAGACATTGAAGATTTGTTGCTTTCATCATTTTAGTTGCATTTCATAATAGTTTTGCTTTCATAATCACATTCATGGCATCATAGATTAGATTTCCTTTTATGCAATAGAATAAGCTCACATAGTTTAAATAGGAGGCATTGTAATCCATTGCTATTTCCCTTCATAGCTTAGTTTGTACTTCCATTTTCATAGCATAGCTTGCACATTTGCATCTTCATCTTAGTTGCATTGCATTGCATTTCATATTGGATTCTTGGAGACATTGACACTCTTGCCCTTGTCTTCACTTGAATCTCTCATTGTATGGTTGACTAGCAAGGTCACCTTCTTGTAGCTCTAGCTGAGAGCAAAACTCATAGTCCCTTGCAACTCCATGCATAGAGAGCTATGAGCCGCTTTGTGAGGCCTCATTCTTGAGCAACCTTGCATGTAATGGTTCATAGAAGTGCATATTTTAGTGTGTACATTTCTGGCGCCCACCGTGGGGCTGAGTAGATTAGCTTTGTCCCTTTAATTCCGCATTTTTCGTCAATATTTTCGTCAATTTTTAGCTTCATTTTCAGTCTCTGGTTTTTTTTCTCAGAGTATCGCGTGATACTTCTTAGAAATATCGCGCGATATATCTCTGTATAGCGGTGCGATACTTCGCGCTTGCTAGAAATATCGCCTGCTTTGAAGAGAAATATCGCGCGATAGTTCGCCCCTGACGGACTATCGCCCAGCTTGCCTGGAGTATATCACCCACTAGTACTGAGGTATATCGCCTGGCATAAGGCGAAATATCGCGCAGACTGAGAAGTATCGCCTGGTGTCGGGCGAAGTATCGCGCGATACTGTGTCTGTACCTGGCAGTGACCTATTTTTGAGTTATTTTATCTATCTTGCAAGTTTCGGGTTCTTAGCTATCTTTTTGAAATTTTTTGAAATTTCCAGCGTTTTCAAATCCGTGCCACTATGGAAAACGGGTGCCCATTTTTTTTGAAATTTTGCAAATGGTATCAAAAGTTTAAGTGTGATATATCATTGGAAAGGTCTTTCCGAGCCTAATCCAACCATGATGGTTTCATTTTCAGATTTTATCATTTGATTAGATATTTTTGCAGATTATCTAATTTTTCATGTACTAATCATTGGTAGATTTTGGATTTTGCTTCTCCTAACTCTTGTTGGTCTAACAAGTTGTGGTTGTAGGTGCTCTCATTACTTGAAATTTGTCAAAAGAATGCATGTCAAAGAGGGCTACTAATGGTTTTTGTAGGGCTGCCCAAGCATAAAAACAAATTTTTTTTTTTGCTTATTTATTTGCTTTCCTTTCAAGTGTGGCATTCACTAATTGTATTAGGCATCTTAATACCTTGTTGTAAGAATTTTGAGGTGGTAGGAGAGTATGCTCTTCACCCTTGTGGTGAAACAGAAATCTTGACCCATCTTGAAATTTTGAAAGCAAGGGGGTAATTGAATCTTTGCTTGGTGTGTTTGGGAGAGATTCTTGAGATAGGGGAGTATGCTCTTCACCCTTGTGGTGAATCAAAAACCTTGAACCTCAAGAGTTGATCCATTTTTGTTTAATTTAAGAATCCTTTAACGGGCCTGCTCTTGAGCAATCAAGAGGAACGACTCAAGTGGGGACAACCTTGTCATCATTTTCCTTGGTGGCAAGTGATTCCAACTCACTATAATCTCAAGGCTATCAAGGACACCAAAAACCTTGGTAGACATAACACTTGTCTTCGCTTGATGTAAGTACTTGTGGGATTGTGACCATGAGGAAAACATTGAGCAAGAATGCTTAAGGTACTCTTGAGGCCGTGAGGTCCTAGTCCTTTACGAGGAGCAAGAGGGGTGTTGTGAACGGAAACCCTTATTAAGAACCATAGATTAGAAACTACCTTTATTTAGCCGCTTATCTTCTTAGTGCAAGGATTGATCCAAGTGGAATAACCCGGATCACCCCAAGATACTCACCATATGTGTCCCTTTGGTTGTGTTGTTTGACACTTCCATGACAAAGCCAATATCTCTTGTGGGCAACCACTTGGTGTGAGGCAAGGGGGCATCAAGTTGTGGGCTAAGTTGATGAGTAGTGAGCCTTGTCTTGTAGGTAGATATTGCTTGAAGTGTCTTCGATTGTGTGATACCAGTGTAAATGATCTTGACATACAAACAATCGGTAGCATTCATAGGGTGCTTTTTCAATTTTGATATCACAAGTGCTTGTCTTGGCAAGGTTGCTTTTGCCCTTGTTTCAAGTGTTTGGAGACATGTTTGATCCCCTACTGTTTGCAAACCTGTCCAAATACTATTAAAATTGTGATTGAAATCAGACATTTTCACCCTTAGATTCAAAATTTGCACAAATTGGTCAAAATCAACATCAGTATCGCATTTGTCCATTCTTGGTGAGAAAGATTATCTCTAGAATTGTTAGTCACATTCTTGGAGAATTTTAGTACTCTTATTGTCCAAATAATTTTTATTTAATCTCAATTTCAATTATATTTTGGCCTAGCCCAACCTCCTGGTTCAAAAGTGCAAGGGTAGTCACCCTTTGATTTGAAGCACCTCTTTGACAGTGTTGGTAAAGCCCCCGCTTCTATCTTTTCATTTCTCTTTGGACAATAGAGAACTTTGATTATCCTAGTTTGGTGTTGACATTTTGTGAGGTCATCCTATTATCAAGGGTCTTCTATTTTCAGTCGTCCTTGGTCAGTCCAGATCTTAGATCCTAGGTGTTGTCATGTTGCTCAACATCTCAATGAATGTTATGGTATCAATTACACAAGATGGCTCTTAGTCTTCTTCTTTCTTTTCCATTTCCCATGTTCTTCTAAAGTCTTCTACTCCCATGGGAAATTCTTCTTCTTCTTCTTCTCCTTGATTCTTTTCCTCTTATTATCTAGTCTACTTTCTTCTATTCATCTATTCATTTCTTCCATGCCTGGTTCCTCCTCTTCTATAACCATGAATCTTGACTATCTTGTTAAGGAACCTCTCTTAAGAATAGATGATCTTGAGCTCATTGACATATTCGAAAAGTGTTGTTCCTCCAAAATTCTCATGAGTGATAAATTTATAGCAAAAATAAAAGAAAAGATGATTAAATCAGATGCCTTTGCTAGAATCATAAACATGATCATATCACGATCTTCTTCTTCCAAACATTCTTCATCATCTAAATCTTCTCATTCTTCTTCACCTTCCAAGTCTTATCATGACTCTTCCAGACATCATTCTCATTCTTCATCTTCTAAGTTTTATCATGATCCTTCTAAACACTATTCACATTCTTCATCTTCCAAATCTTATCATGACTCTTCTAAACATCATTCAAATTCCTCATCATCCAAGTATTCTTCTTCCACTAAGTCTTCAATTTCCTCTTCTTCAAGATCTCATTCTTCTTCTACTTCTCCCAAGAGTCTTACTTCTCTTCAGAAGACATACCATAAAGAGCAACATGATAGTCCTTGTGATGTCTCTTCCACAAAGAGTGACACACCTACCTTTGATGACTATGATGACTATGATGACTATGATGATGGACAATGTAGCAATACTTATGGCACCTCTATTCCTAAGAGTCCTCCTCGTCGTGTGTTTAGGCTTACTAAAGGGTCATCCTATTGGGTAGATTGTGATGGGGATCCATATGATTCTGATTTTGAGAGAAATTATGATATTTGTTGTGAACAATATGATACATCTACTTCTATTGAGGAAGAAAAAGCTTTCCGTGCTGATTATAAACGAAGATACTATGAGCATGTCTTGTCTAAAAACTCTCATGCTGAAAATAAAGATTACACTCTCCAGCAAGATCATGTTAATGTTGAACCTTTGTCTTGTGATGGTCCCCTTCCATCCGCCACTTCCTCCAATACCCACACACTTCCTAAAGCTTCTGAGTCATCCAAATCTTTCACAAATCTTTCATCCAACAAAGATCCTAAGACTTTCCATGCGGTTCCATATAGTTATCCTCAAGGGCTATCTCTTAAAGAAACTCAAGCTAACCTTCACTTGGCTAAAAATACTTTCAATAATGCTAAACCTAAAGAGCCTAAGCCTTCATCCGCTATAATGCCTATTTCAGCTAGTCCTTCACCATCTCTTCCAAAGTCTTCTATACAATCCCAACCTGCTTCCTTGTCCTTAGAAGTGGCTCCATGTCAAGAGGACTCTAAAAATGATAAAGAAGAGAATATAAAGAAAGATCAAGATCAAGAACCCTCCATGTCATCCAATTCTTTTCATAATATCTCTCATTCGTTGCATGGTTCTTCTGATCCTCTATGCTCTTTCGCATTCATTCCACCATCTCCTAAGCAAGATCAAGCTACTACTTACACAGTTGAGCTTATTGATAATCAAAATAACCTTACTACACTTGCACTTTCGAAAGATGATACTTCCATTAAGGTTATTAAAAATGGTGTTGTTACTTCCAATGTTGAGCCTATTGAAAATCTAGAAAGAGTTGATACACTTATGCTACCCAACAATCATTGTCAAGATCAAAGTCTTCCATCTTCTTGTTCTACCACTCCATGTTCACTTCCGCTTTCTACTCTTCCTAAGTCTTCGCAAGCTTTGAACGATTCTATCAAAGAAGTTGCTCCTATTCAAGATGTTCATGATCCTATTACAAACTCTAATGCTCACTCTAAAGATGCTGATGACCTTGGCTGTCATATAGATGCTGATGAACTTATTGATTATCCTTTTGCATCTTCCACTTCCATCCTTGGACCCCCTCCATCAATGCTAAGGGCTTCACGTCTTCCTTCCATCTTGGGCCCTTATGTCCCTTCACTTTCCCCTCCTAATTCTTCTAATTTGTCCTCCATCTTGGGTCCTTACGTCCCTCCATCTCCTATCTTTCCTCAAGATCAACATAGATGCATACCCTTGAATCCCTTTCATCCACCCACCCATCTAAACTGGTCGTATCGTCCTTCTTCTTCCACAAGTCCCAAGTCTTTTGGAAGTAACTTGAATGTTCAATACAAGAAAAAGAAACAATATAAGAATCCATCTAAAAAAGAAGATCACCATGTCCCCTCTAATCGACATGGATATATAAAGTCAAAAGAGATATCTAAGAAGAAAACTACAAGACAAGTATGGGTTCCAAAATCCATCATTCAAGATATTCTCTCTAACACATCAAAAGAAAATAAAAAGCTTAAAGCTATATGGATTCCAAAATCTCTCTTGAAAGAGTCTCATGTTGAACAAAAAGTGAAATTGACATTCAAGCTTCCAAAGACTTTCACTTCATCTTCTTCCAAAAATATTCTTTCATTCTATGCGCCTGAACCACAACCTCTGCTAAACATTTTCCATATTCCTTCTCGTATTCCTCCATTCACATTTGAGAATTATAACAAGCACACCAATCCTCTCTTCGAGGAGTCAGATAGCAATAATGAACCAGAATATGGTTCGCACTTGGACTAGAATATGGTTCATGTTTCCTCCATCCTCTCGCCACCCTTCAAGGTGTGTATTGATGTTGATCTTACCTTTCTTTCCATCTACCTTTTCACATTCCTTCCATTCATTATCCTTCTACCTTCTCTCATTTTTCCTCATTTGCCTATTCCTTCTGTGTCTTCCTTTCCCCTTTAGCATCTTTGAGCATATCATTTTGGATCCTTAGTATATCAATGATTTATCTTTTCAAGGAGCACTACCTAAAAGCTTGCCTTCTTCCAAAAAAAAATTATAAAATTCAAAAAAATAGAAAAATGAAAAAAATGATGAAGAAATTGAAAATGTGCCATGGTGAAAACTTGGAAACAGGCACCTTGGTAGCAAAAGTAAAGAGAAATAAATTCGTCCTATGGTGAAAACCACTCCCTTGTGGCGCCTTGGATAAGTACCGTGATGAAAACTTGGCAATCAGGCATCATGCGTAGTTCTTCTACATATTTCATCCATTCCATCTTCTCTCTTTGATCTTGACAATGTTGATCTATACATGAACATTTGGCTATTTTGTGAGCTATCTTACGATGATTTTGCTTTCATTCCATTCATGCTTAGCCTTCATATTTATTTTCCTTCATTCATTCTAGCTTGTCGCTATCCTCTTCCCCTTTGGTCTTGATCGAATAAAAAAAGAGTAAAACACGATGATATGAAGCCTCTTGACATGTCTACTCCTTTGGACTGCATCCTTCCTTCTTTTGCAATGTGCTTTTGTGACTTATCCTATGCTAGCCTCTCATTGCTTGTCCAAATGCGCTTTACATGACAACAATTTTTCCCTAGCTTGGGTACTCTTGAGGAGTTTGACCTTGAAGATTTCTTCCCTTCATTCTCCTTCATTTTCATGTCTTCCATTTCTTCCACCAGCTTGCTTATCCATCTTGTTTTCCACCTTGCTAGACATTGGGAATACACGATGTGATCTTTCTTGGGAGTTTGATGCCTATTTCAGTCTGGGGGCATCCTTTGTACATATTTTATGATCCTGAAAAAAATTCCAAAAAAAAATTTCATATATGATGCTGAAAAAATCCTAAAAAGCATAAAATGTCCTGAAAAAAATACAAAAAAATCAAAATATTCAAAAAAAAAAATCAAAAAAATAGAAAAAGTGCCTTGGTGAAAACCTAGCAATAGGCGCCTTGGTAGCAAAAATCCAAAAAAAATTAATTCCAAGTGGTGAACACCTGGAAACAGGCACTACTTGAGGCCTTTTGCACCCCTATTTATTAGCATGCATCCTTGACACTTAGCCACTTTCCATCATGCCTTGACCTTATTTGACTTGGTCTGGAATTGGTCTTTGTCTTTGTCTAGGGGGCATAACTGTTCACATTGGTCCTTTAGGTGCGTTTGTCTTTTGGGGCATTTCACAACAGGTGTTTTTCAACACCACCCCAAACAGTGTTTTTCAACACTACCCTTGCGTCGAGTGTTTCTTAACACTTATCCGATGTCTTACCCTATAGTCTAAGTATAATGCGATAGTGCTCATGTGCAGATGCGATACTCAGAATTTGACTCTATGACCAACACACGCACTTAAACAATCAAACGACATGATGACTTTATTTTTTCTTTGTGTGCTGTCTATGAGGATTTATTTTGATGAGTGGTCTCTCCCTGAGAAGTTTTCGATGATGCATCGCTAGAAGACTGAGGGAATAAGACCATGTTTTCTTTCTTTATCTGCTTGCGGGTATATTTTGTTGATCCTAACTGTCATGAGCATTTATGCTGGTCTTACTTGACACTATGGATTGACAAGGTATTATCCTTGACTATTTTGCGAGTGCAGGCTTTTAGCTATCCTGACCCTCATGTGTCTTGATACAAGCATAATCTTGCTATATCAAATTTAGGTGATCTCACTGCATTAGTCATCTTGACCTATATGTCTTTGATGCCTAGGTGAGATTTTCACATTTCTATCTGATAAAGATCATATTCATATCCACATAGTTATGCTAGTGTGCATTGTATGATCTTACGACGCTACCAATAACGCTCGATGATGATAATTAGATGTCTATAAGCATTGTGACCTTGCAAATCAACCACTTTCATAGTAGCTTGCATTCTTAGGTTCATCATAGTTTAGTTTTTGCATCTTGCATATGGAGAGAGCTTTTTTTTTATCATCTACGGACTAGTTGGTCAACTGTGCTCATTTTCTGATTCTTCTTGATCATATCTTTCATTTCTAGTCTTTCATATCACATCATTTTCTATCCATTTTCGGACTCGAAATCGAAATCCGAGTCGCATTTCAAAAATTTTTTCCCTTTCTTTCGAGCAGTTGATTGACCTTTTGAGGCATAATTTGATTTCCGGTGGAATTTCTTCCTTCCATGTCTCTCAAATTTTCTAGTCTTTCATCCACTCTATTTCTAGTCTTCTATTTCTATTCTTCTACTTCCTCACTGGGGCATGTTTTATTGCCTAATGGTTAACCTATTTGACCCTTACCTTCAATTGTGATTTTATTATGATTTGATCAACCTTATCAATTTTCTGTCTCTCCTCTACTTGATTTCGATTTCGATTCCGAGGGGGCAGTATTTATGGGATTCTCATCCCTGATTTCCTTGATTTTCCTGATTCAGACATCTTTTGTGAGCTTTCGCTCAAATTTGAGATTCTTATCTCCCATTTTTAGACATTGATTATTGCCTAGCAGCGACGGTGATAGTTTTGTCTAAAGCTTGATTTGCACCTAGCAGCGACGGTGTTGGTCTAAGCTTTTGTTTATGTTTGTCCAGATGTGATCCCGAATCGACCTCATATCTGAGTTGTTTTGTGTTCCCAAATCGATCTCACATTTCAACTTCATTCTTTGACTGCATGTGTTCCCAAATCGATCACACATTAGTCAAAGAGGGGCAAATGTATGCACCCTAAAATGGTCGCCTAGACTTTGGGCCCCATTTATTCAATTTATCAATCCTGAATCATTTTGATCATTAATCAATATTTTCAACAGTATCAATTTCTTGATCAAAGTCTTAATTTCGATCATATATTGGATTTTTATCCTATGGGCTAACCATTTATCCTAAGTCTTTATTTATTTAAAAGGAATATTTCCTCCCCTTTCAATTAAATAAAAAGCCCCCACTTTTCCTCTTATCCTAAGTTGCACAAATAAAGCATTATTCATATTTTATAAAAGGGAGAAAAGCACTTTTTGTCTCACATGAGGCTCAAAAGTCAACACTTCACTCTCATTGGAGGATACTTGTGCACATGGATTGCTCCTCTTTCAAGCTCCACCGCTGATTAAGACTTTTTGCCTCTTAATCTCCATGGTCCATTTCTCCTCATTTCTTATAAAAGGAGAGCTCTCTCCTTCATTTGCATATCCATATTTTATGCTATTGTTATGCTGCAGGTTTTCTAGGTACATTTGGAGCTTTTTGAAGACATTGAAGATTTGTTGCTTTCATCATTTTAGTTGCATTTCATAATAGTTTTGCTTTCATAATCACATTCATGGCATCATAGATTAGATTTCCTTTTATGCAATAGAATAAGCTCACATAGTTTAAATAGGAGGCATTGTAATCCATTGCTATTTCCCTTCATAGCTTAGTTTGTACTTCCATTTTCATAGCATAGCTTGCACATTTGCATCTTCATCTTAGTTGCATTGCATTGCATTTCATATTGGATTCTTGGAGACATTGGCACTCTTGCCCTTGTCTTCACTTGAATCTCTCATTGTATGGTTGACTAGCAAGGTCACCTTCTTGTAGCTCTAGCTGAGAGCAAAACTCATAGTCCCTTGCAACTCCATGCATAGAGAGCTATGAGCCGCTTTGTGAGGCCTCATTCTTGAGAAACTTTGCATGTAATGGTTCATAGAAGTGCATATTTTAGTGTGTACAGTGACCATTGGGAAGGTAGTTTGGCACCATTAGCCCAAGCTTGACAACTTTTTAACAAAATGTTGTAAAAGTTGCTAAGCAACTTTTTGCAACTTTGACATCTTTTTATCAATTTTGCTCAAAAATTTTCAAGGGACATTTCTTTTCCTAAATCTTGGTCTTATGACACAAATTAGGCTCAAACCTACACAAATATCTAATTCATTCATCCTCTGATAATCTAGGCACCCTTTGACTATATTCGACCTTGTTGGTTTATCTCACCCTACAAGTCAATGGTCTTACATTTTGGGTTTATTTTATTACAAACAGAAGAAAAAATATAACCTATTCTAATTGTCTTGATCTTCTTATTCTTGGAAATCCTTGGATAGGAATTCTTCATCTTCTTGATGGGGTACTCATGCACCATACTCCCTTGGTGTTTGAATCTCAAGCCCACTTGAGATTAGTTCTTGTAGTGAAGTTCCATGTTTCTTCATTTGGCCCTCGTCTATCCAAACAAAATCAGACTCGGGGAGTCCTTTCCACTTGACCAAGTATTGCTTGTAAACCCTCTTCCTAGTTCTTTTAACCATTGTGTCTAGAATCTTTTCAAGTTTTGGTGGTTTTTATTTTGGAAAATTCTTCAAACCTTCTACATCTTCATGTACCTACAATGGATCACCTACATCCAATCCACCTTTATAAGGGGTTAGGTTTGCAACATTAAAAATTGGGGATATGCCAATGTTAGATGGAAGTTGTAACTCATAAGCATTTTTTGGCCAAATTTTTTGATGATATAACAAGGTCCAAGTTTTCTCATCATAAAATTTGTATGTTTTCCTTTTGGTAGTCTTTCTTTCTTCAAATTTTCCCATACCGAATCACCTACTTTAAACTAAACATCTTTTCTTTTCCTGTCAGCCTACTCCTTATATCTTTCAAATATCTTTTTCAACAGAATCTTGACATGATCATGTACTTCTTTTATTCCTGTAGAAAACTCTTCCCCATGTGCACTGATGTGTTCATTTGAAAGTAAGTTCTTTAGTTCCAACACTCCTCTTGGATTCAAACCATAAACAATCTGAAATGGAGACTTCCTTATACTTCTATTTACATAATCATTATATACATATTCTACCTGTGGTATGATAGAATCCCACTTTTCTCCATGTTGTTTAGTAATACACCTCAACAAGTTTCCTAGTGTTTGATTGACCACTTTCGTTTGGCCATCCATTTGTGGATGATATGCTGAAGAGAATGACAATTTTGTACTTAATTTCCTCCACAAAGTTCTCCAAAAGTGATAGATAAATATGACATCCCTATCTAATATAATATTTAATGGAAGTCCATGTATCCTTACCACCTCCTTAATAGAAAGGTCTTATATATAGGATGCATCACTTGTGGTTTTACATGGCAATTAATGTGTCATTTTACAAAATCTTTCTACCACTACAAACACATTGTCAAAACACTTTTGTACCCTTGGTAATCCCATGATAAAGTCAATGCTTTCACTCTCCCAAGGCCTCAAAGATATTAGCAAAGGTTGATAAATACTTGCATTGGTTGTTGTGCCTTTATCCCTTTGACAAATTGCACAAGTTTCAACAAATTTTCTAACATCCATTTGTAAATTAGGCCAGTAGTAATGTCTCTTTGCGAGTTCTAATGTCTTGTCTAGGCTAAAATGTCTCCCCATATTATGTTATTCCTCATAGAGCATTTTGGGATACACCACTGTCCTCTTTTAAAGAGTAAACCTTCCTATATCATAAAATAAGAAAACTCTAAATGGTACATGTCATCAAAATCAGAGCATACCTTGTCGATGTCTTCAAAACCTTCATCCTCGAGGTACATGTCTTTTAATGCATCAATACGAACACTCTCCAACTGCACTTCTGATATTGTTAAGGATCTTTTGCTAAGAGCATCTGCAAATTTTTTTGAGAGACCTTTATTGTTCTTCATAGTGAAGATGTAGGCTTGTAAAGATTCCACCCATTTCATGTGTCTATGGCTTAACTTGTCTTGACTGTTCAAGAATCTTAGGGCCTAATTATTAGTGTAGACAAAAAAATCCCTTAGGGAGAAGATAGTGCCTCCATTTTTTCAGTTCTTGAACTAGGACACACATCTCCAAATCATAAGAAGAATACTTTCTTTTAGCCTCATTTATCTTCTCACTAAATAATGCAACTAGTTTTCCCTCTTGACTTATAACTACTCCTATTACAACATTACTGGCATCACATTTAATTTGAAAATTTTTATTGAAATCAGGAAAGGTTATGATAGGTTGTTGGGACACTTTCTTCTTAAGAATTTCAAATGCTTCATCTCTTGTTTGGTTCCATACAAACTTACACCTTTGACCACATTTTATTGTCTCCAACATGGGAGCACAAATCTAACTGAAATCTTAATAAAATTTCTTTAAAAAGTTGAAAGACCATGAAAACTCCTAACATCACCAATTGTCCCAAGGGTTGGCCATGAAAGAATAGCACTTACCTTATCAGGATCCATTTTCAAATTACCTTTGGAAATCACAAAATCAAAGTATGTCAACTCCTCTTGCATGAACACACACTTATCCATGTTGATCATTAGGTGCACTTCATTCAATTTATTCAAAACCATGTCCAAATGTTTCAAATATTCCTCTTTTGCTTTTATAAATATTAGGATATCATCTAGGTACACAATTACAAATTTTCCATTAAAGTCCTTGAACACTTCATTCATTAGTCTCATGAATGTGCTAGGAGAATTAAATATCCCAAAAGCCATTACCTTCCATTCATACAAACCTTCATTTGTTTTAAAGGTATTTTTCCACTCATCTCCTGCCCTTATCCTAATTTGGTGGTAACCACTCTTTAGATCAATTTTTGAAAAATGTCTAGCCCCTTTTAAACAATTAAGCATATCATCTATCCTAGGCATGGGAAATCTATACCTGATAGTTATCTTGTTTATGTCTCTTGAGTCTAGACACAACCTCCATGTACCTTCCTTCTTTAGACCCAAAACATCAGGGACTGCACAAGAGGTCAATTTTTTCCCTATCAGACATGCATCAAGGAGTTTTTGTACTTGTTTTTCCACTTCTTCATTTTTTTTGGGAGTTAACTTATAAGCAGGTTTTTTTGGTAATGTAGCCCCTAGTATGAAGTATATGCAATGACTAATCACTCTTATAGGAGGTAGGGTCTTGGGAATGCCTTCTACAACTATGCCTTGGTACTTATCAAGAATCTCCTTCACCTCCTTAGGTACATTCTCCTTCTTATTTTCTTCCTTTACATCTGCACTAGGTTCCTCACTCTTATTTGGTATTGGTATGATTTTAAAACATGACTTCTCCTCTTCCTTCATCATTTTGAGGAATTCCTTACCACCCATGAACATGATAATCATTTCCTTATCCTAATTGTGTTCTTCACCTTCATCAGGTAATGGGACTAATTCTATGGCCTTTCCATCTTTCATTATGGAGTATGTATTCTCATGACCATCATGGTGATATTTCAAATCATATTGCCAAGGCCTTCCAAAAAGAAGGTGGCATGTATCCATTATAACAATATGACACAATATTTTGTCCTTATAAGAACCAATCTAAAATTCTACCCATTGTAATCATCCAAAAATGGTCATCTAGACTATTAGCCCCTTTTGCTAAATCATGAATTGTTTATTCTTGATCAAATCCTAGTTTTATCATTTATTCGATTATTTTCTATGGGCTAACCATCTTA
Organism: Chamaecyparis obtusa; assembly: GCA_027943335.1. Taxonomy (NCBI): domain Eukaryota; kingdom Viridiplantae; phylum Streptophyta; class Pinopsida; order Cupressales; family Cupressaceae; genus Chamaecyparis; species Chamaecyparis obtusa. The sequence goes on from BSBK01001555.1 coordinate 5,648,376, forward strand.
TCCTAAGTCTTTATTTAATTAAAAGGAGTTTCCTCTTCTTTTATTAAATAAAAAGCCCCCCACTTTTCCTCTTATCCTAAGTTGCACAAATAAAGCATTATTCTTATTTTATAAAAAGAAGAAAAGCACTTTTTGTCTCATATGGACACAAAAGTCAACTCTTATTTTCTCATTGGAGGATACTTGTGCACATGGATTACTCCTCTTTGATGCTCCATCATTGATTAAATCTTTTGCCTCTTAATCTCCATGGTCTATTCTTTCTCATTTCTTATAAAAGGAGAGCTCTCTTCTTCATTCTAGATCCCCAAATTTTTATGCTAATGTTATGCTGTAGGTTTTCTAGGTCACTTTGGAGCTTTTGAAGATTTGGAGCATTCTTGGCTTTTGCATCTACATGTTATTGTAGTTTCATTTATCATGGCATTCATTGCTTCATATTTAACTTAGTTTCCTTTGTGCTTTAGATTAATTCATCTAGCTTAATTAGGAGGCTTTGTAATACTTGCATATTTTTTTTCATAGCATAGCTTGCATTTCCATTTCTAGCATAGTTGCATTGCATTTTCATTTCCATTTGATTCTTGGAGATATTGGCATTCTTGCACTTGTCTTCATTTGAATCTCCCATTGCATGGTTTACTAGCAAGGTTATTGGCTTAATAGCTCTAGCTGAGAGAATTCTTAAACACCCTTGCACTCTATGCCTAGGGAGCTCTAAATCGAATTCTCAAGGTTTCCAATCCATGGATTTTCTTGGAAGCAATGATTTAGAGAAGTGCACATCTTAGTGTGTACATTTTTGGTGCCCACTGTGTGGCAGAACATTAGCATTTTGTCCTTTAATTTCTACATTTTCGTCAAATTTTTGACAAGTTTTTTGCTCATTTGCGGTCTTTGGTTTTTTGGCTCAGAGTATCGTGTGATACTTTCAAAAGTATCACGCAATAGTTCTTTGTATACTGGCACGATACTTTACCAGTTCAAAGTATCACTCGGATATTACAAGAACTATCGCCTAGTGTAAGGAGAAGTATCGCCTGGTGTAAGATGAAGTATCGCCCAGAGAGGAAAGTATCACCCTAGTATATTGTAAAGTATCGTGTGATATTTCTGGTGATTGTACTATCACCTGTGCCTGAAAGTGGTGAAAAATGGCACCCATTTTTTAGAAATTTTCATATATGGTATCGAAAAGTTAAGTGTGATATATCATTGGAAAGCTCTTTCTAAGCCTAATCCAACCATGTTGGTTTCATTTTCAAATTTTTCCATTTGATTAGCTATTTTACTTGTAGATTATCTAATTTTTGATGTGCTAACCATTGTGGGGCTAACAAGTTGTGCTTGTAGGTGCTCTCATTGCTTGAAATATTTTGCCAAAAGAACGCATGTCAAAGAGGGCTACTAATGGTTTTTGCAGGGCTGCCCTAAGCATAAAAACCAAATCAAGTTTTTGTTTAATTGCTTTCTTTATTTGAGTACAGCGTATACTAGTTGTTTCATTTAGTAGGCACTTAATATCTTGTTGTAGGAATCTTTTGGTGGTAGGAGAAGTATGATCTTCACCCTTGTGGTGAACTAGAAAATCTTGACCCATCTTTGGATTTTGGAAGCAAGAGAGTAATTGAACTCTTCTTGGTGTGTTTGGGAGAAATTCTTGAGATAAGGGAGTATGCTCTTCACCCTTGTGGTGAACCAAAAACCTTGAACCTCAAGAGTTAATCCATTATTTGTTTAGTATAGAATCCTTTAGCGGGCCTGCTCTTGAGCAATCAAGAGGAATGACCCAAGTGGGGACAAGCTAAAACTGAGCTATTCCAACCCACTATAATCTCAAGGCTACCAAGGACACAAAACCTTGGTAGACATAGCACTTGTCTTCGCTTGATGTGAGTACTTGTGGGATTGTGACCATGAGGAAAATGTTGAGCAAGAATGCTTAAGGTACTCTTGAGGCCATGAGGTCCTAGTCCTTTATGAGGAGCAAGAGGGGTGCTATGAATAGAAGCCCTTACTAAGAACCATAGATAGAAGCCACCCTATTTTTCCACTTAACTTCTTGGTGCAAGGATTGATCCAAGTGGAATAACCCAGATCACCCCAAGATTACTCACCATATGTGTTCCTTTGGTTGTGTCTTTGGCACTTCCATGACAAAGCCAATATCTATTATGGGCAACCACTTTGTGTGAGGCAATGGAGCATCAAGTTGTGGGCCAAGTTGTTAAGTATTGAGCCTTGTCTTTTTAGGCTAGAAAGTTCTTGAAGTGTTCTCATTGTGCTATACCTGTGTAAATGTTCATGCATACTCAATATCTTGGTAGCAATCATAGGGTTTTTCAGTTTTGATATCACAATTGTTTGTCTTGGCAAGGTTGCTTTTTCCCTTATTTCAAGTGTTTGAAGACATGTTTGATCCCATACTATTTGCAAACCTATCAATTTACTGTTGTCATTGTGATTGAAATAAAAAAAATCAACCCTCAAACTGAAAATTTTGAACAAACAGTCCCAAAAATTGAGATTTTGCACTTCACTGGTCAAGAGTCATATAATTCTGCAATAGTATTGCACCCTATGGAGAGAAATATCGCACAATAGTTCGCCCCTGTTGGACTATCACCCTGCCTGGCTAGAAGGTATCACCCAGGCTTATTGGAAACCATCGCCTAGCTTAAGGCGAAGTATCACCTCGCTATAAACTATCGCCCTACTTGCCTGGAAAGTATCACCTTGAGTCATGCTACTGTCCTGTTGTTGTTGCAATCCGAAGATGCTACACTTGCATTTTAACCAGTCGTAGAGTGTCTTTTCTTGTTCTTATCTGAAGTTGGCTTGTTGTCTACATGCTTAGATTTGTTCTAGACTGAAAAAAAATGAGTTAAAACTATTGGATTTGAGCCTAACAAATGCTACTCTTGATCACTTGTCACATTACGGTTATTGCTATAGCTACTTGCTAATCGAGCTTCTTGCTCATCTCTTGGCTTAAGTCAATTGATTGTTGTAATTTCTTGAGCACCTTTGGCGAGCCATCTCTATTGTTCTATCTTGACAAGTGATCTCTATTAGCTTTTGCTTATCTCAATATCTGAGAAACTTTATCTCATTCTATTAGTCAACCAACAATTCTTTTTCATGTCGGTTACAACTTGGTCTCAATTTGAGCAGGAGAATCATCCTCCATTCAATTACACTCAATTACCTTCTCCAACCAGATGCTCACAAGTGCCCACTCACAATGACAGTTCTAGTTCTGACCAATCTAAGGATTCTAAGGCTACCCCGTGGTAAAAAGGAGGCTTCCTCTTTTCCACGTTCAAAACCCCCAAAAACATAGACAGTGTCTCACTTACTATGAACGAACAAGAGAGATATCGTCGTATGCAAGAAAACTTTGAGCAAAGAGATAAACAAGCACTCTTGGATAGAGAGTATAGTAAAAGCTTAATGGAAGCTGCTAGGTGCATGACCTTAAGAGAAATGTCCCATGAACAACCTGGGACTAGTAGCTATGAAAATAGACCTTTCTTTGGCACCAGTGGCAACAATGGAAACAACACGCCACCAAGGTCTCCTCCGAGATGAACTTTTGTTGTACCTTCTTCACCTCCTAGACCACCTCCCTCTCACCATGAGGAAGAGGCTGTTGATGAGATTTCTAGTGAGGATCTTATTGCATTTGAACAAGATGAGGACTCCCAATGAAAGATGCTTAAGCTTTTAGAGTGCAATGGTGACCAATATTTCCAATATATGACTTCTAGAGGATACAAGCTTCCTCCCGGCTATGATGTCAGACAAATTGTCCAACAAAGAGTACCAACTAAATTGGAAGTCCTTCAGGAAGAACTGCGTTGAACAAATCAACGCCTTACCCAAATGGAAATAGAAAGAGAGCCTCCAAAGGTCTCTTTTGTAGAATCAATTTGTGCTCTTCCTTTCGATAAAAGTCTATACATGGTCCCGTTTCCTAGGGATATTGAGGTTCCCAAGTACGACAAGTATGATGGAAATGGTGATCCCCATGACCATGTGCATCACTTTTACACTCTTAGCATGGACTTTTTTCATGAAGACACATTTTTGCTATGATTGTTCCCTCGAAGCTTAAGAGGACAAGCTTTAGAATGGTTTGAAAAGTTGACAGCTCCTTTGAAGACTTTTGATGAGTTAGCTATGCGCTTCACAAAATACTATTCATACAATATCCAACAGTGCCCTATCACCAAGATAGATCTTGGTGCTTTGAGACAAAACCAAGGAGATATTTGCTACTTATTTGCAATGTTGGAGGTCATTGTATTCTCGGTATCCTCGTCAGCTACCCGAAAGAGAAAAGATTGATATTTTTGTCAACACTCTTGTGCCAGAACTGTATTATGATTTAAGGAAGCAACTTTTCTCCTCTTTCAATGACATGGTTGAAAGCGCATATAGGATTGAAGATGTGGCCATCAGAAAGGGGGATATTTTTATTAATAAAGATACTAGAAACAATGGCAAGGATAAGAACAAACCTTGGAATAGAAACAAGTATGTTGTTAATGATGGGGTTGTAGACGTCCCTAAAGCTAAAGAGCCTGCTTTCAACCTTTCTAATGCCATCTATGCAACAAAACAACAAGAAGCTGCCAATGCTCAAAATGCTCCTAAGCCTCAGTATGCAGATAAGCCAAAGAAGCAATTCCAATGACGGGTCTATACCCCATTGGCTAAACCATATGATGTGATTCTTAAGACTTTGGTTGCCAATAATTATCTTACGCTTCCTAAGAAAACTCATCCCTATGATCCGCCAGTTAAGCCTGATTGGTGGAGAGAGGATCATTACTACCACTATCACAGAAACAAGGGACACAAGACTGACAATTGTTTCACACTTAAAGATGCTATACAAGATCCCATTGAGGGAGGCACAATTCTCATAGATGGCTTAGTTAAAAATTCTGATCACACGGCTTTCAAAGATCCTCTACCTAAGTATGACAAGCTGGGGAAGTCCTCTCAAACACATAAGAAGAATCATGATGCTAAGATCAACTATACATATACTTCTGATTCGCCTGTGATCAACTGGTAGAGCCCGTTGAGAGTGTTCTTATGATGAGACCTCAAGATGATAATAAAGCCAATCATGGTATGCCAAAGTTGGTCTTGCAAACACATGGTAGTTCATCTTCCCGAAGTGAGACATTGAATGATATTACTAGGGGGCAAGCTAAACTGGTCCTTAAAACTGCACTTGATCCTAAACAAGCCTCATCTTCCAAACCAACGGTTCCTTCAACTTTGTATAGCTATGATCTTGTCCATTAGTTGCAATGGACACCCACACAAATTTCTATTTTTGAGTTGCTTGAGCTATCCCCTTTGCATAAGGAGATCCTTGAAAAGGCTTTGCATACAGCTAATGTCCCTAATGACATTGACCCAGATAGGTTCCAAGCTATGGTCAACCACATCTCATCACCTCATTATCTGTCCTTTTTTGTAGAAGATGATGTATCTATTAGTCACCCTCACAATCTTGCCTTACATATTGAAGTTATGGTCTACCATACCTGAGTTTGCTGAGTCCTGATAGACAATGGTGTAGGGTTAAACATTGTTTCTTTCAATGTGGTGCAACAGTTGAGTTTATCAAAATTTGTTGTAGATCCTAAACGGAAAATTACTATAAAGGCATATGATGAAGTTGAAAGATCTTCCAAAGGTCTTGTCATGCTACCTATTCAAGTGGGCCCTGTCACGAAAGATATTATGTTCCAAGTATTGGACATCCCACTTCCTTATAAAATTCTTTTATGTCATCCTTGGATTCATGACATGCAAGCTGTGCCTTCTACATACCATCAGTGTGTCAAATTCCCACATAATGGAGCTGAAATTGTGCTTCCCGGGGATCATTCTATTGCTATCAATACTCTTGCTGCTGCTGAAACATTTGTTCCTCACAAGAAACCCTCTAATGATCCTACTGCATCCCTGGTTGCCACTAAGAAAACTTTTAATATGATGAGCCTTGGTATGGGTGAATACACGCTAGACTCTATTGCTGTTATGCCTACTTCTCCTAGATCATATGGGAGACCTTCTGATAAGATGAAGCCTTTTGCTTCTGCCATGACAACTTTTGGTAATTTTGTTCAAGCGTCCGTACCCCTAGAGGCAAAAAGAGAAGAACAAGTTGTTAGAGAATGGATCTATAGAGACAAAGAAGACAGTACCACTATTGCTACTCCCATTTCTCCTAAGCGCTATGGTAAAGGCTATAAATTTTTTTAGAAAATGGGCTATCAAGGTCAAGGACCTATAAATGATAATGGACATGCCCTAGTTGAGCCTTTGAGTCATACTAATGGCCGACCCTCTAAGATTCCAACAAGTCTAGGATATGGTGTCAATGATGACCTCCCTACATGTTCTAGAAATGCTCCCATGATTAGTGATTCAGACATAGATATAGATGAGTCCCCACTGCACACTGTGGCTCAAATGGGAGACAATCTTCCTTCTACTTCACTCCTTTGGGAAGGAGAATGCATGTCTACTGATGATACAATTGAAGCCTCCACATCTAAAAAATTTATACCTAATGAGTCATTGAGCTTTGATAGACAGTGTTGAAATATTGCACGCTTAATGAAAAGAGGAGATCTCACAAATAATGACGTTGAAGCCTCTACTTCTAAAGGTCCTAAACCTTCTTGGTGCAAGCATCCTAGAAGAAGCGTAACAACAAATTCAAATGAATATGAATGGGATACTCTCTTTGATGGCTCTTCCACAGTGGATATGGAAGTGGATGTGGTTCATACTTATGGTGACTAACCCAATGTAGTTGATGAGTCTCACGTAGGGTCTGATGAGTTTAATCCACATATTTCTTTAGTGGACCACGTTGGTCCTTTTATGACAAGTCTAGATCTTAACACTTTTAGAGCTTACCCTATAGGCTCGACCTCTCTTGTCACCAAAGATGACATCCCTCACATAAATGCTATTAAACCAGTCACTTCATTTCATCTCGCAAAATCAAATCTCATAGCTTGGTCCACCCAGGATCAACATGCCATTAAACCTGTTACTTCTTTCATCAGTGAACCAGCAACAAAAAGGACTGAATCAGAAATTAAGTATCTCAATCATCAAATCAAAAGAAAAGAGCAATGGTCAAATAGAGAAAACCACATTGTGGCAGTATCGGAACCTAAAAAAAGTAAAACAAAAGATTTGCTCAAAAATGATGATTATTCAATAAAAGATGACAAGCTAATTCTCTACAAAAAAATGGTGAACTTTTTCAAGAATTATTTCACATCTGTCATATTTCAGCACATTCCTAGAGCTCAAATCAAAGCTGATAATGCCTTGGTTACTTCAGCATCCATTTTACAATTGAAAAAGCATAAATCCCACTTCAAGTTCCTGGTGGAAGAATTACGCTATCCTGCCCACAATTCCTACAATGCCACCATCTTTTCCTATTTCCAAGATCACGTTATCCTTGAAAATCTCATCCATAACACCTCGCACTTTACCCTTGTCTCTGGTGACTTATATAGGAAGGGTCTAGATGGAACTCTCCTGCGGTGTCTAGAAATAGAGGAGTCAGACAAAGTGCTAGCTGAAGTCCACGACGGTATATGTAGATCACACTTTAATGATCTTGCGCTAGCTTGGAAATTGCTTAGGGATGGTTCCTATTGGGCAGGGCCTTGTATTATCACAACAGCATTTGGGTCCAAGGCCTATCAGCTATCTATGTCAGAGGAAGTAGAGCTTACCGAGCCTATCAATGTTCTACAATTGCAGAAGTTCTATGCTTAAGGTTCTTGAGCTTTGTATATATTTTTATTGATCCTGAAAAATTCCAAAAAAATTGATATATGATGCTGAAAAAATCCTAAAAAGCATATAAAGTACTGAAAAAATGAGCATTCTAGTAAAAACCTAGCAATAGGCGCTTTGATGTCTCACCAAAAAAAAAAAATGCAAAAATGCAAAAAATTCAAAAAAATAGAAAAAGTGCCTCGGTGAAAACCTGGAAACAGGTGCCTTGGTAGCAAAAATACAAAAAAATTGAAAAAAGTCCTGAAAAAAATCTATCAAGTGGTGAAAACTTGGAAACAAGTGCTGCTTGAGACCCTTGCACCTATGTCTATCAGTCTTGCATGGCGCTCCTTTTGCTCCACTTCTCGCTTTGCCTCTCCTAGCCTGGAATTGACTCTTGTCTTAGTCTAGGGGGCATACGTTGTTCTAGCTTATCTTGGGTCTCTTTGTGCATCGTGGTTTCTTTGGTTACTTGGTTCAAACAGTGTTTCTTAACACTACTCAACTGTGTTTTTCAACACTCCCCTAGCGTCTAGTGTTTCTCAACACTTATCAAATATCCTACCCGTAGTCTCGAATGATGCAATATTTCTCACTAGCAGATGCGATACTCAAAGTTTGACTCTATGACCAACACACACGCACTTAAACACTTGACTTGATGAGATTTTCTTGACTTATTTGCTTTGTGTGCTGTCTTTGATGATTTCTTTGCTAAGTGTTCTCTCCCTAATAGTTTTCGATGATGCTAAGCTAGAAGACTGGGGCATGAGGACATGTTTTATTTGCTTTCTGCATGTGGGTATATTTTTTTGATCTTGGTTGTCATTAGCATTCATGCTTGATCCACTTGACACTGAGGACTTACAAGGTATCATCCTTGACTGTTTTACGTGAGTACATGCTTCTAGTCATCTTGAATTTCTTGTGTCTCAATGCGAGCATAATCTTGCTACACCAAACTTAGGTAATCTCACTGCACTAGTCATCTTGACCTATATGTCTTTGATGCCTAGGTGGGATTTCCACATATCTATCTGATATAGATCATATTCATATACTCATAGTTATGCTAGTGTGTATTGTATGATCTTACGATGCTACCCATAACGCTCGATGATGAATATTAGAGTCTAAAAGCTTTGTGACCTTGCAAGTAAACCACTTTTCATAGTAGCTTGCATTCTTAGGTTCATGTTAATTAGTTTTGCATCTTGCATATGGAGAGAGCTCTCCTTTCATCCTTCACGGACTTATTAGTCAAACTGCGCTCACCTTTTGCTTCTTCCTGATCATGTCTTTTGCTTCTTTTCTTTCATATCACACCATTTTCTCTTCATTTCGGGATCGAAACCAAAAATTTGAGTTCACCTTGATCGTCAAAATCACATTTCTCCTTCTTCCGCGCAGTTGGTTGAACTTTTGAGGCCTAATCCTTCAATCTTCACTGGGGCATCCTTTCTTCCTTCATCTCCATCTCTCTCACCCTTCTAGTCTTTCATTCATTTCATTTCATCTCTCTGAGGTCTTGACTGGGGCATATCTTCACTACTTGATGGTTATTCTCTTATATTTCATCTTTGATTATGATTTCTAGTGATTCGATCATGTTGCTCTTGCTTCTACATTCCCTCTACCTGATTTCACTTTCGATCCCGAGGGGGCAGACACATCATATCCTATTGGCTATTATCGAGAGCATATGCTTGACCATTCCATTTGCTCTGATCAATCTATCTTTGTGCTTGACATGTTAGTTCTCATCTCAAGTCCTGATACTATCCATCTCTTTCCTAAGTGTTCAAAACTGTCGCTACCAGGCTAACCATGCAAGATTTTCTATCTCTCCGCACTTCATTCTTTGGAGTCAGATCTCTACTTGCCTTCTTGGCTGATCTATTCTTTGATGTAATGTGTTCCCAAATCAATCACATGTTAGTCAAAGAGGGGAAAATGTAATCATCCAAAAATGGTCATCTAGACTATTAGCCCCTTTTGCTAAATCATCAATTGCTTATTCTTGATCAAATCCTAGTTCTATCATTTATTCGATTATTTTCTATGGGCTAACCATCTTATCCTAAGTCTTTATTTAATTAAAAGGAGTTTCCTCCTCTTTTATTCAATAAAAAGCCCCCCACTTTTCCTCTTATCCTAAGTTGCACAAATAAAGCATTATTCTTATTTTATAAAAAGAAGAAAATCACTTTTTGTCTCATATGGACACAAAAGTCAACTCTTATTTTCTCATTAGAGAATACTTGTGCACATGGATTACTCCTCTTTGATGCTCCACTGTTGATTAAATCTTTTGCCTCTTAATCTCCATGGTCCATTCTTTCTCATTTCTTATAAAAGGAGAGCTCTTTTCTTCATTCTAGATCCCCAACTTTTTATGCTAATGTTATGCTACAGGTTTTCTAGGTCACTTTGGAGCTTTTGAAGATTTGGAGAATTCTTGACTTTTTCATCTACATGTTATTCTAGTTTCATTTATCATGGCATTCATAGCTTCATATTTAGCTTAGTTTCCTTTGTGCTTTAGATTAATTCATCTAGCTTAATTAGGAGGCTTTGTAATACTTTCATATTTCCTTTCATAGCATAGCTTGCATTTCCATTTCTAGCATAGTTGCACTGCATTTGCATTTCCATTTGATTCTTGGAGATATTGGCATTCTTGCCCTTGTCTTTATTTGAATCTCCCATTGCATGGTTTACTAGCAAGGTTATTGGCTTAATAGCTCTAGCTGAGAGCATTCTTCAACACCCTTGCACTCCATGCCTAGGGAGCTATGGATTGATTTTTTAGACCTCATTCTTGAGTGTTCTTGATTGTAATGATTCATAGAAGTGAACTATTTAGAGTACACACCCATGATTGTTCCTCTACTAGTGTTTGTTGTCCTTTAGTTATTCATGAACCTTATATGGAAAAGGATGAGGTATTCTCCTAAGTTTCAACTTTTCTACCATCTCTAAGGAAACTAGATCTTCAGTAGACCCTGAATCAATAATAACTTTGCATACTTTACCTCTTGACTTACATGTGGTCTTGAAGATGGTCTTCCTTTGTGGTCATTTAAAAATGGTATTAACCTTCAACAAGGTTCTCCTCATCATTAGTGCTTCTCCCTTTTCTGGTAATCCATATGCATGAGGCATATTTACAATTCAACAGTCAATGTCTTGAACCAAATGTGTTCTTCTATCTCCCTAGGAGCTTGATTCTTCTCTCTCTAAATAGTTAGGTGCAATGTGGCCTTCCTGATTGCAACCGAAACACTTTGGAGGTCTTGAGTTCCTTCCCCCAAGTCTATCTCTTCCATTTGGTCTCATACCTCGATAATTTTCTCTTGAACTTCCTTCTCCATGTGAACTTGTCTATTCTAATTCTCCTAGGGGCCTAGGGCTTTGTCCTATGCCATCGGAGCCTCCTCTTCTTGTGAAATTTCTCCCTCTACCTCTATTATTTTTCTCTTGTCTCCTCTTAATATTTTCTTCCACCTTTACTACCATTTGAAAGCACTTATGGACAAAATCAAGGTTCAACAGATTCAATTCATCTTGGATATTTATTCTCAGACCATTTAGATACTTGTCTACTCTTTCACTTCTAATATCACTTGTCTTAGACTTCATGCTAAGTCTCTAAAACTATTTAGTATGTGTACTCACATCCATGTCCTTTTGTCTCAAATTTTGCCTTCTTTTATGAAGTTGAACTTCATAGTCTTCTGGCACATAGGTCTCTTTAATTTTTTCAACCATTCTACTCCATGTGGCTATCATATGTTTTCCCTCTCTCACCCTTTCTCCTTGGATGAAGTTCCACCATGTCAGACATGCTCCTTTTAATTTAGACTTGGCTATTTTGACCTTATGGTTATCAGGTATTTTCTCACATTTAAAGAAATTGTTTAAGGAATCTATCCAACCCATCACAAAATCAAGATCCATCTTTCTACTAAAGAGGGGAAGATCTATTTTACTATCTGTAATTCACCTTTCCATAGATGTGAGGGAATTTAGAAGGTACCTATGCTCTGTAGGAGCCTCTTCTTCTTCCTTCCTAGGGAAATCCTCTTCTTCCCCTTATTCTTCTCTTTTCGAGCATTCTTCTCCCCTCCTATCAAATTTTCCCTTCAACCTTTCTAGCTCTACTCTCATCCACTTGTTTTGTTCTGCTTGCTCTTGGACCAACTTGGTAAGCTCTACATTTGTCAATTTAGGAGGCATTTCTTGGGCCTCTTCTTCTAACTCTTCCACTGAAAAATACTCCAATCCTTTTCCATAAAGGATTTTCCTAAGCTCTGATACCAATTATGATGCAAAGTGGGTCAATAAGTCAATTTCCTTACCTCCCACTCCACAAACATTCAACCTTTTGATACCTAATTACTCAAACCTAAAATCTCCAGACTTATTTTCCCATCAACTTTAGGTATAAGGAACCTTATCACTCTTTAATTTCAGTGGAAAGGTTCATAGGATAAGATTCAATGACATATTTGTGTGACAAGATCCATGAGATCATTGTCAAAGTCACTTTCTAAAGCTTCAAAAGCCTCACTTCATACAATATTGGCTCTTTTCATTTATGAGTGGATGCTAGAGCCTTCTATAGTCTGAAAAAATATCTTCCAACTCAACTCAAAGTAATTTGCAAGGTTTTATTATTAGTGAGATTAGAATGTGCTAAAAATAGGCCCAATTCCTAGTAGGTCTCCCAGATGACAAACTAGAGGATAAGTTTGCAAACTTCCAAAGGACTTGAAAAAAAAATGGATGTCCCGAATACCCTTTTGGACCAACTTGAAGATTATTGAGAATTAGGTCTTGACTCACTTATATGATGACTTAGCCCGCATATAGGTCCTTTAAGCCTAATAGACCTAATTAGATGCTTTTACAAAGGAACACTCCTTCCAAGGTCTGATCTCAACAATATGACTTCATGGAAATATTTTATTAGTCTCTCCAACACCAAATCAACCATTATCCTTCACAAATCCACCCATTTTCCTTTATTTTTTCATCATTTTCATCAAAATTGGGTCGGTCACATAGAGGATGCCTAGATAGAATGCAATTGTTCTCCCAAGAGCCAGTACTTTCCAGGACCAATCTTCTATAATTATACTATAAATATCCTCTTCTTGCAGCCCCCAAGTGGTCATTAAATTACCATGGTGGGACTGCAAGAAAAGAAATAATTTCTAGTGAAACCCTAGCACATTGAGGGTTTGTGACCAGTCTGAACAAAACTGATTTGTATTCCATCCAAACTTGATCAAATTGAAAAATACTACTATACAATATTTCTACATAAACATTTCCAACTCTTCCAATCCATGTTCTCTTGATTAAAATTCAAAACATAATCAAATACACGGAAAATCTGAGAGGGTTCTGGAAAATTCAAACTTCTTATTTCTTTTGATTGCCAAAACTTACATCATTGTACCTTACCTCTAATCCCAACAATGGATCTTGTAATTTTTTATATGTTACCAATCTCTTCTAACTCAAATTGAAGGTTTGTCACCTTTAGGAAGGTAGTTTGGCACCATTAGCCCAAACATAACAACTTTTTAACAAATTGTTGCAAAAGTTGCTAAGCAACTTTTTGCAACTTTTACATCTTTTTAGCAATTTTGCTCAAAACTTGTCAAGCAACCTTTCTTTGCCTAAATATTGGTATTATGAAACAAATTAGGCTCAAACCTACACAAATATATAATTTATTCATCCTCCTATAATCTAGACACCCTTTGACCAGATTTGACCTTGTTGGTTTATCTCACCATACAAGTTAATGGTCTTACATTTTGAGTTTATTTTATTACAAACAAAAAGGCAAAATATAACCTATTCTAATTTTATTGGTCTTCTACTTCCTGGAAATCCTTGGAAAGAAATTCTTCATCTTCTTAATGGGGTTCTCCTACACCATTTACACTCTCAAACGAGTTCATATCAAAGGTGATACCAGTAAGACTCCTTATGAATTATGGTGTGGTCATGTTCCTACTATTAAATATTTTAAAATTATTGGAAGTAAATGTTATATCAAGAGGGATGAAGATCTAGGAAATTTTGATGCTAAATGTGACAAAGGAATATTTCTTGGTTATTCAACCAAAAGCAAAGCTTCCCAATGTTATAATAATAAACTGAGGAAGATAGTTGAGAGTGCAAATGTTAAGGTTGATGAAAGCAATCAGAGATAATATAGATTCCATAGATATGATTCAGATGATCATAATGGCAGTACAAACTAAGGAAAGTAACCTCGAACCCAGAATCATGTTTATATCATTTTAGGGAATCCAGTGTGTCAAGGAGAAGAAACTAGTGCAAGTACTAAAGAAAGAACTCAAGAGTTTGAAATTCAAGAAAGGCCTAAGACTCCCAGGTATGTAAGGTTAAATAATTCAAAAAATTAGATAATAGGAGATAGAAATAAAGGTGTTCAAACTAGAAGAAGAGTTATTGAAGATCAAGTTGAGTATTATTTGATTTCAAAGATTAAGCCTAAGGATTGAGTGAAGCATGTAAAGATGAACTCTGGGTAAAAGCAATAGAAGAAGAATTGATGTAGATTGAGAAGAATAATACATGGGTTCTTGTTCCCATAACTAAGGACAAAAATGTAATTGGAACCAAATGGGTCTTCCAGACCAAATTGAATGAGGAAGGTGAAGTTATTAGAAACAAGGAAAGACTTATTTACACAGGATATTAACAAATGGAAAGAATTCATTTTGAGGAAACATTTTCCCATATGGAAAGAATTGAAGTTGTAAGATTGTTTCTTGCTTTTTCTTCTTACAAGGATTTAAAAGTCTAACTTATGGATGTCAATTCAACATTTTTGAATGGTGAATTGGAAGAAGTGTACATTGAGCAATCAAATGGATTTCAATTGTCTAATCAAAGTGATATGGTTTTCTGGTTGAAGAAAGCTTTGTATGGACTAAAGAAAGCCCTAAGAGTATGTTATGCCAGATTGGATAAGTATTTGTTGAAGCTTGGATTTAACAAAGGTACATATGATTATAGTTTCTACTTAAAGATTGATCATGATAACATCTTGGTTGTTGAAGTTTATATTGATGATATTATCTTTGGAGGGAATGACAGGTTGAGCAAAGAGTTTGCTAATGAAATGTAAAATGAATTTGAAATGTCTATGATTGGAGAGATGAAATTATTTTTAGGTTTTCAAATTAGATAGTCAAAAAATGGAATTTTAATATCTCAGTCCAAGTATGTAAAAGAATTGTCGAAGAAATTTGGAATGGAAGATTCAAATCCGGTTAGTACTCCCATAGTGACTAGATGTAAGTTGACTAAAAATTAGGATTCACCTAAGGAAAATCAGACTAGATATAGATCTATGATTGGTGGATTTCTCTGTTTGACTCAAACTAGACCTAATATCATGAATGCAATTTTTATTGTTGCTATATTTCAAGCTAATCCTAAGGAATCTCATGTTGTAGCTATCAAAAGAATTTTTAGATATTTGAAAGGGAGAGTTGATTTTGTTCTATGTTATCCTAAAGATGATGATTTCACTTTAAGTGTCTTTACTGATTCTAATTGGAGAGGAAATGTGTATGACAAGAAGAGTACAAGTGGTGGTCTAGTTTAATTGGGAAAAAAGATTGATTTCATGGTTGAGAAAAAAGAAGAATTCTAATTCTCTATCTACTGCAATGGCAAAGTATATTGTTGTTCTAACCAATTGTACTTAGGTAGTAGGGATGAAGCAAATGTTGAAGGATATTAAAGTGTTGTATGATGAACCTTTTGTTATCTACTGTGACAATTCAAGCACAATTAATATTTCTTAAAATATGGTGTTCCATTCAAAGACTAAATATATATCCATCAAGTTTAACTTTTTTAGAGAAAAGGTAAATTAGAAGAAAGTCAAATTGGAGTATGTGCCTACTAAGGAACAGATTACACAAATGTTCACAAATCCTTTTCATAAGCATACTTTAGAGTATCTAAGAGGGAAGTTAGAGGTGTTTGACTCTCCTAATCAGAACTAAGATGCATTGGTATGCATCAATCCGGTGCATTTCACATTCATATCTTGTGACCAGAATTTATGATTGGTGGCTACTACTCAAGGAGAGTAGTCAAGTTTTATATTTTTTGATTCACATGTTTAGATTCGGGAAGAAATATTTTATGGTTTTAATATTGATGTCAAAGGGGGAGAGGTTCATGTGAAAAAATGTGAAAAAGTAAAGAAGCAGAAGAGTAGTGTGCAAGGTCTAAGGGGGAGTTGTTGATTTCTTTGTCATTGATTATTTTTCACATCATATGTTTCCATCAATGCCAAAGGGGGAGATTGTTGGAAGAATGTGAAAATATGTGCTCAAGAGATGTTTTGTCATTGATGTCAATATATTTCTCTATTTGAGATAGTGGTGTAGTAAAAATCATGAGTTCATTTGGTGAATATAGAAAGTATGATGAAGATCAGAGTTTGTGGATTAAAGATTTTGTAGAGGGTTGTCTTTAGTTGATTCAATTCAAGTTTCATGGGTTTACATGGAGATTTGAGTGAATTAAAAGTATTTGTGTTGCAATTGGTTTTCTAGTTTCTTTAGTGGAGACAAAGTGACAGTATTTTGGTTTTCATTATTCCACATTGTAATATCTTTCTCTATAGGTTTGAAGGCATGTTTGGACATTGATGTGTGTCCTCTATTGAAATGGTTTGTGATTTGGAGGTCCACAAGTGATTTTTCAAGATTGATAGTCATTGCAGTTAGTGTTCCCAAGGTTCAGTATGAAGATGTTGGTGATTCTAGTAATTTGTGTTGGTGGTTTGTATTGATCGTTGAACTTGCAATTGATTTTTTCTATCAGTATGTTAGTGTTCTCCATGTTCCTAGTTGATCAGATGCATGTAGCGTGTAGCGGATGTTTGAGGTGTTATCTTTGGAGGTGTATCATGTTCAAGGTGGATGATTTGTGTCTTTGATATGTCTTGGCTAACATTTCTTGGCCCGCATGTAATATTATATTGAGTATGGTTATATTTTTGTAATTAGGTGGTGAGTGTTGAGCTGACCTTGATGATCTTTCCAAGGTTGATGTCATGCATAAATAAATGTAATAATATTGTATTTGTGTGTGGTCATGAAGGTATGCATGAGTATGTATGTGCACTGAAGGTATACATCTTTTGAAGGTAGATAAGAAGTGTGAAGAAGAAATTTATTTTATACTTCAATGGAACTGATCCAAGCATAGAGATGTTATTATACAACTCATAATTTTAGATGTGATCTGAGTTTTCTTGTACAGATAGTGAACCTTCCTTGGGCAATGAGCTATAGGGAAATGTGCCTGAATGCATGTGCATCAATCATTGTAATAATTCTAATAAAGAATACCTATCTTATTGATTCATCCCCATTGTGGTTTCTCCCTTAACCGGGTTTCTAAGTATAAAAAGTTTGGTGTTATGTATGTTCATGATGTGTTGTTTGATTTATGATTCACTTCCCCCTCCTCACAATTGCCTACCCTATTTCTATCACTAGGGTTGATATGGTTTCTTGTTGTGGGATGGAAACAATTCATAGTGACTATTGTACACACTAAAATATGCACTTCTATGAACCATTACATGCAAGGTTGCTCAAGAGTGAGGCCTCACAAAGCGGCTCATAGCTCTCTATGCATGGAGTTGCAAGGGACTATGAGTTTTGCTCTCAGCTAGAGCTACAAGAAGGTGACCTTGCTAGTCAACCATACAATGAGAGATTCAAGTGAAGACAAGGGCAACAATGCCAATATCTCCAAGAATCCAATATGAAATGCAATGCAATGCAACTAAAATGAAGATGCAAATGTGCAAGCTATGCTATGAAAATGGAAGTACAATGCAACTAATCTATGAAAGGAAATAGCAATGGATTACAAATCCTTCCTATTTAGGCTATGTGAGATTGCATAAAAGGAAATCTACACTAAGAATGCCATGATTATGCAACTATGAAAGCAAAACTATTATGAAATGCAACTAAGAATGTCAAGGCTTCAAAGCTTGAGTGTCTTCAAAGAGAGCTCCAAAACCTGCAGCATAACAATAGCATAAAACAAGGATATGCAAATGAAGGAGAGAGCTCTCCTTTTATAAGAAATGAGGAGAAATGGACCATGGAGATTAAGAGGCAAAAAGTCTTAATCAGCGGTGGAGCTTGAAAGAGGAGCAATCCATGTGCACAAGTATCCTCCAATGAGAGTGAAGTGTTGACTTTTGAGCCTCATGTGAGACAAAAGTGCTTTTTCCCTTTTTATAAAATAGGAATAATAATTTATTTGTGCCACTTAGGATAAGAGGGAAAGTGGGGCTTTTTATTTAATCAAAAGGGGAGGAAATATTCCTTTTAATTAAATAAAGACTTAGGATAAATGGTTAGCCCAAGGATAAAAATCCAATATATGATCGAAATTAAGATTTGATCAAGAAATTGATATTGTCGAAAATATTGATTATTGATAAAACTGATTCAGGATTGATAAATTGAATAAATGGGGCCCAAAGTCTAGGCGACCATTTTAGGGTGCATACATTTGCCCCTCTTTGACTAATGTGTGATCGATTTGGGAACACATGTAGTCAAAGAATGAAGTTGAAATGTGAGATCGATTTGGGATCACAAAACAACTCAGATATGAGGTCGATTCGGGATCACATCTGGACAAACATAAACAAAAGCTTAGACCAACACCGTCGCTGCTAGGTGCAAATCAAGCTTTAGACAAAACTTATCACCGTTGCTGCTAGGCAATAATCAATGTCTAAATATGGGAGATAAGAATCTCAAATTTTGAGCAAAAGCTCACAAAAGATGTCTGAATCAGGAAAATCAAGAGAATTAGGGATGAGAATCCCATAAATACTGCCCCCTCGGAATCGAAATCGAAATCAAGTAGAGGAGAGATAGAAAATTGATAAGGTTGATCAAATCATAATCGAATGTAAGGGTCAAATAGGTTAACCATTAGGTAATAGAACATGCCCCAGTGATGAAGTAGAAGAATAGAAATAGAAGACTAGAAATAGCATGAATGAAAGACTAGAAAATTGAGAGACATGGAAAGGAAGAAATTCCACCGAAAATCAAATTATGCCTCAAAAAGTTAGTCAACTGCTCAAAAGAAAGGGAAAATGGAAAACGCGACTCGGATTTCAATTTCGAGTCCGAAAATGGATAGAAAAGGATGTGATATGAAAGACCAGAAATGAAAGATATGATCAAGGAGAATCAGAAAATGAGCACAGTTGACCAACTAGTCCATAGATGATAAAAATAAAAACTCTCTCCATATGCAAGATGCAAAACTAATCTAACATGACCCTAAAAATGCAAGCTACTATGAAAATGGTTGACTTGCAAGGTCACAACGCTTATAGACATCTAATTATCATCATCGAGCGTTATTGGTAGCGTCGTAAGATCATACAATGCACACTAGCATAACTATGTGGATATGAATATGATCTTTATCAGATAGAAATGTGGAAATCTCACCTAGGCATCAAAGACATATAGGTCAAGATGACTAATGCAGTGAGATCACCTAAGTTTGATATGGCGAGATTATGCTTGTATCAAGATACATGAAAGTCAGGATAACTAGAAGCATGCACTCGCAAAACAATCAAGGATAATACCTTGTTAATCCATAGTGTCAAGTAAGACCAGCATAAATGCTCATGACAATTAGGACCAACAAAATATACCCACAAGCAGATAAAGAAAGAAAACATGGTCTTATTCCCTCAGTCTTCTAGCGATGCATCATCGAAAACTTCTCAGGGAGAGACCACTCATCAAAAGAAATCCTCATAGACAGCACACAAAGAAAAAATAAAGTCATCATGTCGTTTGATTGTTTAAGTGCGTGTGTTGGTCATAGAGTCAAATTCTGAGTATCGCATCTGCACATGAGCACTATCACATCATACTTTAGACTATTGGGTAAGACATCTGATAAGTGTTAAGAAACACTCGACGCAAGGGTAGTGTTGAAAAACACTATTTGGGGTGGTGTTGAAAAACACCTGTTGTGAAATGCCCCAAGAGACAAACGCACCTAAAGGACCAATGTGAACAGTTATGCCCCCTAGACAAAGACAAAGACCAATTCCAGACCAAGTCAAATAAGGTCAAGGCATGATGGAAAGTGGCTAAGTGTCAAGGATGCATGCTAATAAATAGGGGTGCAAAAGGCCTCAAGTAGTGCCTCTTTCCAGGTGTTCACCACTTGGAATTAATTTTTTTTGGATTTTTGCTACCAAGGCGCCTATTGCTAGGTTTTCACCAAGGTACTTTTTCTATTTTTTTGTATTTTTTTGAATTTTTTATTTTTTGTGTATTTTTTTAAGGACATTTTATGCTTTTTAGGATTTTTTCAGCATCATATATGAATTTTTTTGAAATTTTTTCAGGATCAATAAGATATGTACAAAGGATGCCCCCAGACTGAATAGGCATCAAACTCTTTAAGCAAGATCACATCGTGCAGTCCCAATATCCAGGAAGGTGGGGAACAAGAGGGATTAGCAAGCTGGTGACTGAGATGGAGGAAAGGAGAATGAAGGCAAATGGAGGGAAGAAATCCTCAAGGTCAAACCCCTCAAAAGTACCCAAGCTAGGGAAAAAATTATCATGCAAAGCACATTTGGATAAGCAATGAAAGGCCAGCATGGGATAAGCCACAAAAGTGTAATGCAAAAGAAGGAAAGGATGTAGTCCAAAGGAGTAGACATGTCAAGAGGCTTCATAGCATCGTGTTTTACTCTTTTTATTAGATCAAGACCAAAGGGGAAAAAGATAGCAAAAGGCTAGAAGGAATGGAGGAAAATAAATATGAAGGCTAAACATGAAAGGAATGAAAGCAAGATCATTGGAAGATAGCTCACAAGATAGCCAAATGTTCATGTATAGATCAACATTGTCAAGATCAAAGAGAGAAGATGGAATGGATGAAATATGTAGAAGAACTACGCATGATGCCTGATTGTCAGGTTTTCATCATGGTACTTATCCAAGGCGCCACAAGAGAGTGGTTTTCACCATAGGATGAATTTATTTCTCTTTACTTTTGCTACCAAGGTGCCTGTCTCCAGGTTTTCACCATGACACATTTTCAATTTTTTTGCAATTTTTTTTTTTTTTTCTTTTTGAATTTTTTTATTTTTTGAATATTTTTTCTATTTTTTGGAAGAATGCAAGCTTTTTAGATAATGCTCCTTGAAAGGATAAACCATGATATGCCAAGGATTCAAAATAATATGCTCAAAGATGCTGAAGGGGAAAGGAAGATGCAGAAGGAATAGACAAATGAGGAAAAAATGATAGAAGGTAGAAGGATAATGAATGTGAAAAGGTAGATGGAAAGAAAGGTAAGATCAACGTTAATACACACCTTGAAGGGTGATGGGAAAAATGGAGGAAACGTAAACCATATTCTAGTCCAAATGCAAACCATATTCTGGTTCATTATTGCTATGTGACTCCTCGAAGAGAGGATTGGTGTGCTTGTTATAATTCTCAAATGTGAATAGAGGAATACGAGAAGGAATATGGAAAATGTTTAGCAGAGGTTGTGGTTCAGGCGCATGAAATGGAAGAATGTTTTTGGAAAAAGATGAAGTGGAAGCCTTTGGAAGCTTGAATGTCAACTTCACTTTTTGTTCAATATTAGACTCTTTCAAGAGAGACTTTGGAATCCATATAGCCTTAGACTTTTTATTTCCTTTTGATGTCTTAGAGAGAATATCTTGAATGATGGATTTTGGAACCCATACTTGTCTTGTAGTTTTCTTCTTGGATATCTCTTTTGACTTTATGCCCCCATGTCGATTAGAGGAGACATGGTGATCTTCTTTTTTAGATGGATTCTTATATTGTTTCTTTTTCTTGTATTGAACATTCAAGTTACTTCCAAAAGACTTGGGACTTGTGGAAGAAGAAGGAGGATATGACCGGTTTAGATGGGTGGGTGGATGAAAAGGATTCAAGGGTATGTATCTATGTTGATCTTGAGGAAAGATAGGAGATGGAGGGATGTAAGGACCCAAAATGGATGATGAATTAGAAGAATTAGGAGGGGAAAGTGAAGGGACATAAGGACCCAAAATGGAAGGAAGACGTGAAGCCCTTAGTATTGGTGGAGGAGGTCCAAGGATGGAAGTGGAAGATGCAAAAGGATAATCAATAAGTTCATTAGCATCTATATGACAACCAAGGATATCAACATCTTTAGAGTGAGCATTAGAATTTTCAATAGGATCCTGCACATCTTGAATAGGAGAAACTTTGTTGATAGGATTGTTTGTAGCTTGCAAAGACTTAGGAAGAGTAGAAAGCGGAAATGAATATGGAGTGGTAGAACAAGAAGATGAAATACTTTGATCTTGACAAGTTGCTTTGGATAGCATAAGCGCATCATTTTTTTCTTGATTTTCAATAGGCTTAACATCAGAAGTAACAACACCATTTTTAATAACCTTAACGGAAGTATCATCTTTGGAAAGTGCAAGTGCAGTAAGGTTATTTTGATTATCAATAAGCTCAACGGTGTAAGTAGTAGCTTGATCTTGCTTAGAGGAAGAATTAAGACATGGTGGAATGAATGGGGAAGGGTGTAAAGGATCAAAAGAACCATGAAACGGATAAGAGACATCATGAAAAGAATTGGATGACATGGAGGGTTCTTGATCTTGATCTTTCTTTATATTCTTTTCTTTATCATTTTTAGAGTCCTCTTGACATGGAGCCACTTCTAAGGACAAGGAAGCATGTTGGGATTGTATGGAAGACTTTGGAAGAGGTGGTGAAGGACTAGCTGAAATAGGCATTATAGCGGATGAAGGCTTAGGCTCTTTAGGTGTAGCATTATTGGAAGTATTTGCAGCCAAGTGAAGGTTATCTTGAGTATCTTTAAGAGGTGGCCCTTGAGGATAACTATAGGGAACCGCATGGAAAGTCTTAGGATCTTTGTTGGATGAAGGATTTGTGCTCTTAAGGCTCCTTGAAGGCTTTGTGAAAGATTTGGAAGACTTAGCAGCTTTAGGAGATGTGTGGATATTGGAGGAAGTGGAGGATGGAAGGGGACCATCACAAGACAAAGGTTCAACATTAATATGATCTTGCTGGAGAGTGTAATCTTTATTTTCAGCATGAGAGTTTTTAGACAAGACATGCTCATAGTATCTTCGTTTATAATCAGCACGGAAAGCTTTCTCTTCCTCAATAGAAGTAGATGTATCAAATTGTTCACAACAAATATCATAATTCCTCTCAAAATCAGAATCATATGGATCCCCATCACAATCTACCCAATAAGATGACCCTTTAGTAAGCCTAAGCACACGATGAGGAGGACTCTTAGGAATAGAAGCATCATAGGTATGGCTAAATTGTCCATCATCATAGTCATCATAGTCATCAAAGGTAGGTGTGTCACTCTTTGTGGAAGAGACATCACAAAGACTATCACATTGCTCTTTATGGTATGTCTTCTGAAGAGAAGTAAGACTCTTAGGAGAAGTAGAAGAAGAATGAGATTGTGAAGAAGGGGAAGGTGAAGACCTAGTGGAAGAAGAATACTTGGATAATGAGGAATTTGAATGATGTTTAGAAGAGTCATGATAAGATTTGGAAGATGAAGAATGTGAATAGTGTTTAGAAGAATCATGATAAGATTTAGAAGATGAAGAATGAGAATGATGTCTGGAAGAGTCATGATAAGACTTGGAAGGTGAAGAAGAATGAGAAGATTTAGATGATGAAGAATGTTTGGAAGAAGAAGATCGTGATATGATCATGTTTATGATTCTAGAAAAAGCATCTGATTTAATCATCTTTTCTTTTATTTTTGCTATAAATTCATCACTCATGAAAATTTTGGAGGAACAACACTTTTCGAATATGTCAATGAGCTCAAGATCATCTATTCTTAATAGAGGTTCCTTAACAAGATAGTCAAGATTCATGGTTATAGAAGAGGAGGAATCAAGCATGGAAGAAATGAATAGATGAGTAGAAGAAAGTAGACTAGATAATAAGAGGAAAAGAATCAAGAAGAACAAGAAGAATTTCCCATGGGAATAGAAGACTTTAGAAGAACATGGGAAATGGAAAAGAAAGAAGAAGACTAAGAGCCATCTTGTGCAATTGATACCATAACATTCATTGAGATGTTGAGCAACATGACAACACCTAGGATCTAAGATCTGGACTGACCAAGGACGACTGAAAATAGAAGACCCTTGATAATAGGATGACCTCACAAAATGTCAACACCAAACTAGGATAATCAAAGTTCTCTATTGTCCAAAGAGAAATGAAAAGATAGAAGCGGGGGCTTTACCAACACTGTCAAAGAGGTGCTTCAAATCAAAGGGTGACTACCCTTGCACTTTTGAACCAGGAGGTTGGGCTAGGCCAAAATATAATTGAAATTGAGATTAAATAAAAATTATTTGGACAATAAGAGTACTAAAATTCTCCAAGAATGTGACTAACAATTCTAGAGATAATCTTTCTCACCAAGAATGGACAAATGCGATACTGATGTTGATTTTGACCAATTTGTGCAAATTTTGAATCTAAGGGTGAAAATGTCTGATTTCAATCACAATTTTAATAGTATTTGGACAGGTTTGCAAACAATAGGGGATCAAACATGTCTCCAAACACTTGAAACAAGGGCAAAAGCAACCTTGCCAAGACAAGCACTTGTGATATCAAAATTGAAAAAGCACCCTATGAATGCTACCGATTGTTTGTATGTCAAGAACATTTACACTGGTATCACACAATCGAAGACACTTCAAGCAATATCTACCTACAAGACAAGGCTCATTACTCATCAACTTAGCCCACAACTTGATGCCCCCTTGCCTCACACCAAGTGGTTGCCCACAAGAGATATTGGCTTTGTCATGGAAGTGTCAAACAACACAACCAAAGGGACACATATGGTGAGTATCTTGGGGTGATCCGGGTTATTCCACTTGGATCAATCCTTGCACTAAGAAGATAAGCGGCTAAAAGAGGGTGGCTTCTATCTAATGGTTCTTAATAAAGATTTCCATTCACAACACCCCTCTTGCTCCTCATAAAGGACTAGGACCTCGCGGCCTCAAGAGTACCTTAAGCATTCTTGTTCAATGTTTTCCTCATGGTCGCAATCCCATGAGCTACTCACATCAAACAAAGACAAGTGTTATGTCTATCAAGGTTTTTGGTGTCCTTGATAGCCTTGAGATTATAGTGAGTTGGAATCACTTGCCACCAAGGAAAATGATGACAAGGTTGTCCCCACTTGAGTCGTTCCTCTTGATTGCTCAAGAGCAGGCCCGCTAAAGGATTCCTAAACTAAACAAAAATGGATCAAATCTTGAGGTTCAAGGTTTTTGATTCACCACAAGGGTGAAGAGCATACTCCCCTATCTCAAGAATCTCTCCCAAACACACAAAGCAAAGAGATCAATTACCCCCTTGCTTCCAAAACCTTAAGATGGGTCAAGATTTTCTGATTCACCTAAAGGTGAAGAGCATACTTCTCCTACCACCTCAAAATCCCTTTCACAAGGTATTAAGATTCCTAATACAATTAGTGAATGCCACACTTGAAAGGAAAGCAAATAAATAAGCAAAAAAAAATTTTTGTTTTTATGCTTGGGCAGCCCTACAAAAACCATTAGTAGCCCTCTTTGACATGCATTCTTTTGACAAATTTCAAGTAATGAGAGCACCTACAACCACAACTTGTTAGACCAACAAGAGTTAGGAGAAGCAAAATCCAAAATCTACCAATGATTAGTACATGAAAAATTAGATAATCTGCAAAAATATCTAATCAAATGATAAAATCTGAAAATGAAACCATCATGGTTGGATTAGGCTCGGAAAGACCTTTCCAATGATATATCACACTTAAAATTTTGATACCATTTGCAAAATTTCAAAAAAAATGGGCACCCGTTTTCCATAGTGGCACGGATTTGAAAACGCTGGAAATTTCAGAAAATTTCAAAAAGATAGCTAAGAACCCGAAACTTGCAAGATAGATAAAATAACTCAAAAATAGGTCACTGCCAGGTACAGACACAGTATCGCGCGATACTTCGCCCGACACCAGGCGATACTTCTTAGTCTGCGCGATATTTCGCCTTATGCCAGGCGATATACCTCAGTACTAGTGGGCGATATACTCCAGGCAGGCTGGGCGATAGTCTGTCAGGGGCGAACTATCGCGCGATATTTCTCTTCAAAGCAGGCGATATTTCTAGCAAGCGCGAAGTATCGCACCGCTATACAGAGATATATCGCGCGATATTTCTAAGAAGTATCGCGCGATACTCTGAGAAAAAAAACCAGAGACTGAAAATGAAGCTAAAAATTGACGAAAATATTGACGAAAAATGCGGAATTGAAGGGACAAAGCTAATCTACTCAGCCCCACGGTGGGCGCCAGAAATGTACACACTAAAATATGCACTTCTATGAACCATTACATGCAAGGTTGCTCAAGAGTGAGGCCTCACAAAGCGGCTCATAGCTCTCTATGCATGGAGTTGCAAGGGACTATGAGTTTTGCTCTCAGCTAGAGCTACAAGAAGGTGACCTTGCTAGTCAACCATACAATGAGAGATTCAAGTGAAGACAAGGGCAACAATGCCAATATCTCCAAGAATCCAATATGAAATGCAATGCAATGCAACTAAAATGAAGATGCAAATGTGCAAGCTATGCTATGAAAATGGAAGTACAATGCAACTAATCTATGAAAGGAAATAGCAATGGATTACAAATCCTTCCTATTTAGGCTATGTGAGATTGCATAAAAGGAAATCTACACTAAGAATGCCATGATTATGCAACTATGAAAGCAAAACTATTATGAAATGCAACTAAGAATGTCAAGGCTTCAAAGCTTGAGTGTCTTCAAAGAGAGCTCCAAAACCTGCAGCATAACAATAGCATAAAACAAGGATATGCAAATGAAGGAGAGAGCTCTCCTTTTATAAGAAATGAGGAGAAATGGACCATGGAGATTAAGAGGCAAAAAGTCTTAATCAGCGGTGGAGCTTGAAAGAGGAGCAATCCATGTGCACAAGTATCCTCCAATGAGAGTGAAGTGTTGACTTTTGAGCCTCATGTGAGACAAAAGTGCTTTTTCCCTTTTTATAAAATAGGAATAATACTTTATTTGTGCCACTTAGGATAAGAGGGAAAGTGGGGCTTTTTATTTAATCAAAAGGGGAGGAAATATTCCTTTTAATTAAATAAAGACTTAGGATAAATGGTTAGCCCAAGGATAAAAATCCAATATATGATCGAAATTAAGATTTGATCAAGAAATTGATATTGTCGAAAATATTGATTATTGATAAAACTGATTCAGGATTGATAAATTGAATAAATGGGGCCCAAAGTCTAGGCGACCATTTTAGGGTGCATACAACTATGATTCTATAAAAGGAAAGTCAGGGTGTGCAAACACTCGGTGGAGGAGGACAATGTATGTACCTAAAAGATGTTGAAAGGAGTTAAAGACAAAAACACAAAACATTGTACCTATTACCAATCTAGGACTATGTTACAAGTCATTTATAACTTGAAATGGTAGTCCTACTAATGAAATCCATTTATGAGATATGCTCACAAATTTTCCTTACTTGACGAGTCTAATGCAAGAGTATAGACCCAATTTTGGTTTCTTGTTTAGGTTTTGAGTTTTTTTGTTTTTAATTTGGGCTTTCTGTGTTTTTGGGGGTAGAATCTTCTCCATTTTCTCTTTCAAACACATTGCCTCATTTAATGAATCATCGCAACCACGTTTGACAGAGGGCACTCTCATCCTTGGTCAACTTATTTTTACGAAGAATTAGTTTGACAAATTAGGATCGTTGGTTGGTCAAGAAATGGTATTGATTAAAAATAGATGTTAAATGAGTCTTAAATTGAGAAATAGGGAGATGGGAATCAGGATAGAATTCTGAAGTGATGTTGAGTAAATTTGGAAGAATTTATTGGGCATTGATAGAAGACAAAGTGATATTCGTTATTGGAGAAGATTGGGAGAGGAGGGAATAGTGGAAGGAGTACAATGGTATATTTGATTGGAGGGAGGTTGGAAGTATCTATAGAAGAACAAAAAAAATAAAAATCATCATAAGATAGAGAGAGACAGAGGAATAGGTCTTCTTTGTAGTTGATAAAATCATAGACATAAATAAAAATGAGCAGGGCTTTGGAAGAGCCCAAGCTGAATTGTGAAATCCCATGTCTACCAATAGCTTGGTCTAGTCTTTTCTCTATAATTATAATGAAACACAGATCATTTCATAAAGATATTACTATTTTGTCTATTCATTTATTTTTTCCATGTTCAATTGGTTATTGTTTGTAATTATTGTCACATTTTTTAATTTGTTGTCGATGTGTAGTGGGAAGGAAATTATTCATAGCAATTACAATTTCATGAAAGGAAAGTTGAGGACTGTCAACACTTGGTGGAGGAGAACAACTTGTGTACCTAAAAGATGTTGGAAGAAGTGAAAGAATGAAAGATAAATCATGGTACCTATTCCCAACATACAAGTATGCTACAAGTCATTTATAACTTGAAAGGGTAGTCCTACTATTCAATTCCACTTATCAATTATGCTCACATTTTTTTCCAAGCCAACAAGTCTAATGCAAGAGCATTTACCCAATTTTAGATTTTTGTTTATGTTTTGAGATTTTAGTTTTTAGTTTGGGATTTCTGCATTGTTTGTGGTGTAATCTTCTTTATTTTCTCTTTTAGACATGTTACCTCATTTAGGGAGTCATTGTGACCATTTTTTATAGAGGAGAACCTTGGCTCTCTCACCCTTAGTCAACTTCATTTTTCCAAGAATTATTATGAGCAATTAGGGTTGTTGGTTAGTCAAGAAATGGTGATGGTTTAAAATGAAAATAAAATGATTCTTAAATTGAGAGACAAATAGGTGGGATAGAGCTCGTAAGGGATCTCGAGCAATTTTAGAGGAAAGTCTTGGGCATTGGCAGAATAGGGAGTAACAATCATTGTTGGAGAAGAATGAGAGTTGAGAGAATGATGAAGGGAATAAAAGGGTGGATTATACATTAAAAAGAGTTTGAGGGTTTCTACAAAAGAGAAAAAATAAAAAATCATTGTAAGTTAGAGAGGGATAAAGTAATGGGTTTTCTTTGGAGCTGAGAAAATTGTAGACATGAAGGGAATTGGTTAGGGATTTGGAAGAGCACAAGCTAACTTGTGATTGCTTGTGATGACCAACATCTTGGTTTATTGTTGTCTATATTATTGTAAAGGAAGGTTGATCATTCTATAAAGATATTGATGGTGTGTCTAATCAATTATTTTTTCCATGTTCAATCAATAATCATTTGAGATTCTTGTCACATTCCTAAAATTGTTGTCATTGAATTTGTTTTTTGCATTTGTATTTTAACATTTTTTGCATGTAAATTAGTAAGGCTACATTTGTTTTGGTTTTGGAAGTTGTTTGACATCATTTTAGTATCAAACCTAAAAGATCTAAGAGTGAAGAAGCATGAAGGTGTCTTAAGAAAACCATAGAAGAAGTGTGCAAAAAAAATTCTTTAAACTCTAGAGGATTTAGATTCTATAAGATTTTGTTGTAGGTGTGAGGAGACGTGCAAGTGTAGAGGACTTAAGTCCTAGTGAGGAATTTTTTGCAAGTGAAAGGATACCTATGATTGCATAGGGTAGAGAAGGAGGCACAAATAATTACATGAGATAGTGAGAGAAAATATGTTTGAAGAGAAATCTGAGAGTATCTAAACAAGAAGATGACTTTGAAGGGAAAAATGATGTGGGTCCTTAGGAAGCACATAAAGATCCCATTTTGGGAAGCATATTGAGAAGATGTAGAGAATAGGAAGCTCAATCAAGAATTATTTAAGGTAAAAAATAGAATGGATATTTTTGAAAAGAATTATTTTTCAAATAAGGTTGTGATTACAAGTAAAGGAAAAGAAGTAGAAGATAATGAATTTGTAGTAGAAAAATGTCTCTCTAAAGTCATGAAAGAAAATAATGAAGATGAGGAGGTCACTGTAGTGGTGCCTAAAAATGAAGCAGAGTAGAATGAGATTGCAGAATTTGAAGGGATTGTGTCAAATGGAAAAGTTAAGATTGAAATTAAAAAACCCCCGATTTGACAATAAAGTGGGTGAAGAGAAGAATAAAGTTTAGCGCAAAGAAGAGATTAAGAGCATTGACATATTGTTAGGAGGAAATTGCACAAAAAATGAAACTAAAGAGATAAATGGTGCAACAAAAAATGAATGGACAAAGGTTGGAGCAGAAAAGGAGAATGAGGTACAACTTCACAGTTGTGATTTTATTTATGTAGAGAATGAAGAAAATAGATGTGTATGGAAAGCTTTAATTTGCACATATGTTTATGTAAAGAGGTTGCAAAGTTTACAGTGGTAGTATTTTTAGAGGACATTGTAGGGGAAATTTCTTAGAGGTGGTTGCAATTAGATGGAAATAGTTCATGGTTATTGCAATTCTATAAAATGAAACTTGAGGAGTGCAAACACTTGGTGGAGGTGGACAACTTGTGTACCTAAAAGATGTTGGAAGAAATGAAATAAATAAATACAAATCCATGTTCATAACATAGGAGTATGCTACAAGTCATTTATAACCGGAAAGGGTAGTCCTCCTAGTAATGATGAAAAATTGGTAGATGATTAAATAGGGAAGGGGGTTTGTATGAGTGTTCACTAGGATGATCAAACAAGCTGGGAAATATCACATCCCAAATTCCATCTTTAACTCATTACATTAGGAAGAGCAAATACCTGCTAGGCTTAGGGGACTTAAATGTTAAATGGGTGTAGGATTTTCTCCTTTCAATAAGGCTAGATTGATTGAAACAAGTTGGAATGGAGAAATGAGGTAAATAGGATGAAATAGGATGCAATGGAGTGATTTTTGTATATAGACTACAAAAAATTGATACAGAAATTCTAGAACCAAATCTAAGAAGCAAACAGAGCCACTGATCTACATAGAAAGTTTCATTCCAATTTGTCTGTCAATGACGACTTGTACAATAGTGAGTGACTAGACTTGACCCTATTGGTGAGAGTTACCTTTCTCTTCCAAAAGTTGATGGGGAAGCCCAAGATTTGAAATGGACATTTTAGTCTCCCTAAATCTGGATCCAAAACTCGACCACCAATCATTTGAAAAAGAAAACGGAGAAAATGTTGGGAGAAAGGGTTTTTCCTCAGTCAAACCCCATTTTAGGAACTAGATTTGAAATTGTATAAAGGAAAAAGTGTGTTGACAATAGAAAATACTTGATAATATGTTATACCTTCACAAGTGTCAAATTGCCCATGAAGATGCTTGAAAGTTCTCTTGATATAGTCTTGACCTTGGATCTAGAATAGGAAGAACATAAGTTCCTTCACACATGCTAGGAACTAGACATTACTTCATACCTTCCATGTTTGATTCTTGAAATGATCTTGATTGCTCCTTGGATACTTGATTGTTTGATTACTTACCTTTTGATTCTTAGTTGATTGATTACCCCTTAAAATAAGGGAGGTAGCTTTCTATTTATACCTCTCATAGCCATTTCTAGGATCAAAAGTCAGAGGTCAACAAGGATTTGAAAGCCCACTCAAAACCAAAATACCAACCTAGAATTCAAATTTGGGCCCAAAATAGCATGTAAGGGGTGCCTCCTAATGTACGGAGCAATTTTTTCACCTCATATATCTAAGGTCATCTTTACAAGGAAAAATGACTCAAATGTTAATCCGAGGTCAATTTTGATATGAGGATTCTGAAAATGTGTGCAAAATCAGGGCGTGATCAAGCATAATGGGCATGCAAGCCTTGGACACTAAAATAAGGCCTAACTAAGGACAACAAGTGTAAATGCTTACAATTTAGGATGCTACAATACTGAGTTCCATTTATGAGCTATGCTCACAAAGTTTTCCTACCCGACAAGTCCAACGCAAGAGCATCAACCTAATTTTGGTTTCTTATTGAGGTTTAAAGTTTTTTGTTTTCAATTTTAGCTTTCTATGTTGCTTGGGGTAGAATCTTCTTCATTTTCTCTTCCAAACATGTTGCCTCATTTAGGGAATCACCATGACTATCTTTGATGAAGGAGAATTTGGGCTCTCTCACCCTTAGTCAACTTCTTTTCACCAAGAATTAGTTTGAGCAATTAGGATCGTTGGTTGGTCAAGTAGCAGTGATGGTTTAGAATGGAAGTAAAATGAGGCTTGAAGTGAGAGACAAGATGGGACAGATTTCCAAAGGGAGGCCAAGCAATTTTGGAAGAAAGTCTTGGGCATCGGCACAAGATGAGGTGATATTCACTACTAGAGAGGATTGGAAGAGGAGAGAACAATGCAATGAGTACAAAGGCAGATTGGGGTTTGGAAGGAGTTCAGTAGTGTCTACAAAATAATAAATTTAAAACGATCATCATAAGGCAAAGAGGGACAAAAGAATAGGTCTACTTTAGAGCTGAGAAAATTGCAAACATAAAAGGAAATTAGGCAGTTCTTTGGAAGAGCCCAAGTTGACTTGTGATTACCAATGCTTACCAACATCTTTGTTTGGTGTTGTCTATGTGATTGTAAAAGAAGGTCAATCATTGTCTAAAGATGTTAATGTTGTATCTATTCATTATTTTTTACCTTGTTTAATCATTTATCATTTGTAATTCTAGTCACATTTTTGAATTTGTTGTCACTGACATTTGTTTTCTGCATATGTATTCTAACCTCCTATCGTCTGTTAACCAATAACGTTGCATCTTTTTTAGTTGTGAAAATCATTTGTCATCATTACTTCTACCCTTAAATGGTTCACATACATGTCTCTGCTTTCATATTTTGCATGTCTTTGTTACAAGCTCTTAATGTAGCACAAGTTGGGATAAATGTTGATAAAGATTGCAAAGTCTGATTTTACAAAACCAATTGCATTTGCTTGACACTTTTAAATCCTATCAATAGATCTGTATGTTATATCCATACCCTTTATAGATACTTACACTTTCTTCATAAACTTTCAGCGGTGTTTTGAAGTGTAGATTTGTATACCTTGCAAATATTTTGAGGTGTTTTGTTAAATACTTTAGATTTTGTGCCTATACTTTCACATTCTACATACATTCTTCAATCTAAAATTATTACTTTTACATAGAGATTACCATTAACTCAATCTGAAATAACTGCTATTTTCAACAAAAATACAAACAATTATTGTTTTACAAAAAGTTTATACTTTTTAACATATTTTGATACTACTGTTAGAACTAACTTACATATATGTTATAATATATATAAAGTACTCCAAGATATATCCTTCTTGAGGTGGCTATTTTTAAACATATCCACCCTAAGGTATCTTCTACAACCACAACATAGATTCCATGTACGTTAAAAAAAAATGTTTAGTATGCTCAACAATTACAAATGAATGTGAAGAGTCACACGGTACCAAAAGAGGGAGCAGTGAAGATTGGTGGCGAAGACATTACAAATAATTTCATCTCAATAGTTAGTTACATCTCAGGGGATTAATCTAGAGACGGCTTCATTAATATAACTAGAGGAAGAGGCTCTAGCAGAAGATCAAAGTTGCAAAATACCACGACAAATCATAGTAATTGTGGCATTAGATCAATGACTTGTTAGCTGCTTGAAATCAGGGTTAAAATTTTAGTTTTATTGTAATTTTTATTATTATGCCAAAGGCGTTTGACTATATAATGAGTAAATAATTATAGAATTATTTAAGATCATCAGTCACGATGCATCATTTCACAACTACTAATCTGGCTTATAATGAGTAAATAATT
Source organism: Chamaecyparis obtusa (assembly GCA_027943335.1). NCBI lineage: Eukaryota > Viridiplantae > Streptophyta > Pinopsida > Cupressales > Cupressaceae > Chamaecyparis > Chamaecyparis obtusa. Next base: position 5,682,178 of record BSBK01001555.1, read on the forward strand.
CTTTTATTGGAGAGAGGAGCCATTCTAGTTCTTTAAATGCTAAAAATGTATGGGCAAACACAATAAAATTAAAGGTCCAAATAACATATCATGGGAGAACATACAATGAAATTAAAGGTCCAAATAACATATCATGGGAGAACATACAATGAAATTAATGAATATGGAAGCAAGCTCGCAATGTAAGGTACAGAGGAAGTTTATTGTGAATTACATCTCTATGAATATGGATGACTACCATGCAGAGCTAAACATGCACAGTAGCGGTGAAATGCTTCATTAAGGTATTAAGAAACTAGCTCGTCTTCATGTTTTACTCAAATCCAATCATTTCACTCAGAAACTGATATATTTAAGAATATAGATGAAATTAATTTTAACCGCCATTTATAAGTAACTGCAGAGCAATTTTTTTTGTACACGGAGTCGTTCACTCCCTTGCTGCCCCTGTAAGGTACGCCTCTTGGTATAATATAGAAGACCAGCATAAAATAAGAAAACTCATCAGGCTGTTCAAAAATCAAAGCATGTATATGGTAGGAGTTTAATTGACTCATCTTTACAAACCATTATCATTCTGTCCTTGTCCATTACAATTCTCTAAGTGTAACATTACACCTTGCATCCCCTAAATATAAAGAAACCTCATATTGCCAACCTCATCCAGATTATACTCCCATTTTGAGAAAACCAGTAGATTTTTTGAATCTCATATAATTGTTTGGAAAAAAGCTAATCATATTCAACATAAAGCTAATCAAACTTGAGAGTTGTGCTACCTGCCACACTCATCAAACTCATCAAAAATCAAAGTATGTGTATATGGTGGGAGTTTCATTGGCTCACCTTTACAAACCATTATCATTCTGCCCTTCTACTACTGTTAGAACTCCCAAGGTCTAGCATTAAACCTTGCATCCCCGAATATAAAGAAACCTTATATTGCCAACTCCATTCAGATCATACACTCATTTTGAGAAAACTAGTAGGTTTTTTTGGTTCTACATTAAATTGTTCGGAAAAAAGCTAATCGTATCCATCACACATCTATTCACTCTTTGATCCAATTGAAAGTTTATCATTTCCCATCTCTGTTCTGCAGATCTATAAATCAAAACAATAGTTTTTTTCTTTCTAAGAACATAGAGATTTCCAACTCCAATTATAACAAATACCTGATATGTATTTTCCTTTGGATCAAACTTGAGCTGCACAGGCACATCATCATGATATTTTTTCATTTAAAACAAAATCCTGCTTTTACTGGTAGACTTGCATCTTCAAGAAAATGGGACTGTATAGTCAGTGGATTGATCACCTGAAGGGTTCCATTTCTCTTACAGGTATAAACTAAGAGGCTCCCATCTCTACCTCTAAGAAACCATTCTGAGTAACTCCAACTCCACTCATCAAATTAAACATCTTCTTGTACCTTAGCCTACTAGTGACATCAAAAACAGCAAGCCCTTTAGAAGACCCATTTGTTCTTCATACTGATCTATCATCAATCGCATTTACATATTGCTTTGATTCCACAGATTGTGAAAGTGAACATAGTTAGAAATAATAGTTTGCCAAGAAATGCAAATGATTTGAAGTTGAAACAAAACATCATGAGAAACTTTGTAAAATATTATGTTCAATGTGTCCTCTTGTGTGTGACCTACGAAAAATGATTTCATTGGCCTTTGAACTCTTTTGTTTGAACCATCCTCTCTGCATGAGCCGATTTTATGTATGAGCCAACTTGATGAACTCTCTCCTTTCTTCTCTGCATATCCATGCCACATATATGCTTGCTTGATCCATCCCCAATACATGAACCAATTTTAAGAGTAAGCCAATTGATATAAAGTCCATTTGATCTAGGATCACCTTTCTTCTCATCTGAAAAACATGCACAAAATAATGCATTCAACAATAGTCCTTAGAAATTAATCTATCATTTTTCACTATCCAATTGAATTCTCTTCTTCATGATACTCCTTAAATTCCTCTATATACACAAAAACTTAGTGGAAACATAAAAGTGATCTAATGCCCTTAAAAATAAATTTAAATAATAATAAAACTTTAAGCATTCATACAATAAATTATCTAGAGTAGTTGAAACAATTCAAACAATGCATAATCATCATAACCAAATCAAAACTATGGCACACCAATTTAAATATATTAACAATAATTGAGCTTAAAATTTGGAAAGCATTTCATCCTCTTTCTCTTGTTTGAGCTTAATTGATGCAACGAAAGCTTAAATTCTTCTCTTCCCTTGACTCAGATCAAACAGATCAATGACTTCACTTAATAGAAAGGAAACCATATATAATCATTTCTGTGCAAAGAAAAGCAGCCATTCAGAACCTTCTGCAAAAACAAACATATGATTTGAAAACAAGCAGCCAAAAAAATACTTACAACACCAACTCGAGCAGCGCTCTCTTCTCCAAAACAAAAAAACCACGCCAAAATTCTGCCTCAAAAATCCAAAATTTGACTCCCACCAAAACGGACAGTTAGAAGACAAAAAAAAGGCACAAGCAAAACAGACGGAAAGTAGGCCCGATGATTAATTTACAATTACATTATCTTCCCTATCTTTGAAAAGTTCTGAATCTCCTGATTCAAAAGAGTCTAATATTCTACATGAGATACGAGATCTTCTTAATGATCCAAAGTGTTTTAGCTCCTATGACAGCAATCTGAGTATCCAGTACAGTCTAATCTTCATGAGATATGAGATCTTCTTAATGATCCAAAGTGTAGTTGGAATCAGGAAACCTACTCATTTGATCAAATATATCTTATAATTTTTAGCTCCTATCACAGCAATCTGAGTATCCAGTACAGTCTCTTCCGAAGTGTCCCAAACCCTTCAAATGCATTTCTCAAATCAGTTTTTCTCTCTTAGATCCTGTGGGAATACAAAGTTAGAGTCTTCTAAATAAAAATCCACTTATAAACAAGAAATTTCAAAAAAAAAAATCCTAGCAGCAGGACTATATATGGCAGTGATAAAACTTCACTGAAATATGGATCAGTTCAATATTCTACTTTCATTTCCTCAAACCCAACAATCTCATTGGTCATTGAAACAAATGAGTGGTTTCTTCTACTTAAAGTGTCAGTTACTACATTAGTTTTACCATTCAAATGCTAAGTTGCTGAATCGTCCATTTTAACTATCGATTTCAGATTCCAGGTACGGTACGTATTGGAATCGGGTACTTCATGGAATCCCTAAAAATCTTAGTAATTTTTTATCAAAGTTGTATTTATTTATTTTTCAATTTAAATTGTTATATATTTTAATTGTAAAATTATATAGTATATAATTGTTTAATTATGTTTATTATTTCTTGTTATAATATTAATTTGTTAAATTGTATATGAAATAATTAATATTACAAGTATACTATTTCTTAATTCTTGTTTTTAGGCTACAAAATATGTATATATTTACGATTTTTATATATATTCTAGTACAGATGTGTCTAAACGTACCCAACCCCTTTAAAAATTATGTCGTATCCACGTACCTGTACCCGTATCCGTACCCGATTCGGCAACTTAGCTCAAATGTTAAACAACAAATTTATAATTTTGCAAGGAGAACCATTTGACATGCTTATGTGACAAATCGTCTTGAGGATTGAAATATTTCAATACTTGATTGTCAGTCAACAAGATGAATTCTCTACGAAACAAGCAATGTTTCCATTGTTTCAAAGCTTGAACGATAGCATATTGCTTTGTCATAAATACCATTCCGCTTTTTGGCATCATCTAGTTTCTCACTAAAGTAGGTAATTGGCTTGCCATCTTGACTCAGGACACCCTCAACGATTACTACAGAAGCATCACCCTCCACAATAAAAATAATTCTCAAAGTCTGGTATAGGAGTCTTCTACGTTGATCACCTTTCTTTTAAGCTGCACAAAACTTCTATTAGCTGCTTGAGTCCCAGAAAAAAAACTCTCTTTTATGACAATCGATCAACGAAACACTTATTCCACTAAAATTTCCAATAAATCTCTTATAGATATTCATTAACCCATGAAAACTCTTTATTTCTGAAATGCTTTGAGGGGTAGGTCATTCAAGTATGTCTTTAACCTTTTTAGGGTCAATACATACTCCTGCTAAAATCACATTTTTAAGGAAAACTTTTTTTTTTATAACTCCCTCTTCTAAGAGTATTAAAAACAATTTGAAGGTGTTCCAATTGTTCTTCCATGCTTTTATCGAAAATCAGAATATCATCATAAAAGATTACAACAAATGTTTCAATGTAAGATCTAAATACCTGATTTATGATGCACATAAAAGTAACAAAGACATTAGACATTCCAAAAGTATCATGAACCATTCATATAGCTGTCCTTGATCTTGAATGTTGTCTTTCATTCAAATTTGATGGTAGTTATTCCTCAAATCAATCTTGGAAAAAATCGTGTCACCTGTTAAACAATCTAACATCTCATCCATTCTATAAAAAAGACACTGATACTTTCACCGTTATCTTATTGATGGTTTTTAGAACCCGCAAACTCTCCATTTGCCCCCTTTGTAGATCAAAGTAAAACTGGTGTGGCACAAGGGCTCATGCTCTCCCTTATGAATCTCCTTTCTAACAATTTACAAATTAGACGGCAAAACTGATGCAGTGAAAGCTTAACCTCTCCTCTTCCCCTTGACTCAGATCAAACAGATCAATGACTTAAATTCTTCGAAAGGAAGCCAGAAATAATCATGTCTTTGAAAAGAAAAAAAATCATTCAGGTGATACGTCTTTCACATAATCTTTTCCTTACTAGAACATAGTTCAGATTTGCAGAAACAGACATATGATTTGATAACAAGCAATCAACGATAATATGGAATCGTGCATAAAAAATGAATAAACAAGAGCAAACGTAATTATGTATCATCACTCCAAAAACCAAAAAATCCTCACAACCCCAAGTCGGAGCAGCACTCTCCTCCTAAACTGAAAAAACTTCGGCCAAAAAACAACCGCACCTTAAATCTGCCTCCACTCCCACAAAAGGGAAAGAAAAATCCAAAACAGACAGTTATAGGCAGAAGCAGAAACGAAACTCAAAAACCAAGCAGACGGTAAGTAGGACCGATATTAATCTACGGTCACATTATTCATCATAATGTTACTTGAATTTAAATTTTATTTTATTTTCAAACAACAGTGAAAACAATCTCTGCATCCCAATGGTGTCCTTGCACATGGCAATAGTTAGGGTTAATATTACTGGTGAGAACAAGAAAGCTTTAGAGAATTCCCCCTTTCTGGAGAGGCTGAAGGAAAAAGGTTATAAAGTTTTATTTACGGCAGATGCCATCCATGAGTATGCGCTTGGAAAGCTGAAGGAATACGATAGAAGAGGTCAAGCTGGAAGAAACAGAGGAATAAAAGACGAGAAAGGAAGAGAAAAAAAAGCTGCTAGAGAAAACCATGGAAATCAAGAAGGCCCGGCGGCAGAGAAGAAATTAGAGAGTTCATAAACCCTTCCTTTCTCCTCTGCGACCTTGGCATACATACATACTTGATCAAATTGAAATAGTGCTAGTTGATCCAAATCACCTTTTTTCTCTGCAGCCATTGCTTTGCACTTGCAGCCATTGCTTTACTCTTGCAATATGTATCTTTGCTTGAATCCGAGCCATCCTCTCTCCATCGTCTAATATCAAGCTGCATACTAATGTCCCCTTCATTTTCTTTACTGAGAATGCTATTCCAGCTGATTCTCATCCTCTTCATACCAGCTGAATTGTCAGGTTCTCATGGAAGCTATTATCTCTAACAAACCCTTGGTGATTAAATAAGAGTGAAAATTGCATTATAAGGAACTGGTAAGCTGTTTCCAGAGCTTCGGTACTATCCAAATTTTGCACCGACCTAAACAATTTTGGAACCTTCCTCTGTTCTGTTTCATAAAGCTTAAATTCTCATCTTCCCTTGACTCAGATCAAACAAATGAATGGCTTAAATTAATAGAAAGGAAACCAAAAATAATCATTTTTGTGGAAAGAAAAACAACCATTCAGATGATACATCTTTCACAAACCAGAAATAATCTTTCACAGAAACAAACATATGATTTGAAAACAAGCAATCAACAATAATATAAAATCATGCGTCTAATTCAAAAGAGTCTAATCTTCATGAGATCTTCTTAATGATCCAAAGTGTTGTTGGAATCAGGAAAACCCACCCATTTGATCAAATATATCTTATAATTTCTAGCTCCTGTCACAGCAATGTGAGTATCCAATATAAGTTTTGTCTCTTCCAAAGTGTCCCCAAACCATTCGAATGCATTTCTCAAATCAGTTTTTCTCTCTTAGATCCTGTGAGAATCTTCCAAATATAAATCCACTTATCAAATAGTAATTTTCAAACAACTTATTCCTAGCAGCAGGACTATATGTGACAGTGATAACTTCACAATCTCATTGGTCATTGAGGTTACTTAAAGCGTCAGCTACTACATTAGTTTTACTACTCAAATGGTGAACAACAAATGTATAATTCTGCAAGTAGAACCATTTGACATGCTTATATTGCAAATCGTCTTGATACATTAGTTTTACTACTCAAATGGTGAGCAACAAATGTATAATTCTGCAAGTAGAACCATTTGACATGCTTATATTGCAAATCGTCTTGAGGATTGATATATTTCATTCTCGAACGTCAATCAACAAAATGAATTCTCTATGAAACAAGTAATGCCTCTAATATTTCAAAGCTTCAACAATAGCATATTTCTTTATCACAAGTATCATTCTATTTTTTTTTGACATCATTTAGTTTTTCACTAAAGTAAGCAATTTGATTGCCCTCTTGACTCAGGATACTCTCAATGGCTACTGCAGAAAATATTTCTCAAAGTCTGGTACAGGGGTCCACTAAAATTTCTGATAGATCTTTTATAGAAATTTATTAACCCATGAAAACTCTTTATTTCTGTAATGCTGTGAGGGGTAGGCCATTCAAGTATGGCTTTAACCTTTTTAGAATCAATGCATACTCCTGCTACAATCACTCACTTTTTTTAATAATTTATTAATAATCTGTCCCCCTTCTAAGAGTATTAAAAACAATTTGAAGGTGTTCCAAATGTTCTTCCGTGCTTTTATGGAAAATCAGAATATCATCAAAATAGATTACAACAAATTTTTCAATGTAGGATCTAAATACCTGGTTTATGATGCAGATAAAAGTAGCAGGGACATTAGACATTCCAAAAGGTATCATCAACCATTCATATAACTCATCATTGATCTTGAATATTGCCTTCCATTCATCCTCTTATCTGATTCAAATTCGATGGTAGTCCTTCCTCAAATCAATCTTGGAAAAAATCTTGGCACCTGCTAAATTCATCCACTCTTAAAAAAAAAGACATTGATACTTCCTCTATTATCTTATTGATAGTTCTTAGAATCCACAAACTATCCATTTGCCCTTTTTTTTTATCAAAGTAAAACAGATGTAGCACAAGGGCTCATGCTCTCCCTTATGAATCCCCTTTCTAACAATGTAACTCAAGCGCTCATGCTCTCCCTTACGAATCCCCTTTCTAACAATTTAGAAATCTGATGTCAAAACTGATGCAGCAAAAGCTTAAACTCTCTTCTTCCTCTTGACTCAGATCAACCAAATCAATGACTTAAATTCATAGAAGGGAAGCAAGAAATAATCATGTCTTTGAAAATAAAAACAATCATTCAGGCAATACGGCTTTCGCAAATCAAAAATAATCTTTTGCTAACTAGAACATAGTCCAGATTTGCAGAAACAGAGATATATGATTTGATAACAAGCAATCAACAATAACATGAAATCGTCCATTAAAAAAACCCCACCAAAAATCCAAAACTAGGGATACGCGGCGAGGAAATTCAGAAACCAAGCAGACGAGAAGTAGGGCCGATATTAATCTACGATCACATTATTCATCCTAATGTTACTTGCAGTTAAATTCTATTTGATTTTCAAACAACAGTGAAAACAATGTTTGCATCCCAATGGTGTCCTTCCACATGGCAAAAGTATGCGCTTGAAAAGCTGAAGGAATACGATAGAAGAGGTCAAGCGGAGGAAACAGAGTAAGAAAAGAATACAAAGATAGAGAAAAAAAGCTGCCTTTGAGAGACAAGGTAGAGAAAACCATGGAAATGAAGAAGGCCAGGCGGCAGGGAAGAAAGGGGAGAGTTCATCAAGCCATCCTCTCTGTAAGAGCTGATTCTAAACTTGAACCTTCCCTTTCTTCTCTGCAACCTTGGCTTCATATATAGAAAAAACAATAAGAAAAAAATACAAAGATAGAGAAAAACAGCTGCCTTTGAGAACCTATGCAAAGTAGAGAAAACCATGGAAATCAAGAAGGCCAGGCGGCAGGGAAGAAAGGGGAGAGTTCATCAAGCCATCCTCTCTGTATGAGCTGATTCTAAACTTGATGAACCTTCCCTTTCTTCTCTGCAACCTTGGCCTCATATATGCCAAATATATATACTTGCTTGATCAAATTGATATAGAATCCAGTTGATCCAAATCACCTTTCTTATTTGCAGCCATTGCTTCAACCTGAGCAATCCAATCCTTTCTCCATCGCCCAATACCCTTTACACTTAGTATAAGACTGCTTACTAATATCGTCCAAGCCAACATTGCTTCAGCCTGAGCAATCTTCACTGAGAACACTATTCCAGCTGATTCTCATGGAAGCCATCATATCTCTGTGAAGTGTGAGGTGCCTCTAACAAACCCTTGCGATTAAATAGAAGTGGGAATTCCATTAGAAGGAACTGTTGAGCTGTATCCAGAACATCATGGACCGACCCTGTTTCATAAAATTTGGAGCCCTCCATTGATTTCAATCCAAATTTGACTTTCGCTTCAAGAAAATGGTTTTTGGAACTCGTAGAAGTGAATATTTAGACGTTATATTATAGTGACGTGGTATATTAATAATAAAAATTATGAAATGTCTAGAGTTCATATTGATTTTTGGTTAATAATTGTTTACATCTTATTTAGACATTGGTAATATAAGTCTATTAAGAATATTGGCTTAAAAAGAGTCCTCTCATATAATGATACTAAATTTTATATTGAATTGTGTTTATATATATATATATATATAATATTATATTTTAATTTTGATTTAATATTTTATTTTATTTATTTTTAAATATTTTAATATTTGAATAATATTTTTTAAATTTAATTGTATAGATTTGTATTACTAATATTCATATCAAATTTTCATAGTTAATATTAATTTTTGGATTGTTATTACCAAGGTTTGGTAACAAATTTCTAGGTTTAACTCCAAATGTTGGTAATAAAAATATGCAACAAACATGAGTTAAGAAAGATCATGTTAGTACAACGACTTGTCATCTTACATAAAATCATAAAATTTCTCCCATTCATATTGATTTTTAGTCAATATTTCTTTTGATCCAACTTAGAAATGGTAATACAAATCTACAAACAATATTGGTTAAAAAGGGTTATGTTGGTATAATGGTACTAAATTTAACAATTAAGTATTATATATATTTATATTTATATTTTGATATATTATTTTATTTTATTTACTTTTAAATATTTTTAATATTTGAATATATAAATGTTGTTATTATTTTTTACATTAATAAGCAACAAAACAAGGGTGTTGTCCCTCTAAAAACAACCAAATGAGGGTATAAAACCATCATAGAAAAGTATTAACAACACACTAATAGCAAATCAACATAAAAAACTAAGAGAGTCCAACAATAGATTATAAGCTACTTCTAATAGCATATGTGTTGCATCTCCACAACTCACACCCCATTTTGGCCACTGGGCCTAATGAGACCCCCCCTCCCCTATTTTGGCTTTTTGTTTTGGTTGGCGGGACCCTTTTGGGTGGTTAGGCATTTGGTAAGTAAGACTGTGGGATCATGAGCTCCCAATAGTTGGGTGTCAGTTAGATCACTATTTGATGCTCTCCCCCCTCCCCTTTTTCCTTTTTATTCCTTTTTTTCCTTTTTGTTTACCTTTCTATTTTTTTTAGGAGTTAGTTTTTTAGTCCTTTCGGAGTGTCAAGGTTCTCCAAACTCTAACACCTTCGAGTCAACCACTCAAAGGCATAGATGGTTTTGATGTTTCGAGGTTATAGACCACCCCAGAATGACCCTCTAATGATGACATCATCCAGTCAGGAACTTTATAAAAGGTTGTGACACTATTTTTTTTCATTCTACAATTTGAGTTCTTGACATTTAATGCTTCCGATATCTGGTGACCCTAGTCCCTTTATTGCATCCCATCAAATTGTAATATGCAACCATTCACCCTTGTGATTCCATCATTTGCATCACAGAATCTTTGGTTTTGCTTTCCCTCAGTGATAGAGCTTTCATTAGTTCTAAGTTTTCTTCCAGTCTGTTTGGTGTTTTGTCAAGGTTTCCTTTTGATTAGGGTCTTTGTCCTTTTCTATTAGGGTTTTTGGTTCTTGTTCTTTAGGTTTGTTGTGTCTAGTATTTAGTGGTTCTAGGGCTAATTATCCTCATTGTCCTCAAAACCCTATTTTTTAAAGCTTTTTTGACATGGAAGATCCGTACATCACCTTGAACAAGACAAATTAAATTGGGAGTGTTAGTGCTTTTGGACTCCGACACCCCGAAAGGGCAAAGGGAGACAAACACCCCAACCCTCGGCTCAATGGCTAACCCCACAATCCTAGCAACTGCATAATGTGAAGGTCAATCCCAGACTTTATATGACTTCATACATTGTATAGCTAATAGTTGCACGAGAAGAGTACCCAGAATTGACAAGAAATGGATCTTTTCAAGACAGGAATACTTACCCATATAGCATGTATCCTCAACTGGTGAGGAAAGAAAAGCTTAAAGAGAATAGTCTTGAATGTCACGTAGTCAACGATGATTTTATCTTTGTAATAATCGATTCCATAGAAGAGGACTATGCAAAAAGGATTTCAAAAGAAGCAACAACCAAGGTGGGGATGATGGGAGCATACTACATCCAATTTTGAACCTTTACTAATATTGGGGTGGCAGGATGCACCCTCAATCCTAAGAAGCTCCCAAGATATCCCTCATACACAATTGTGCTCATGGAGATAAGTAGGAAAATAGAGGACGCTTATAAGAAAATAGTCAAGAAAAAGAAGCACTATTGGGACTTCTCAATTTCCATTGGGGCCTACGCAGTTCAGCACATTAATGTATGTAAATCCATTTGCTTTGAATAAGATGAATGCCCATTGGAGGAGTATAAGCTCATCAGGCCAAGGTTTGACCCAATAGGAACCTTTAGCAAAATAAGAGGTGCATTATACAAGCATGAGCCTCACCTCAATGATCATTGGATGAACTATGTTAACAACTATGAGGTCAAGATCATAGATTATTGAAGAATGAAACTAGCATTGGGACAACATGTAATCCATATGACTATTCCTCCCAAGAGATGGGATAACAATTCTGAAGACATTCTGGACCCTTTGTACAATAAAGATAAAGTGTACAATCATGCAATTTTGAATGCAGAGGTGAACAAAGGAGAAATGATAAAATTGAGCCAAGCATGTTAAGAAGTAACCACATGGTGGATCCAAAGGCCATTCAAAATGGATCCCTTTCCCATGAAGCAAAAGGTGGATCATTCTGCTAGGATTGATAAAGGAAAGGGGGTTAAGGTCAATATCCCAACCTTCAAGAAGATTTCTCCCATTGCTCCTAGCACTATGTACGGACACGCTCAGAAGATGATAGTTCATGTTCTGGTTGAGGTGCCACAAAGGAAAACTAAAGGGAAAAAAATGATTCAGCTCATACTCCACCTCCAAAACCATATATTCCACAATTTTCTACAACACTGGCTATAGATGCTCCTCTAGTGATTCCTACATCCAGATAGAGGAAGAGTGGCATGATTAAGCTTTGTGTTCCTAAAGAAACAGAGTCTCAATCAAAGGGAAAATTTTATAGGAGGATGAGGAAGGGGATCTCAGTCTCACTTTCTCTTCAAACCTTTACAGAAGATAAAGATCTTGAGAAAGAAGATGTACCTTTGATAAGAAGGACGAGGCAAGCTTCCACAAATGCAAGAAGGAAAGAACCAGAAGAGGATACTCAGTCTGAAATCTAGAAGGAGATAATTGAATCAGAGACAAATAAAAAGCCAGAGTCATAAAGTAAGGATGAGTTAGGCCCCGATGAGTTTTATATATTAGATTTTGAAGATATCTCTAGATTCACAAGGACATCTATGGAGGTTCCAATAAAGGATATAGGTATAGGGATGGGCCCCCCCACAATAATTCATTTCTCAGGTGCCCCTTCCAGTCCACACTTAGGAACTTCCTACCGAAGAGGTAAAAGAAGAACCGCAATAAACACAAGTTCCTATCCCTCCATCTATTGGGGAAGTTCAGAATGAGGAGTTACAGACTGGCCAACCAGCTAAGCAAGAAGAGATAAGGGACAAAGTAATAGAAACAACCACCTAGAAAGAATTAGAGTTAGAGGAGGGAGAGATCGATACCAGTATACAGAATAAGGAGCCTAAGGGTGATGAAAGAGTACATATTAAAAACAAACCACATGAAGAACATCATTTTCCTCCACCACGTTTGCAATTTGAGGATATTCAGGAATAAGTTGAAAAGAAAACACATGAACAACCTCCTTTTCCTTCACCGCAAACAAAACCACAGCCAAAGAAACAAGAAAAATGAGTATCAAAGTAGAATGGGAAGCCAATGACTGGGTTACAAATAGAACTTGCAAAACCTTCATTTGAAGAAGAGGAAAGATAAAAGACTCCCAAGAAGAAAGAGTCTCTAGAAAAGGAAGTGGAAAGGGAGGAAAATATAGAGAATTCAGAGTATAGGGAAGCTTTAGAACAAGAAGAACATGAACAAGAGGAAAGAGAAAGGGAATAGGCTAGAACTTCACTGATAAATGTGGCCCCATATGAGCCACTTAAAGCTACTTCCAAACCCACCTAGTTGGATAGAGCAGTTCAACCTCATAAGAGGACATACATGGAAGTAGAGAATGTTGGCTTTTCACAATTGGGTCAAGCATTCTATCCTATATAACCAAGCCAGAAAGCCCAAAGAATGTCAAATGTAAGTAGGGCCAAGAGTGGAAAATGGAAGGCTCAAGTGGTGGTACATCCTCTAAATATTTGCATAGATGAAGTCGGACTTGAAGATTATTTGATGGAAGAGGTGGACTTAGGAAAACCTACTAGGGAAGGTGGGAAGGCATTGGTAGCTTTAGGAGTTAGCTAATTATTCAAGTGTTTACGGGAGGACAAGACTAAAATACAAGGTCTCCATCAGTAAAATCAAGTTTTCAAAGATTATGTCTCATGAATAGTTGGTCCCATTGATCAAAATAATCCAAAGCCTTCATTAAAATTTGCAATAGAAAAGAGAGAAACTTACTAGAATCTTTAGGTTTTTCTCATTCTTTTGTAAGGGCATGTTCAAATTGGAGGTTAGAATTTGAAAGATTCAGAGTTGAAACCATTTAGATTATTTTGAAACATTTTAGAATAATTCTCATTGAATTAATACAACTCATTGATTTGATTAAGGGAGAACAAGGAATTGACAATAATATCAAAAAATTGCAACAAGCATTGTTAGATTTGAAGAAGATTAGAAATAAACACTTCCAAGTTTTGGTTAAGTTGTATGAAGGGTCAGAGTTAGAAAATTTTGATGTGTTGGTCAATGTCATTGGTTTCATCATTAAGGATTATTGGAAAAGGATGGAGACGATTGAAAAAATGAGGAAAGATGTTTTGTTATGGATAGACGAGATAGAGAAATTCTTTGCTAGAATTGACTTGGAATTAGATGAAGATGAAAATAAAGAGAAGTTATAGTCCACAAAGAACATTATTTAGCAGTTTGAAGGGATTGTAGTCGTGGTGAACACACAACATGATTTGTAGAAAATTTTCTATATCAAGGAAGACATGAGAGAGATAATGGAACATATAAAATACATTCAAATATTTGGTTCTTGGCTAACTTCATTCTATATAAGGCAACAAACGCAATTGAAGTCCATTGATTTACTCAATTTTGGAGAAATTGATGAAGTGATTGAAAGATTTAGGAATGCTCATCTGTGTGTTCTCTCAACACTAAGTGTTTGTTTCATGTTTGTTCATCCACATTTTGGACTTCTTACATCAACAAAGACAATTGGGCATCCGAAAATGCAAACCCTTTTCAACCCCAAAAATGGGCAAAATGATGTTTTACAAAGAAAGTCTAAATTTTGAGTTCGAAGATCTTTTTGTATTGGTCATTTTTTTATTACAATCAGTTCTCAATCAATTATGAAACATGTCAACACTTTCCTCCATCATTTTTGGGCATTAATAACAAAGTTTGAGTTAAAAATAATGGAATTTTTTTTCAAAAACGGTGGAACTACAGTCATTTCCTAAAATTTTGAGGTTGATCGTAGCTCACTTTCGCATGATTTCAATGCAATAATATATTCAAATTCTTCTCAACACAATAACTATAGGTTTGGAAGTAGTTTGTTTTAGTTAATCTTTAGTTTTAATTTTATTTCTCTATTTTTTCATGGCCAAAAACCCTAGCTATGGGATTCAATATTCTGATTATAAAATCTATATAAACTCTTGATGAGGATATAATTAAGGTCGAATATTTTGCAATAGAAATATAATACATTTGTTGCTTCATTCATGGTGTGAAAATCTGCCATCTATGAGAAATTATGGGAATTTATTTTCATTATTTCAAATAGCTAAATGCATTTCTTGTTGGCATTATGATGGATTTTGGAATTGAGATGCAGTATTTTATGCTTATGAGTTTTTCATTGATGGAAACTCTATTAGATTTGTTGAATAGATTGCAGATACAGATCGACTCGATGGATACATAAAGAAAAATAAGCTAATTGTTTTTATCGATTAACATGAAGATAGTAACAAAAAGTATTATGAGTGGTGATCAAGGTAGAGAACACATTGGGTGGTGCGATTGTTACTAGAGCATCATTGCGATTGATACATGATGATTAGATGATTGAGGTGGTTTATTATTTGTCAGTGCTTGGTAATAAAATTTTGTATTACATTTTGGGATGACATGTTAGGTATGATTGGTGTTGATTTTCATGTGTTTGGTAAATCTTTTGGGTTGACTTGTGAAAAAAATTTCAAGCCCTGGTTGACCTAAGAACAATAGTATATTTAGGAAAGATAAATCGTGTAATCTAAGAAAGAAGATCATGTTATTGATGATTTCGATTAGAAATAGAGATAAATAGTTGTGCCAGGATTTAGATATATATTGGATCTGTTAGGAAAGCAATGTTATTTCCAGATCATTTATTTGTGTTCATTGCTCAAGGATGACTCTAATAGGTTAGAAGGTTAAATCCCTTAACATGGTGGACTTTAATAGATCTCATTGTATAAATCATTTAATAGGGTGAATTTTGAGAATGAGTTCAAAATCCTCTAGATAGGTAGATCCTAATAGATCTGATTATACTTCTAACAAGGTACTAGTCACTCTTAATCAGCTAAGCTCCTACTAGGGTATTGTAAGCTCCTAACAGGGAATCTATTTTTACTACAATGAAGAGATTCATGGGTGTCATCCCCACCATGGTGTTCTCCCTCTTACAAAGGTTTCCACAAGAAAAAATAGTGGTGTTATGTGTTATTCTTTTGTGGATGCTTGAATTATTTTACTTCTATTGCATAGTTACATTTGCATGTTTGGTTGTATGGAAGTTGTTTAAAATCATAATGAAACTATTAGTTGAATTGGTTCATTACTTGTTTGCACTAATTCATCTCCCCCCCCCCCCACCCTGCTCTCAATGCCTCTATATACTAACAATTGGTATCAGAGCCAAGTTCCCTTGAAGAAGATTAATAGCTTTGGTGAGATGCCTAAGGCATGGAGCGTTATAAGTACAAAAGTCAACTTTAATAAGTAGAGAAGGTGTAATACCCCGCTAGGGAACCCAGGAGAATTTAACCTAATACATGTTACTATGTTTGTAGAATATTTGTTTTATTAAGTGTTTATAAACAATAATGATAACAATGCGGAAGCAATACAATCGGAAGACATAACTAGTACATAAGTACATCTCCATTACAGTTAACAATCCTTGAAGGTCCCATGACGTAGCATTACATATTACTAATTAAATATTTTAGACTAAAAATAATTACAATTATCTCATATTACAAATGAATAACAAGTACATCCAATACCATAAGGTATACATAATGATACAACATCCTCTAAACAAGTCGTAGGGTATGTCACAAAAATTAAATACAAATTATATTACAATTCTGCAATTTTAAAGCACCGATACAAGATATAATTACAAACATCATAAGATAGATACAGATAAGCCTCCAATGAAGAACAAAAATAAGGTAACAACAACAAGCATCCTCCAGAACCACTACAAGAACGTCAGAATCTCAAATGGTAAAAGAAAAATTACCACCCGACCTCTTGGAACCAAAGGTCCACTCCCATCGTGCTGAGGAGATAACAACAAACCCCACTCGGATACAAACTCAATCAAAGACAATTAAGAAAAGGTCATGAAGGATTTCTAACTCAAAGGGGTACCACCAACTAATGATAAAGAAAAGATAATAAATATCAAATAACCAACACATACCAAAACACAAACTACCAGAGTATCAAACAAACACACAGCCACCAAATAATACAAAATAGACCACCAGGTAATAATGAGATAAAAAAGATACACCACAAGAGGCAAATACGGAAAACTATGGAGGAGACTTAGGCTACATACTATGGGAGTTTCGTCACATGGCCATCTACTTGAGTTTCCCTGGACTGGTCACACTGGACCTCAGACCCTCAAGCATTGAGTTACCCTAGATTGGTCACACTTGACCCCGGACCCTCAAGCATTGAGTTACCCTGGACTAGCCACTCTGGTCCCTAGACCCTCAATCTAACCCACGCGAAACTAGAGTACCCTCTCAAGAATATGAGGAATTATAATCATACTTGCTCTCTAGGTATCATCCCATTCCCATCCTTAGCCTAAACAAGTGCTCAAGGCATAGGCGAGACATAATCTTTAAATCATCTTTTTAATGAATTCTATTAATTTTAATTACTATGTTATCACTTTGTTAATAAAACTTACGATAGGTTACCCTGGTACTGACCAGTTTGGGTCCAAGACCCCTATTGTAAGCCATTCCCTCAAGATGCACCTATTTAACCTCCCCTAGGCTCACAATCATAATTAATCAGTTAGGTTTCAGAAATATATAAAGGTCAAATTCCAATTCTTACAACACATAAGGAACATGCACTGGTTCTCAAAACCATGACATCATAAATACACCCTCAAAGTGCTCACATAAATAATGAGCTTCAACACAAAAACGGGTTGGTTAGAATGATCAAGAACATTACCACCGCATCACAATTCATATATAAAGGATACAAATAGCTTCCAAATGTTAACAATAAACAAGAGTTCAAATGGATAAGGTTGGATATACAAGATCGAATCGACACAACATTTCAACCCATGCACAAAAGTTTCAAGAGAAAACAAACCGAAAGTTTAAAACCTCTGGTGTAATTTACTATAGGTTAGCTTAAAACCCCCAACAAATAAAATCGACCAATAAGGTTTGAATCAATCAATAACAACTAAAATTTCACCAAAAATTCACATCGACGTATTAAAACATCTATACATAGAATTTTAATATCAATATTTAAAAAAAAAAAACAAATTAATAATATTGATTAATTAATATTAACATTTAATTAACAATAAATATCAATTAATATTAATAATAATATTAATATATTGCAATTAACTTAAATCAAATTATTTATAATTCAACCAAATTAATTTATAAATCAATTAATCAACTTATAAATATTTTTTAATCATAATTTATCTTTAAATTATAAAATTAATTTAAATTTATATAATTTAAAAATAATTATAAATTAATTATACCAATATAAAATACATCAAATTTAATTTAAAATAATTTAAATTACATAAACTAAATTTATAAATAATATATTTATTGTTTATTTAAATAATAAATAAACTAAGAAAATAAAATAAATAAATAAATAAAAACATTAATTAATATATAAAAACAAAAAAAAAGAAACATCATGGAGAGCATTGGGCCCCACCTCCCCCATCCTTCTCCTCCCGTGTAAAAGGCTTGAAATGAAATGAATGATTTTAATTACGTCCACAAGACCAAACAGCCTAAGGGACCACTGGATCACAGTCGTAAGCTAACTAAATAGTCTTTTTCAAGTCTGACCTCCTGCTGTGAATCTTGACAATTAAACTAGTGATCTGGTTGATCTTATCCTCCTTGAATAGGTTGCGCATGCTATTTTCCCCTGAACTAATTTTGTATTGAGCCCGAATGTTATCATATGCGGTGCACTCAATGATAAAATGTGATTCAGTCTCAATCACACCCAACACACAGATCTACAAATCCTTTCTTCCCATTCTTCTTTGGGCCTTTTCCATCTACCAATTTTGCATATGAGGTGATGAGAACCCGTCCTCAACTGAACCACTAACAATATAGCTTTTCTTTAATAGTTGCCCCCAAATACACCTTATCACCATGTTCCCAAGTTGGGTTGAACACTTTGATGTAATGAGCCTTTTTTCTACCCATGTTAGTAGTCCACATGCAAGTCCAGAATTTTTCTATGACGAACTTTTTTATTTCCACAATGGTATTAGGGATTATTGTAACTTGATTTTCCACTTACTCAACCACATTGTATTATATTTCATCCATGTTTTCTTTCTACGAACCAAGTCTTCTTTCATCGCAATTTTGGGTCATCATTGGTTATCCATGTTGCCAAGTTTATTTAAATAGCTTATTAACCAAGTTATCGATGCCGACTCCAATGGAAAACTACCCGCTTCAGCTAAAAGAATCTCATATGGGACCGAGGTCTTGACTTTAAGACTGTTAGTGATTAAGTGTTTCTGAATCCTCTCCACCTGTCTCCAACCACATTTTTGTTGGAAACTAAATTGAAACAATTGTGGTATTGTCATTGATGTCAAACCTTAATTGGTAAGACTGTTGCTACTTAGGAAAGTACTATATCTATTTGAGTGTTGCTAAGGGGCTAAGCAAGGTTGGTAACAATAGAACCTAAGGAAAGGTTGAGTTATCTTGATACTACAAAGTGTACTTGACTATGTTGCACTATGATGAGATGATGTATTGTTTATCTTAGTAAGACTGAAGACTAAACTGGTAGGCTTAACCGAGCAAAGAATAGAAAAATCATGTTTAAGCTGAGTGATGTTAGTGTCGACCGAGTTAGTATATGCTGAGCAAAATTATAGTGTCGACTGAGCATCAGTAAATTGTCGAGGAAGACAGTGCAAGCCGAGGAGACAGTTTTAGTATTGACCGAGCATTCTACATGGAGACCAAGTGAACAATCACAGTATTGACCAAGCATCGGCAATTTTATATTTGAAGAGAATTTAATTTTGGAGCCGACATTATTGAATTCTTGGATTATGTAAAACGTGTTGACTTTATTTATTGATTGTTTGGAAGCATTAAATGCATTGTAAAATATTTTATTGTAAATCTTTAAGAGATTTGAGATGATTCTAGAAAAGGAGCCGAAGAACATAAAGTGGGTAGATTCAATGAATCTAACCTAACCCTAAGATCTATGAATGAGATTGAGCGGCAAAAGATGAGTTAACCTAATTGAGGAAAATATAAGGGAACCTGAACATTGTGATATGTATGTACATGGAGAACAGAGAATGCTGGAAGAGAAAAGTTTTATTGACTGAATAAGCAGAAAAGGCTGAAGGAAAAGTGTGGCGATTGCTTGAATAAAAGTTTCGAGCATATCAGAGATGGAAATAGCCAAGTTTCAAAGTCAGTAAACCATAATTAGTGTATGGAATCGGATCTGATATTTGCAAAGTGAGTTGTATATTTTTTAGATAATACTGATGCTACTTTCTAACCATTGTAACAGTCAAAATCCTTTTAACAGAGGTTAACCTAACAGTCATATGTTAAATCCTTTGAACAAGGTTGCATTCTAATGGAGTGTATGTAAGTCCTATAACTAGGCTCACTTTTAACAGGGTGATTGAAATCCTTTAACTGGGTCACATTTGACAATGTGTATTGTAACCTTTGACAGGGTTGGCTTTTTACCGAGCTCACTTCAGAAGAGTGAAAATAATAGTAGCATGTTACAAAGTGGTTTTTCCCAAATTGGGTTTCCACTATAAAACCTAGTGTTTATACTTGTGTGAATGTTTAGATCTGAACATTGCTATGTTTTACAAGTTAAGTTACAGCTAGGTAGTGGACTGCATTGATAGATGTTTCTATTATTGAATTAGTGATGACTGAGTTTGTTTTGGTTTTGGATCTAATTTAAGGATAAGTTTTGGAGATTGTTTTATACATCAAGACCTGAGAACAACTAATTCACCCCCCCTCTCTGTTGTTCTAAATCATATTAACAATTGGTATCAAAGCTAAGTTGCTTATTATTAGTGTTGACAGATATCAAGTTTAAAGGGGCTTGAAGCAAATGATCGGGATGTATAAGAAGGAGGTACCGAAGCTGAACAAAAAAAATTTCCCTGCATGGCAAAGCTTGACGAAGCTACATCTGACTGGTATTGGTGACTCTAAAAAGTACTACATTGAAAATAGCTATGTCTCACCTGTTGTACCTTTGACTGTCGAAGAAATGAGAGCTAAGCAAGAACATAATCAGACAATGCTGGAAATTGCATCTACCCTAAGCTATCCAGAATTTGAGGACATTAAGGATTGCACAACTGCAAAGGATATGTGGGACACTCTTGCAAGGATCTATGGTGGTGACTTGAATGTGCTAAAAGCAAAGGCTGAGAGTCTTAGAGGTAAGTTTGATGAAATGAGAATGCAAGAAGGTGGAAACATTGCACAATATTGTAGTAGAATAAAAGAAGTTGTGAATGCTATTAGAGGAGCTAATGGGACTATTGATGATGAAACTATAATTGGGAAAATATTAAGAACCCTATGTCCTATAAATGCTATTAAGATCTCTGCTATTCAGGAATCTAGATGTAACTCTACTAATGTGCTTACTTTGGAACGTTTGGTTGGTAAGCTGACTACTTTTGAACTCTCTAATTATGATAATTTCAATGTTGGAAGCATTGAAAATGTTGAATCTTCTTTTAAGTCACAAGTAGTTCTAAACAAGCCAAAGAAAGAAAAAGAAAGATGCATCAGTGAAAGTGAAAGTGACAGTGACACTTCTGATGAAGACCTAGAAGATCTAGAAGCTCTTATGGCTAGAAGACTGAGAAGGGGAAAAGGAAAGTATAAAGGTAAACTCCCTATTATATGTTTTGCATGTAATAAAGTTGGTCATATAGCTGCTAGATGTCCTGACAGGAAGGATAAAGATGATGAAAGGAAAAGGAAACACAAAGATAGAAAAGATGACAGAAGCTACCGATGGAACAGAGACTACAAGGGAAAAGGTAAGAAATCTTGTTACATTGCTAAAAAAGAGACTAACACTGATAGTGATGATTTTGAAATTGAGGTAGTTTATGTGGCAATGAAAGATGAATCTAATGAGGATGAGAAAATTGCATTGATATCCTATGTGAACAAGAATGATAAATGGATTATTGAAAGTGGTTGTTCACATCACATGACTGGTGACAAAAATAAGTTTGAGACCTTACATCATTATAGAGGTAATAGTGTAAAATTTGGTAATGATGCACCATGTCCTGTTAGAGGAAAAGGTTTGATTAAACTAACTGATAAGATATCTTGTGAAAATGCATATTGGGTTGAAGGTCTTAATTACAATTTGCTAAGTGTTGCTCAGCTTTACAAAACTAGTTACCGAGTGGAATTTCATCACAAGCAAGCTAAAATATTTAATGTTGTTGGAGAACTGATTGGAAGTGGAGATCAAACTAGAGGTAATTTGTTCTATCTTGACCTATCTGAAGAAACATGTTTGATTACACAACTTGATGATATTTGGTTATGGCATAAAAGGTTGTGTCATGTTAACTTTGACAATCTGGTAGAGATAAGTAAGAAGAAAAAGGTAAGAGGTCTACCTAGATTGAAGAAACCCGAGAATGTGATGTGCAAGGAATGCCAGTTAGGAAAAATGACAAAGTCAAGTTTCAAGAGAAAATCCTTTACTTCTGAAATTATTTTAGATTTGCTTCATACTGACCTTTGTGGACCTATGGGTGTACAAAGTTACTGTGGTGCTAGATACTTTATCTTATTTGTTGATGATCATACTAGGATGATGCATGTGATGTTTCTAAAAGAAAAATATGAAGCTTTTCAATATTTTAAGTGGTATTTGGCTAAGGTTGAAAAGGAGACAGGTAGGAACCTAAAATGTCTTAGATATGACCGAGGTGGAGAATTTACATCAAATGAATTTAATCTATTTTGCAATGATAGAGGAATTAAAAGACAGATGTCTACACCTAGAACACCTCCACAGAATGGTATAGCAGAAAGGAGAAACAAATCTATCTTGGATTGTGCAAGGACATTGATGATTGAAAATAATGTGGCACAGAGATGTTGGAAAGAAGCTATAAGCACTGTTGTCTATACTCTTAACCAAGTACAGATCAAGAAAGGTACAAATCTGACACCTTATGAATTATGGCATGGACATGCACCGAGTGTTAAATACTTTAGAATCTTCGGAAGTAAGTGCTATATATTAAAAGACACTAGGAATGGAAAGTTTGATGCTAAGAGTGATGAAGGCATATTCCTAGGGTACTCCACAAAAAGTAAAGCTTATAAGTGTTTGAACTTTAACACTAACAAAATTGTGGAAAGTGTGAATGTCAAAATTGATGAGTATGCAGAAAGAAATAAAGCTGACAATAAAAGAGAACCAGAAGATTATAGATCTTTTGTGTACATTGAAGAAGAATACGAGGCAAGTAACTGACTTGCACTTGATGTTGAGTCTTGGGTAAGAAATGTCAAGCGGCAGATAGAAGCTGCCGAGCATCAAGAAAATAGTGTCGAGAGTGAACAAGAAAATGTCGAGTTACAAGAAAATGTTGTTGAATATCAGTAAGAGGTTGTCGAGCATTCTGAAGTTGAATCTGACAATCTTGTTGAGGAACATGATGAAATATAGGAGAGAACAACTGAACCTATTTTGGCAAAATATGTGAGAAGACATCATAAGCCTTAACAGATAATTGGAGACAAAGATATTGGAATCTAGACCAGAAGTAAGACTAAGGATCCAACATGTCTATATGTGAATTTGAACCGAAGACAACTAGAGAAGTATTGGAGAATGAAGACTGGATACAAGCAATGAATGAAGAAATTGACCAGATTAAGAAGAATGATACTTGGACTCTAGTGCCGAGACCTGAAAATAAGAATGTTATAGGAACAAAGTGGGTATTTCAGAATAAGATGAATGAAAATGGTGAAATCACTAGGAATAAAGCTAGGCTGGTATGCAAAGGCTACACACAAGAAGAAGGAATAGATTATGCGGAGACATTTGCCCCTATAGCTAGATTGGAAGGAGTGAGAACTCTACTTGCATATGCTGCTTATAAAGATTTCAAGGTATATCAAATGGATGTCAAGTCTACATTTCTGAATGGTATACTAGAAGAAGAAGTTTACATAGAACAACCAGAAGATTTTATTGATCCAAACAGAAGACACATGGTGTGCAAACTGAACAAAGCATTATATGGATTGAAGCAAGCACCTAGAGCATGGTATGAGAGGTTGCACAACTTCTTGATACAAATTGGATTTTCAAGAACAAATGACACAAGCAATCTGTACATGAAGGATGAAGAAGGTAAAGGTATCTTGTTGGCAAAAATTTTGGTTGATGACATTATTTTTGGTGGACAAGATGCATTATGGAAAAGTTTTTCAAACGAAATGCAAACTGAATTTGAAATGAGTATGTTTGGTGAGATCAAATTCTTTGTTGGTTTACAAGTATATCAGAAGAAGAATGGAATTTTCATTACACAATCTAAGTATGTTAATGAAATGCTGAAAACTTTTGGAATGGAAGATGCTAAACCAGTGGGAGCTCCTATGGTTACTGGACAAAAGTTATGTAAGAATGATGATGCTGCAGAAGTGAATCAAACTCTATACAGATCTATGATTGGAAAATTGCAGTATGTTGTACACATCAGACCAGATATTGCATTAGCTATTGGGATTGTGGCAAGATTCTCTATTAATCCTAAGGAAACACATATGATGGCCGTGAAAATAATTATGAGATACTTGAAAGGAACTGCTGACTATGGTCTATATTATAAGAAGGATGAAAAATTTGAACTCTGAGCTTATACAGATGCTGATTGGGCAGGAAATGTAGATGACAGAAAAAGTAAAAGTGGTGGAGCTTTCTTTCTTGGATAGAGATTAGTCTCCTGGACAAGCAAGAAACAAAATTGCATTTCCCAATCTACTACCGAGGCCGAGTATGTTGCTGCTGCAGTGAACTGTTCAAACTTGGTATGGATAAAACAATTGTTGATAGGCATGAAGGAAGAAATCACTGAACCTATTGTTATTTTCTCTGACAACACAAGTGCTATCAAAATTTCTAAGAACCCAGTGATGCACACTAAAACCAAACACATTGCAATCAAGTATCACTATTTGAGAGAATTAGTACAAGACAAAGAAGTCTGAATGGAATATGTGAATACAAAAGAACAATTAGCAAACATATTCACTAAAGCTTTACCCAGAGAAGTTCATGAGTATTTGAGAAGTCAATTAGGGGTTCTTCCCCTAACTGAGGCTGCCTAGACAAGCTAGGAGCACTGCATCAAATGTGCTACAGAAAAACATTTGACAAATTGATGCAAAAGATTGTCACACTTTAGGGCTGGCCTAGAGTTGTGAAGAGAAGCAAAGACAATGAATCAGTCATAAGCAAGATGACAAAGGGAGAAACACAGAGCTGCACATATATTATCTACATTTGATGGATGTAAGTTTTAGTTGTTGCTTTGGCATTTTTGTCAAAGAGGGAGAATGTACTGATATGATAACACGTGAGATATGATAACACATGATACTGAAAACTAAGAGTTGATGAGCTGATGGAACTAAAAGAAAAGAGGATGATGAACTGAAATGAAGAATCAAGATAGAGGGAGATCTGAATACTTCTGACGGTCACAGGAGTGAGGCTTACAGGATTCTGAATTAGAATGAAGCTAAGGATATTATAAATAAGTTTCTGATGGATAGATAAGATTTTGGATTGGTTGGTAATCCATGTGTTATTTAGATGATATCATATGGTGTTGCCATCAATGCCAAAGAGGGAGATTGTTGGAAACTGAATTGAAAAAATTGTTGTATTGTCATTGATGTCAAACCTTAATTGGTAAGACTGTTGCTACTTAGGAAAGTACTATATCTATTTGAGTGTTGCTAAGGGGCTAAGCAAGGTTGGTAACAATAGCACCTAGGGAAAGGTTGAGTTATCTTGATACTACAAAGTGTACTTGACTATGTTGCACTATGATGAGATAATGTATTGTTTATCTTAGTAAGACTGAAGACTAAACTGGTAGGCTTAACCAAGAAAAGAATGGAAAAATCATGTTTAAGCCAAGTGATGTAATTGTCGACCGAGTTAGTATATGCCGAGCAAAATTATAGTGTCAACTGAGCATGAATAAATTGCTGAGGAAGACAGTGCAAGCTGAGGAGACAGTTTTAGTATTGACCGAGTGTTCTACATGGAGACCGAGTGAACAATCACAGTATTGACCAAGCATCAGCAATTTTATATTTGAAGAGAATTTAATTTTGGAGCCGACATTGTTGAATTCTTGGATTATGTAAAATATGTTGACTTTATTTATTGATTGTTTGGAAGCATTAAATGCATTGTAAAATGTTTTATTGTAAATCTTTAAGAGATTTGAGATGATTCTAGAAAAGGAGCCGAAGAACATAAAGCAGGTAGATTCAATGAATCTGACCTAACCCTAAGATCTACGAATGAGATTGAGCAGAAAAAGATGAGTTAACCTAATTGAGGAAAATATAAGGGAACCTAAACATTGTGATATGTATGTACATGGTGAACAGAGAATGCTGGAAGAGAAAAGTTTTATTGACTGAATAAGCAGAAAAGGATGAAGGAGAAGTGTGGTGATTGCTTGAAGAAAAGTTTCGAGCAGATCAGAGATGGAAATGGAAATGTTTCAAAGTCAGTAAACTAGCATTAGTGTATGGAATCAGATCTGATATTTGCAAAGTGAGTTGTATATTTTTCAGATAATATTGCTATACTTGTGTGAATGTTTAGATCTGAACATTGCTATGTTTTACAAGTTAAGTTACAGCTAGGTAGTGGACTGCATTGATAGATGTTTCTATTATTGAATCAGTGATGATCGATTTTATTTTGGTTTTGGATCTGATTTAAGAATAAGTTTTGGAGATTGTTTTAGACATCATGACCTAAGAACAACTGATTCACCCCCCCCTCTCTATTGTTCTAAATCATATTAACAATTTTGTCATGCTACCTCCCCAAACTTTGAATTCATAAATGACAACCGACGTGACCAGTAAACCAAATAAAGTTTTCTTGGATTTTCATTCCCAAAGTTTAGTGTTTTTGCATCTATTCTAAAGCAGGTAAGATGCTTTCCACCCTCCATGAATCCTTTTTTCTCTACAAGTCTCACAGTTGAGTCTATAATAAAGGTCAATCCCCAAGTATTTGTATTCTTTCACAATTTCTAACGGGCTACCTTCAAAAAGGAAAGAAACATGTTTTTCCTTCCTCTTCAAGGAAAAAATCATAATTTTCATTTTTGTGATGTTCACCTGCATCCCCACTTCTTGACTCCAAAGCCCGTAATTGATCTCTTAACCCTTGAACAGTTTTCAAAATTAGAATAAGATCATCCACATAAAGAAGAAGCTTCACCACATAATCAGCTAACTGTACCCCTTCACCATCTATCTTGTCTAACCAGGATTCAAGTTTATTAATGTATAAGCCAAACAAAGTGGGAGATTAACACCAATATCATGACTGAAGCATTCAAACATACCCTCTTTAGTGTTGGCTCTGACTCTCTCATATAACCTATGTACTGATGCTCTAAATACATATGGGATGTCTAAATCTTCCATTCTACTCCACAACTTGTCTCTAGGAACCACATCAAATGCTTTCTTGAAGTCCACAAAACAACAATAAGATTATCCTCCCTAGTTGTCTCGTAATTTTTCTATCAAGTGTCGAAGAGTGACCCAATGATCAATGGTAGAGTGTTTGGGCCTGAAACCTGCTTGGCCTTTGGCTCTTTTTCCTTCACCTTCAGCCCAATTGTTGATTCTATATTCCACCATGCTCCCAAAAAAATTTCCGAAGAGAAGATTGACCATAATTGTTCGATAATTAGATGGGTTATTGATGTCCCCACTTTTAAAGAGAGGGATAACCATGCTAATGGTCCAATCAGCCGAAAACCCCTCGAATGACACTTTTGAAGACACCTTTGATGTGGGGTGCAAGAAGATGAACTCCCCATTTTAATAATTCATCCTGAAGATCGTCAATGTCACTTGCCTTGCCACCCGCCAATTTATTTATTCCAAGTTTGATGTCATCTATTGTAAACAACTCCATCGAGGTGTTTACAATGGGGGCAGAGTCCTTCTATGATCCCTCATAAAGTAACTTAGCATACTCTAACCATTTCTTATCTTTAATATTATTCACTATTTGTTTTTTCCTTTGTTGTAGTTCATTCCAAAAGTTTTTGCGATTGTGTTTGCCAAGATGTATTAACTCCCCCCTTCTTGTATTAACATACTCCTTTTTTTTTGCTTGAATCAACTTTGTATATAACTTCTTATTCTCCTTGCTCGATTCTATCACTCTTATAAATCTCTTAGTCACCTTATAACTCTTGAATCTTTTCCTCTTATATATCTCTTAGCCGCTTTAGAACATAAGAAAATATTTTTTTTTAATTAGACATTTAATAAAAGAATAAATCCCCAAAAGTGGGGAATGGTGTGGGCAAGCCACCTAAGATGGGGACCAGCACCCACCTTTTCACTCACAACACACATAAATAAAAAGGGGGTATAATTTATTTAAACTACATACCTCAAAATAATTTACAATAAACAATGTAGGGTCACGAATCTCTAGGTCCCACTTGAAATATTATGGAAGTTTTTTTATGACAAACAATAAATAATAAAATCTATTATTATAATTGTCATTATTTCTTTTTCTTTTTTTTAAAAATCAAACAAAAGATTTATTTAATATATATGCTCTAATATATATTTTTAAAATATTCTAATATTTTGTATTTTTTTTAGCAAGCTCCTTTCCTTTTTTTCTTTCCAAAATTAAAGTACCAAGATAAATATATGCAAATACCAATTTGGTAAATCAAACACACATATTTCCAAATGATTTAATCTCGAGTGTTTTTATCAAAATTTCTAACCAAACCCTAACTGATTTAAATTAAAGTTTTGTATTATTTTTCAAACAATTTTTTGGATTTTCCACATTTTCAATGCAACAAATATTTTCTCCAAACAAACAAACAACCCAAAGATTTTCTTATTCAAATATTTCACACAAATGAAAGGATCACAGTACAACCACATCAATCAAACCTGATAGACATGATGTAAACAATCTTTTTGAAAGAAAATTGCAAAGAGATTTCAAAATCCTACCTCAAATAATGCCTGAAAATTCAAAGCCAACAAAGATCCAATTAAACCTTCAAAATCCAAGCTTTCCAAAAATCCTCTGAATTCATTCAAGAGCTCTCCCAAAACTTAATAAACATCCATAAAAATAATACCTAGAAACCCCTCATAAAGAAGACTTATTCCTCCTAGGGTTTCTAAAACATGTAAACCCTAAAACACAACTCAACTCTCTCTACCTAGTTTCTATCAATTCACTTTGCATGATAAAATAACTCAATAATAAAATAATGCACTTTTAATTATAATTCTAACTCAACTTTTAACTTTAAATTCTAGTTCAATTTTCACTTAAATCAAATATGCAACTTCAATTGCATATAATTACTCAATTAATCAATAAATACTTTAGCACATAATTAACTATGCAAACTATAAATTAAATATTAAATAAATCAACAATGCTTTTAATTTCATATTTAGATTTAATAATTAATTAAACTCTTTTATTCTAGATTTAAACTTTTAATTCAATCTTTTAATTACAAAGATATTTAATTAACCTTAATAATTAAATATTCTCTATATCTAATATTTCCACATTCATAAAATATAACTATTTTAAACTCATAATTAGTCCTAATTTAATTATTTAAATCAAATAATTCACACAAGTAAATCCACTTGACTCCCAAAACCTGAAAATCAACTAACTCTATATCAAACAAACACCAAGGAAGGGCTCACGCATTCACGTCACTTTGATGAATTTGGATGGGTAGAAACAAATACTTACCCAATATTTAGGACAATCAATGGCTTGGGTTGGGATTTGGATTTGTACGTTATCTCCTCTCTCTTACCATTGAGATTTTGCAATAGGGCACGCTCGTCTTGGCAATTCAGGGAAGTTGATGCCCGGTACCTACAACCCTACATAAAAGACAAGCATGTACATACATGTATAAATATAAACAAGCAATGGCGGGGATCAACCAATCATGTGGATCTCGCAAGCAAGTACAATTTTGTCCCTCAACCACATCAGGTGTGTCAAACAAAAATATAAACATACACATCAACCATACACATGCAAGTATGGGGTTAGTAAAACCATAAGCATCAATGATATCCTAACATATAAATCATCATCCTAAAATGACTATAACATATAGAAAATCAAACTATGCGAGGGGCACTACAAAAGGTAATCAATGAACTAAAAGATCAACTGAAGATGTCCCTTTCTAAGAGGCGAAAAATTTTAGAGCAATTGAATGAAAGCCAAGACTGCATTGAACACCTGTCAGAACATGGATTCAAAGAATATAAGGAATCTATTGCAAATCTGATGAAGGAAAATGAGAAGCTGACCAAAGATAAAGGAAACCTACGGAAAGAACCTAAAGGTCAAACAATCAAAATATGTGAAGAGATGGAAGCAAGAAAAACTACAAAGGATACAAGGAAAGTTGAAGAAGCCAAAAAGGTTGTTGAGGATGCCCTAAAAGAAAAACACAAATATTTGTTTAGGACTGTATAAGAGAATGTCATAATACATAAAAAGCTTCATGATACAAGTGAAGAAAACTAGCAGATCTTAAGTGTAAATGAAAAACTAAGGGAAGAGCATGAGAAATTAAGGAATGAATTAAAAGTTGAGAAAGAAGCCAATAAGAAACTGAAGAAGTACAATGAAAGTTATGAAAATATTGGGTGAATAGTTGAGGAGTCAAAGGAGAACCAAGGAATCAACCAATCTTGGATATACTGGTTAGGGTAATTTTGAAGTCAGTGAATCATCTAGACTAAAGAAGCCCTATCAAGATCCGAAGGTGAATCCAAGAAATTCTAGTAAGAAACCCTACAAACATGTTTGTTATAACTGTTGTAAGGCTGGTCATATTGCTAATGTTTGTAGAAGCAGTTCGGTCAATAGGCTTAATAGTTTTGATGGGTATTTCTATAGTTTCAATGAGTATCGACACACTGTATATGATTGTAAATCTAGGCCTAGCAGTAGATCCAGTAATAGTAGCTATGCTGGATATTATTACACATGCAACAAATATGGCCACAAAGCTGATGAATGCAGGTTAAGAGTGAATAATCCAATATCACATGTGAAGTTGGAGAGCCCTTACCAAAGGGAGAGACAATTCAATGTCACATGCTCAATTTGTGGGAGCTATGGACACATGGTTGTGAATTGTAGAATGAGGACAAACAAAGGCAATGCTAGATGATGTAGGACAATTGGTATGACATGTTTTCATTGTCATAAGATTGGTCATCTAGCAAGGAATTGCAAAATGAGAAACCAACTGGTAAACTGGTTAGAGGATCAAAAGGGGAAAAAAAATTGTTAATGTGGAAGAGACTAGGAAAGAGATGAACAAGATCTAGAAGAGGAGAGTAGATGCTAAGGAATAGAGTAAGACATCAGAAGGATCCACATCACCATCAGTTGTGGATGGTTCATCATCAAACTAAGTCACTATTAGCTTAGGGGGATAAAATCAATTAAGATCTATATCATATCCCCTAAGTTTTCTATGCGGTAAGATTTATCAACATATTTAGATATCTATTGATGTTATAAAAGAATCTGGTAAAGAATCTTGTATCACATATGACTCTATGCAACCACATAATGATTTTTATGGCATAGTCACCATTTTATGTTCTAACTGTTGCAACTGGTTCAAAGTACTATTTGACCATTGCATTTATTACTTGGAAATAAAATATTAAAAGAGAATATGTGAAGCTCATTTGTCACATTGCATTCTACAAGCTAAGTAGTGTACTTTTGAGAGATACTAAGGTGATTTGAAGTAATTTATTGCTAGAATTGAAGCATTGTTTGAAGAACCCTTATCAATGAGCTAAAATAGTATTTCTCTATGTTGTGAAGGTTCTATACTTTGTTTTGTGAAGATAATTATTGTTGGAATTATGGATACTCTTATATTGGTTGAGATTACAGAGGAACCAAGGCTAGTATTTAAGTTACATCATTTGAAGGTGATAGAGAATGATCCCGCAAAAGCTTTGTCTACGATATGCCATGGTGTGTTGTTGACTCAAGACATAAGATCATTTGTCCATTGTAAGATTGAGAATCTTGGTTCAAATGTCATCTTCAATGCATATACCAAAATGTGTAATGACTCTAGATTGAAGGATGAACGCAAGCATTTGGTAGACAAAGGTGTTACCTATATAGTCAACATACCTAATGATTTCAAACCCGAGTGGAACAGATATGTGCTAAGTCATGTTCATGATCAGTTCCTATGGTTGGATAGGTAACATAATATTACCAAGGAGGTTATTCATGCAGCAACAAGGTTGTGTATGATCGATGATGTACCTATTTTAATAACGATTCTTGATGATGGGGTCACTCATCTCATAAAGTCTAAACAAGATCAATGTGCTATTAAAATTTACAACATTGTAGAAATTGAGGTCAAGTTTGCATCTATGGTGATCAATTATAGAGTATATCAATTGAGTTGATTGAATAGTGTTCTGCATGGTAGTATTCATGTTGCATATCGAATGGTGAAGGAGAATGCACACTACAAACTAAGTGAGGTCATGAGAAGTCAGTTATTTGTGAACATGGAGAGAATAAAGAAGGAAAATAAACAAAATTTCAAGTACGGTTCTGTGTGTGAGTGATTTACACCTTCATGAAATAACAAGATTTAAAGAGAATTTACACTATTCAAAGCAAACTAATCTAAATAATGCATAAATTAATCTAAATATCTCATGGTTCTCTAAATTGAAGTGGTAAGTGAGGCTCTCAGCTGCAAATCCTCACTAGTGACACTCTAATTATGAGAATTGAACTAAGAATGATATGCAAACTAGATCTAATTATCAAATTCTAGCTCTATTTGATAAGAAATCTACAAAATGATCAACAATTGAAGCTAATTATCAATGAAAATTTCTAAGTGAGTGATGTGGATGCAAATTGCAAGAGCTTTGCTGCAATTCAAAGATATGGAGTGGATGATTAATGCCTCTAAATGCCTTCAATATATAGGATTTTCCCAAGGGTAGGGGGTAGAGTGAGATAACCATGGTTATGCTTGGGTAAGGTCAATTGGCTTTGCTTTGTCCATAAATGGGGGGACAAACATTTAAATGGTTTCAAAAGGCTGGACCATTTCAACAAAAGTGAGTGATTTGTGTCCATTTTGTCTCCTTTTTTGCTTTGTTGAGGGAAATTATGATTTATTAATTAATTAAAGTAATTAAATTTAGCCATGAAAGGTAAGAGGTTCATTTTGATTTTTGCTTTCAACAACTATGTCATTAATTGAATTTAATCAATTTCTTAGTGATTTTCCCCTTTTCAAGCTTTATTTAATCATTTAATCATTTAATTGAAATTTCCTTTGATTTGAATTGCCTTTGTTCCATTTATTGATTTTTCGTATTATTTTGATGATTTGATGCACCTTTTGATCGATTTAAGCCTTTGCCAATTTTCCATGTCTACAAATGCCCCTCTTTGAGTCGATGTGCGAAGAACACCGATTTCAAAGATTCCCTTAGTATGATGATCTGATTCAGGTCCTGGTTCTGATATGCCTCTGATCGTTCTGATTGATGTACTTCCTGATGATGATGATGTGCCTCTGATGATGGTGCTGATATGATTCTGATGCCTCTGATATGATACTGATCTGATATGGGTCCTGGTTTGATGATAGGTCATGGGTTCACTGATAAAGGTCCTAGGTTAATTGATAAAGGTCCTGGGTTGATTGATAAAGGTCCTGGGTTAATTGATTGCTGATATGTTGATAGGTTTGATATGATATGGTAAACTGATCTGATACTGATTTGCCTCCTGATATGATACTGATATGATATGATACTTGATATGATATGCCCCACTGATAAATGTTTTTGATGTGATGCCAATTTGATACTCTGATGCCCCCTCAGAAATAAAACATATTGATTCCTTGATTTGAAAGATTTTAATTGATTGGTCCAATATGTTTTCATTTCTGAAAAAAATATTAATGATATGCCATGACTCACAATTTTCACATCCAAGATAGATAGGTCTGTTGTAGTTAAGTGAAAAAAGTGATTAGGATAACAGGATAATGGTACCAATGAATGTGATTTGTCAATCTCATAGGATAGTTCTGATAGGGATAACTGATCAGTGTGAAAATCGATACAGTTGATAGGATTGATCTTGATCAGTGTGAAAACCGATATGGGATCCTGATAGGATTGATAAAATGATACTTCGCTCTCAAGACATAGAGACACGACCACATAATGATAGGTTTGATTACTTTGATTGACTTGATTGATTGACGTAAGATGATTCATTGATATAAAATACTGATATGATTCCCTTGATTTGCAAAACAGGCATATTTCCGTAAATGATATATATACGGACCTTAGCTTCTTGGATATTTAGACTTAAGTCATGAGTTGACCAAGCTAGAGTACATGTTATTGAGATGATTGATTATGGAGCTCCTTTAGTTTGTTAATATTATATCATGTTATTTCAGTTATTGATCAGGACTTTGATGTATCACTTTGATGACATTGTATCTTTGATTAGACAGACTTCATGGATCTGTGATGTTATGGACACTTATTTGATTTATGGACTTTCCTTGATTCTTGATTGAATGACCCATTTTATGACTGATCAAGATTTCAATTGAATGAACCCCCTTTTCCCTTGGAAAAATACTGCAAACAAATGCACATGCAATTAATCTAACATGATAATGCAATTAACCTTCCATGATAATGCAATGCAATGCAGTTAAGTGTCACTAGCTTTTAGCAAATAAATGCCTTGAGGATAAATTTTCATCATTGAGCATTTTGGGCCCGGAAAGCAAGTACAATCACCACTGCCCACTGACATGATGATATGAATACCACTTTTTATCGCATTTGGTAACCTCCTTTTTGAACTAGTACAACCCACACTAGTCGAATAAACCAACTATGAGAGTATGAATACCAGTTTCAACGAATTCAATGTTGCATAAACAAGCAAAGGTCAACCTTCCACCCTATATGAAAGTCCTCGATGGTTCTTTCATGACCATGTCGTTAGATGAATTCACATAAGTTGTTGGATATCCCTCAAGATAGTCACTCAAAGACAAGAAAAATATCATGTCTCCATCATCACCAATCTAGTCGAAACATCATCGATTAGCTAAAAAGATGTGATAAAATCAATGTAAGTAAAGATAATCAAAAGAAAGCTTCAAGTGTTTTGCATTGTTTCATGATTTTCAAAAAGTATTTCCAAGTATTCTGATCTTTTTAAAGTGTTTTGTCAATTTTTAATCCCGAATAATAAAGTCAATGAAGGCTCATGGATCAAGTTGTGGTAATTGAATTCTTGGTTAGTGAACAATGATATCCATCAAAGGTTCATGAAAATCACTCTCTTCTGAAGCTCTGATAAGTCTCTCTGATGTGACTAAATATTGTACTTTTGAATCCTTTTGAGTTAATGCCTTGCTTCATGTGAATTCATGATTGTTTGCTGAAATCCACTGATTAAGATCAAATTCTCCTGTTGGATAGAAAAAATGTTGGACTTGGAAAAACTTCCAAAATATTGCAAAAACTATGTTTATGCAAGATGCAGCTCAAAGCATTTTATGATGTCCTTTTTACCCGCTCTCAAACAAGATCACATTGGTTTGCCCCCAATGTCTTAGCAAGATATAGAACATGAAGGATGGATTTGCAAGCTAATGGATTAGAGATGGAAAGGCTATGATGGAAGAAGTATACGAATGTGACCCATAGGACTATCTCCTCAAGAGTACCCAAGCTAAGGAAAAAATGATATAGCAATGTGAAGCATGTTTTTGGATAAGCCATGAAAGCCAATGATGCAGGGCTAGATAGTGTATAGGATAACAATTTGTTGCCATGAAAAGGAGTGATCCAAAAGAGTGGACATGTCAAGAAGTTTTTGATAACAATTTTTTTTTTAAAGTTCATCTTGATCAAGACCAAGGGTCAATTTGGGTAAGATGTGGATAAGATAACACAATCAAGATAAAGGAGTGATGGAGACTATGAAGGGATGTTTTGGGATTATGAAAAAGCTATCAAGGAATAATGAAGGTGAATTTGGGATAAGCAAGATCATGATAGGGTAACATGGATGCAACAAGTACATAAGCTGATGGAAAGGATAACGGATGTTAAGATACTCAATGCTCATGGATGTGTTCAACCTTGTCAAGATGAAGGTGATAGATGGAAATATGGACAAAAGTGAGGTAAATGATAGGAAGATGGAAGATGGCATGGATGAAACTTACCCCCAAGTGTAGAGTGCAAGAAGGAAGAATTACGCATGACGCCTGTTTGCCAGGTTTTCATCATGGTACTTGTCTAAGGCGCCACAAGAAGTGGTTTTCACCCTAGATTTATTTATTTTTATTTTTGCTACCGAGGTGCCTATTGCTAGGTTTTCACCAAGGCACTTTTTCTCTTTTTTCATTTTTTTCTTTTTTTCTTTGTTTTTTTTCTTTTTTTGTATTTTTCAATATTTTCCCAACATCGAAATCTTTGGACAATGCTCCTTTGAAAGATATGTTGTAATAAACCATGGGTATGACTAGGATGCTCAAAGGTATTGATAAGAGGGATGGAAGTACGGAAAGTATGCATTGGAAAATGAATGTGAGGATGAGAAGGTATGTTGCAGATGGAAATGTTAGCAAGATCAACTTTGACACACACTTTGAAGAGTGGTAGAATGATGGAGGAACAATAGATGACGGAGGTAAGGATCTTTTTGAGGTAGTGGATTTTGGGATGTAAGAAGATGAAGGATGTTTGGAAGGAGATGGAATGGAAGCCTTTGGAAGCTTGAATGTCAATTTTGATTTTTCTTTTGTGTGCAAGTCTTTCAACAATGACTTGGGAATCCACATATTCTTTGATTTTTCTTCCTTTTGGAATGCTTTTGAATGCATTTCTTCAATGAAGGATTTAGGAACCCACATTTTATTTTTTTCTTTTTGCTTGATGGACCTTTGCGGCCTTTTGGATATTTGATTTTTCTTTTCATTCACATGTCGATTAGATGGGACATTGTGATTTTTATGCACATCTGGATTCTTGGATTTATGATTTTTATGTTGCACATCAACATTGCTTCCAAAAGACTTAGGAATTGTGGATGAATAGGAATAATATGGATGGTTCATATGGATTGGTGTTTGGACATTCTTCAAGTATGTGTGTCTTTGTTGATCTTGATACATGGTAGGGTAAGTGAATGGATAGCTATGGATGATAGGAACGATTGATGGGGGAATATATGGACCTAGTATAGATGGAAGGGATGAAGACTTTTGTTTTGGGACATAAGCACCCAAAATGGATTTGGAGGATAGTGGAGGTATGTGGTTGTATTTGAATGGAGGGATATAAGGTGTGAAAGGGATATCAATATCTTTGGAAGGAGCTCCATCGTCAACGTTCTCATCTTTAAGATTTATCTTTATACCCATAGGCTCATGAGTAGCTTTGATAGGAACACATTTGATAGGATCAACTGAAGCTTGAAGGGATTTATTATCATGCAAGGGATTTGGAAGAATGATGTTTTCTTGAGGTGAACATGGAGGAATATGAAAAGGAAATGATGGGATGCTTTGATCTTGACAAGGATCTTCGAATGATGTAGAGATGGTATTTTGCTCTTGATTTTCAATATGCTCATTGGAAGTTATGGAAGGGATATCTTGATCTTGCTTGGGAAGTGGAGAAGATGTGGAACTTGGAAGGGTACTTTGTTCTTGGAACGGAAGGATATCATCTTGAAAGACATGAAAGGATGCAAGGGGATCATCACAAGGTTCAAGGGATATGGGACCTTCATCAAATATGGGAGGGGTTTGTATATAATCTTGATCTTGATCTTTATCAATATTTGTTTCTTTTCTTTTTGGATTATCTTCTTGACATGGAGCCACTTCTAAGGATGAGGTAGATGTTTGGATATGTGTGGGGGATGTTTGGAGGGATGATGTAGGATCCTTTTGAATGGGTATAATAGGCATTGAAGCACATGAAGCCTTGGGGTCTAAGATCTTTGAAGCATGGAAAAGGTCTGCAACAAGATGTAAGTTAGCTTGGGTTTCTTTTAGAGGTAGCCCTTGAGG
This sequence comes from Chamaecyparis obtusa, assembly GCA_027943335.1. NCBI lineage: Eukaryota > Viridiplantae > Streptophyta > Pinopsida > Cupressales > Cupressaceae > Chamaecyparis > Chamaecyparis obtusa. The sequence continues at coordinate 5,720,315 of BSBK01001555.1, forward strand.
GTAGACATAGTCAATGGGAAAAGTGTCATCATTACGCTCATTCTTTGATGGAGGAATTTTGGATAATTATGGAGCTTTGGGAGATGAAGAAAAGATGAAAGGAATGCTAGCTATGGGAGGGTCTTTGCTAGATAGAGGTTCGGGAGATGGATGAAGGATGAAAGGTGTACAAGTCATCCAGGGAGAAACCTTGTTAGGAGATGGACAAAGGATGAATGGATTACTCTTGCTATATGGAGGTTTTTGAATTAGATCTTGCTTGAGAGCGGTATTTTTCACTCCATATTCTTTATTATCTTGATCACAAATAGGTTGATTATGCAATTTCCTTTGATCTGAGATAACTTTGTTTCTCTGAAACGCTTCTTTTTGTGAGGAGGGTGAAGATACGGATGGCCCATCATCATAAAGGAATGGCCAAATTGATCTTAATGATGGCTCTTTAGATAAAGTATCTTTTTGTTTTTCCTCATCCTTTCTCAAGGTTGATATGTCAAAATTACGAGGAAGCTTAGCTCCTGCTTGAACTAACTCCATGAAATATGCTTCTTTATCCTTCTCCAAGACTAATTTCATTATTTCCATAAACTTGGGATCTTGAATTGCTTCTAAAACTTCTTCTTTAGACACCTCATCATTTTGATTCCAATGGACATTCTGATATGAGGACAATGAAGATATGGATGGCCTATCATTATAAAGAAAAGGACACATTGATCTTAATGATCGCCTTTTAGATAAAGTATCTTTTTGTTTTTCCTCATCCTTTCTTAAAGTTGACATGTCATAATTGTGTGGAAGCTTAGCTCCTGATTGAGCTAAAGTCAGGAAATATGCTTCTTTATCCCAGTTCAAAATTCATTCCATTATTTCTATAAACATGGGATCTTGGGATGCTCTCACAACATCATCTTTAGACACCTCATCACTTTGAAAAGAATAGCTTGATAATAATAATGGTCTTCTATATGATGTATCTCTTTGGTTTTCCTCATTCTTTCTCAAGGTTGATGTGTCATAATTATAAGGAAATTTAGCCCCTGCTTGAGCTAAAGTTAGAAAATATGTGTCTTTATCCCACTTCAAAAGTAATTCCATTATTTCTAGAAACATGGGACTTTGGGATGCTTCAACAACGTCATCTTCAGAAACCTCATCGCTTTGATTCCTATGGAGATCTTGATCTTGACTTTGATAATTATGCTCCATAATAGGGTTGATTTGTTTCCCAAATAAACTTCCTTCGTGAATTTCAATCCGGTTGGGTTGGTTTGGAATGGGTAAATGGTATTGATCAATTTTTTAAGATTTAAAAATTTTAATTGTATTTTGATCAAGTACTTTGGAACTTCTTGTTTGAAAAGTTGAAGACAATCTCAACACACACATCAATAGTTCACCATGTCCCTAGATCATTCTAATGTGTATATTCTTGAATGTTTCCACGGGTTTGAACACAAGAAAGACTTCCAAGCAAGCTACCTAGCACAAATTTGGCTTTTAAATGGCTCTATTAGGTAGTTTTTGCTATTTTTACCATTTTGTAGTAAGTTTTCCGTTCAAAATAGATCTTAGCCTTTCATCCCCCCAAGTATGTTAAGGGGCTTCCCACACGCACCGAAGCATGATTTTGCGCAATCTGTTAAGACTACTAGAGGAATTTCGAAAGAGCTAAAATCTTTTTTGTCGTGCACCCCATTAAGGATACACACGTTTCATTTTATAGTGGGTCGGATTCTCACGGCAAAAGCAAGTGTATCCCACTTTGGGCTGTCCCTCTCACCGGCCCTTTTAAGGCAATCTCGGGAGGTGAGCCCACTAAGTTTTAAACATGTTCATTTGAAAGCATGAAAAGTGGATTTGGTAGAGCAAGTTTGGGAATTTGATTCACTCAAAGAGTGAAGAGCATATCCCTATTGATTTTCCCTTATCCCAAACACTCACAATCAATTTGGTTCTTTTTCAACCCCGTGACAAAGGGGTTCTTAGAATTGAAGTGTTTATTTTTTTCCTTTTATGATTAAACTATGTTTTGAACTTTGAAATGCCACAAGCTAAGGGAATGTGCAAGCTTGATGAGAGAAATACCTCAAACGATGCTAGCAAAGGCTAGGCACATTTTTAAGTAGTAGATTTTTCATTTTCTCTCCAAATCCTTCTCTTACCTTAGCAAAACGTTCCCTCCACCAACAAGTTAGTTAGCACAATACAAACAAAGTGAGGGGAAACCAAAATCAAAGCTTAAAATGATATAATTGATTATGCTTTTGATTCTTTTTACCAAAATATTTGCAAAATTCTTACAAACTTAAGGACTAAACTCCCAATTTAATGAGACATATTTTCATTTGTAAGCATCTACAACAGCAATGTATTTAGCATATAATTCTACTTCTTTCTCTAAATCATTGTTGAGAACAAAGGTAGAATGTACCCGATTTTCTTTCCTTATCCTTTTAGAGATCAATTTCTCCTCTAAGTTATGCCTTCTCTCTAGTTTTTGCACTTTCTTATGACAGACCATGCTCCTGAGACAAAAACAAATGACCGTGAAGTTAGAATACAGTCATCATTTTAACATTTTTTTGACAAAATAGAGAAAATACAGCCAGGCGACATCATCCAGACTACAGGCGAGATAAAATTTAACAAAGACGTGACTACTTTAACCGCGAGCATCACCAAAAGGGGCTCAAGTGAGATTAAAATAGGCAAGTGCGATATCAAATTTTAGCAAAGCGTGAAATCTTTACTACACGCGACAACAGTAATTACTCTGATACAATATAAATGCTCAATCAAGCGACATTGTCTATGCTAAAGGTGAGATCTAATTTAATAAAGACGTAATTACTTTAACAGCGAGCGTCACCACAAGGGGCTCAAGCGAGATTAAAATAATCAAGTGCGATATCAAATTATAACAACGCGTGAACTCTTTATTATAAGCGACAAATTAATACCAGAAAAGTGACATTTTATTAATCAAAGGCGACATTTAAAATCATCAAAGTGAGAAATTAAATGAATAAGGCAGGAAACTCCCTTTACACCAGGCGTAAAATGATTCCTCAGCTGCGGCTTTTAATTCTGTCCAGGCGACATCTAAATGACCAAAGGCATCAACTGCTTGTCTGTGACGCGAGAGTGTAATTTCTGCAAGCGTGATTTCTTTCGCCAGAAGCGTGATTCTGTAGGCTGAGAAGCGTAATCATTCAGACTTCAGGCGATATTTTAATTTCCACGCGCGACATCTATTTTCTTTAGGCGTGACTTCTTTACCGGAAGGCATGATTTCTTTTTTGTAACCTGCAAACAGTACGCAAATTCATGCAATTCTAGCCTAAATTTTGTAAATAACATAGAAATTATGATGAATTTGAGGCCTGAGCCCCACGGTGGGCGCCATTTGTGTGTGAGTGATTTACACCTTCATGAAATAACAAGATTTAAAGAGAATTTACACTATTCAAAGCAAACTAATCTAAATAATGAACAAATTAATCTAAATATCTCATGGTTCTCTAAATTGAAGTGGTAAGTGAGGCTCTCAGCTACAAATCCTCACTAGTGACACTCTAATTATGAGAATTGAACTAAGAATGATATGCAAACTAGATCTAATTATCAAATTCTAGCTCTATTTGATAAGAAATCTACAAAATGATCAACAATTGAAGCTAATTATCAATGAAAATTGCTAAGTGAGTGATGTGGATGCAAATTGCAAGAGCTTTGCTGCAATTCAAAGATATGGAGTGGATGATTAATGCCTCTAAATGCCTTCAATATATAGGATTTTCCCAAGGGTAGGGGGGTAGAGTGAGATAACCATGGTTATGCTTGGGTAAGGTCAATTGGCTTTGCTTTGTCCATAAATGGGGGGACAAACATTTAAATGGTTTCAAAAGGCTGGACCATTTCAACAAAAGTGAGTGATTTGTGTCCATTTTGTCTCCTTTTTTGCTTTGTTGAGGGAAATTATGATTTATTAATTAATTAAAGTAATTAAATTTAGCCATGAAGGGTAAGAGGTTCATTTTGATTTTTGCTTTCAACAACAATGTCATTAATTGAATTTAATCAATTTCTTAGTGTTTTTCCCCTTTTCAAGCTTTATTTAATCATTTAATCATTTAATTGAATTTTCCTTTGATTTGAATTGCCTTTGTTCCATTTATTGATTTTTCGTATTATTTTGATGATTTGATGCACCTTTTGATCGATTTAAGCCTTTGCCAATTTTCCATGTCTACAGGTTCATTGCTGGTATGTATATTCTTCTACTTGCAAAATCATTTCCCTAATATTGGTAATGTTCGGTGGTTGAAATTGTTAAACCAGTAGTAGTGCAAATTAAGGAATGCATAAGAATGTTAGGAAATAACTTTAATGGTGTAATGTGGGGTTATTTCAAATGTTTCCATAAATATATGCATGAGAGGGAGAGGATTCCAACCAATATAGTGGAGAATTACAAAGAAGATATATGTTTCATTGTAAATACTAATGCATGTATGATGCATACAATACAACCAAGAACTTCTTGGGCTCTACCAATGGGTTATGAGGTAGATGGTGATATTGTATCACTTCATGTTGATGAGCTACTATCTAAGTTGATTGATGCTAGTACTCCCAAGTTTGGTATTTATGCTAGTTCTTTGGGGACATCCAAAACAAATTTTAGAAGTTTTTTTGAATGGTTGTCAAAGGGGGAGTGATCAATGTTGTGAAAATAAATTTAAGGATCTATTTTAGTGGTCAAAGGGGAAGTAGTTTTGTTATAGCTAAGTCTGAGTCATATGCATCTCCATTTGTATATGTTTTTGGTGAATCGGTGAGTGGAAACATTTTTGAGAATTTTTGAGGATTTAATTATTTTCACTGTCTTGCCATCAATGCCAAAGGGGTAGATTGTTGGCATTGTGATGGATTTTAGAGTTGAGATACAATATTTTATGCTTATGATTTTTTCATTGATGGAAACTCTATCAAATTTGTTGAATAGATTGTAGATACCGGTTGATTGGATGGATAGGTAAAAAAAAATAAGCTAAGTATTTTAATTGGTTAACATGAAGACAATAACAAAAAGTATTTTGAGGGGTGATCGAGGTAGAAAGCACATTGGGTCGTGTGATTGTTACTAGAGCATTATTTTGGTCAGTCAAGTTCAGTTTTCCAACCACAACTATTAACTCAATGTTTTAAGTCTGTTGGTATTTTGGTGATGTGTTTAGTGTGAACCGATTGAGTTACCAATTGATACATGATCAAGGCAGTTGATTACTTGTTGGTGCTTGGTAATAAAATTTTGTATTATATTTTGGGTCGACATGTTATGTATGATTGGCACTAATTTTCATTTGTTTGGTAAATATTTTGGTTCAACTTGTGAAATGTTTTTCAAGCCCTAGCCGAATTAAGAACAATAGTATAAGGAAAGCTAAATTGTGTGATCTAAGAAAGAAGATCATGTTATTGGTGGTTGTGATAAAAAATGGAGATAGATAGTTGCACCAGGATTCAAAGATTGTATTGGATCTTTCAAGAAAGCGGTGCCATTTCTAGATCACTTATTTGAGTTCATTACTCAAGGCTAACTCTAATAGGCTAGTAGGTTAAATCCCTTAACATGGTGGACTTTTGATAGGGTGGCTTTTTAGAAGTTCAAAATCCTCTAGTGAGGTAGATCCAAACATATCTAATTATACTTCTAACAAGGTACTAGTCACTCTTAATCAGGCGAGCCCCTAATAGGGTATTTTAATCTCCTAATAGGGAAACTCTTTTTACTACATTGAATAGATTTGTGGGTGTCATCCCCATCATATTTTTCTCCCTCTTACAAGGGTTTCCGTGAGAAAAAATAGTGTTGGGTGAACCCACAAGAGTGGGTTACACTTTTTTGCCTGAACAAACACTGAACTCTTTATTTTGAAAAAAAAAAATATTCGAATGCATATTCTCATTAAACCGTTAACAATCAAAAGATGAAGTAAATTAGAGTCTTTTAGGATTTTTTGTCTAGATTCTAAATATATTTTTATTTTTTATTTTTGAATTGATTTGATTAGATATTTCTTTCTCCCACGAAAACTGATATGTTGCTAAAAATGTCATTTTCAAAAGTTACATTGTTTTCATAGAGCATAATTTTTTTTCTAAAATAGATATCAATGTTATTCTTTCAAATTTAGTTTTTTAACATCCATATGGAGGGCATGAAATTGGTTATATGACATTATCATGATTATTTCATATTTGATTAACGTTTGAAGTTTACTAAGCTGTAATTTTGACATACATTGACTACATAGCTTATAACTTGTTGTGTATTTGTCCAATTTTACTTTTTAATTTTTTGATAGAAAGAGAACTTCAATACCTAGTGCATAGATATTTTTTAGATTTTTTTTCTCATTTACTATTTTTCCATAAGCATCAAACATATAGGTGGAGATACGGTGAAATATCTATGTTTAGTAAAACTAAAAATACAAAGTCATAATAAACTTAATATATATTAACATTATAATCATTGGAAAGAGTTTTCTGAGTAGTACCTTACTACATAGTTAGGTTTTTCAAATGGATTCATTTGATCTACCAAAAGATAAAGTCGAAGTGATTTTTTGTCAGCATTTTAATAGGTGTGAAGGAGACTCCATTGTAGGTATGAATGAGGAGTATATATGTTATATCAAATGTTTTTTTTATCTAAGAGTCTTTGATCTAACCATTTGTAATTAATTCCTTCAAATGGAACCTCTCAAGGCTTAAATCATCCTATTTTATTAAAAATGCGTTATTTCAGCAAGAATCAGCATGCCTAAAAAAGTGTAACCCACTATTGTGGGGTCACCCTATTATATGTTATGCTTTTGTGGATGCTTGAATTATTTTATTTCTATTGCATAGTTACGTTTGCTTTTTTTTATGTATGGAAGTTTTTTTAAAGCATAATTGGATTATTGGTTGAATTGGTTCATTACCAACTTGCACTGATTCACCCCTCCCCTCTCAGTTCCTCTATATACTAAGATTTCTTTATGATTGTTTCTAGAATTCAGTAGTTTGGTATTAATTATTGATGAATCTATTTGTTGTGACAAATGTTTGGAGAGATCATTACTATTTGTGCTTGAGCATAAATTTGTCTCATGTGTGTCTACATCTATGTGGCTTCACAATTTGATGAATTTTGATAAATCTCCCATCTTGAAGTAGTTCCATTGACATTTGCATCTACAAAACATGAATTTTGAGTTTATCTAATTTATGCTTTGTGGGGTTTTTTTATCTCTATGATATTTAATTTGCAAAATTGGTTTATTGGTGACTGATATCTGTTAGGAATTCATTTCTAGTCATTTTCCTTAAATCTCTCGTTACTCAATCTTTTGATATTATTGTAAAATTGGTGAAGTATAGAATTCATATTATCTTTTTAAAGATAAAATTGGATTTGTAGGAATTGCATACTTTAAAAACCATAAAGATATAAAAGTGCTTGTAGATCAATTATTTCATCCTAAGTTTGAACCAAACTAGCAAAGTCCTCCTTGTGAACCTTCACAGTTATTTTCGAATGAGCCTTCCAAGCAGTTGTACCACGACCACAAAGAACCTTGGGAGTAACCTCGTCACTCTTTCAAGAGGGGAATTTGCATCACTTACTCCTAACTATTACTTTATTTGAAAATAACACTCAAGCATACTACAACATACTAAAGTATTAAATATTCTGGTAAACCAATCAAGTTAGAAAGACTTTTAACATGAAGTGCCCATGGGAAACTAACAATAACAATAGCAAAAAGCCAAATTAATCCAAGCATGACCAGTAGACTTGATATAATAGATAGATTGATGGAGCACATGGCTCCAATCCTTAGTCAAGAACTTAAATAGTCCCTTGTAATTCTATTCATCCTCAACATCTTTCCCAAATAGCTTATTCTACACAAGGAACAAAGGTTTGGTAGAGTTGTGCATTACATGCTGGTTAAACCCGGAGATGTTTATCATCTTCTTTTCCAAGTCAAATAATTTTGTCTTTAACATCCCTAACTCTCTATTTGTAGCTTTACACTTAGTGTAGCTCCCTTTAACATCGGTCTTGTTTGCTTCCTCTTATTCAGGCATTGAATATTGTGTTAAGTCTACCCACTCATTTTTTATGTTGTCAGAGGTATGAGTATAACTATTAGTTGTGGATTATCTAAACTTTTTATCTTTTCAGTATCACCCCATTCCCCTTCAACATCCTCTCTCTTCCCTTCTTGGAAAAATTTTCAGTCCCCTATTTCTCATATTCTTCCTCAAAGTCATAATCAACACGCTAAGTCTTTTTACCTTCGTCACTTGAGAAACTCACCAGCCTACAAGACATTCTTAGGTTGCTCTCATTTTTACTATTTTCATCTCCATTCTCTTCCTCTTCCTTGCTAATCACCTCCTAGGTGGTAAATTTGGGCATCTTAACTAAAGGGAAGGGATTTTTTTCTTCCTCTTAATGGTTGTTAATGGGATAGTAGCTTTTATTTCCATATCATATTGTTTATAAGAGATCATGGAGGGTTTGGGGGTGTAAAACCTCTCTAACCATAACTAGATCAAGTAGGTATTACAATCCTAAGTTTATATTTAGATGTTATTGGGTTGAGTTTATTGGATGTTGTAAGATCTTTCTATGTCTCCCTTATGATGTGAGTATGATATTCCATTAGTTTTGTGCATGGAGGTAATTATCTAATCTATTTTGGAAGCTTAATTATGAGTTCATATTTTTGTACTTCATGTTGCTACTAATGAAAGATGTGTTAAATGTTATAGAGTTACCTATCTAATATATTCGATGACTTTACATTTTAATATTTGATGATGCTACTATCTTATAGATGTTGATAATTTGGCTAATGTGGATGCATAGATGTTGTCATTATGGCAACATATGATCTCTATTGAGAGCGCAGAATCTGGAATGCAAGTATGGCAAGTTGAAGGAAGAAATTGTCTAAGTATGGATACAGTGATCCTGACAGAGCACCCGATGAAGATTTAGTTGGCGACATCCACTGGAGCAATATTTTTGTTTATGCAGTTAACTAAAGCTTCTACAAAGTATGAGGATACCCCATCTTAGTGCACATAAAGTTTGGAGCAGTACGGATGAAGTTATTCAAAGTTTACCGAAGATAGTTTTTGCAGACAAAACAGTTTTGGAGACGGTATTAGCGAAAGAGTTAAGGGATTATTTTTTCTTGTCAAAATAATGACTTAACATTATGAAGGGAGGACATCCTAGATGTTTACTCTTGGATAAAGATTTTGGAAGCCGACCATATAAAGTTATTAGCTCTAATAACTCATATATTAGGCATACCTGAAATGTAATGAAACAACATATGTGATGTGTAAAAAGAAAGAAAAGGATAACTTGCGATAGTTGTATATTATGATAGCAGTAAAGGCTATTGATGCAAAGTTGTAAGCAGTACCATACTACAGTCAGAAACATTTTGTATTACCTATTTGGGCAGTGAGCTCAGTTGGTGATCAGGTTTTGTAATCTAACTCCTAACAGGGTTAAGGCTTCTAACAAGGCCTAAAGTCCTTTAACCAGGACAGATCTACTATATATTGTAAATTGACTCCTAACAGGGTCCAATATCCCTAACAAGATACTTTTGATTAGTGATATTTATGGGTACCATCCCCACCGGGGTTTTCCCTTGGCTAGGGTTTCCTCGAGAACATATCATGTGTTATGAGTTCTTTCTATTTACTGCTATGTTTGTTAATCAACTTGATAATCTTTGTATGCACTAAAGTAATCTGTTATATCCATAAGTGCGCAAAAGAAAAAGTTTGTGAAATACTGATTCACCCCCCCCTCTCAGTATTTCCTATTTCTAACAATTGGTATCAGAGCATAGTTACTCGAAGAAGGAACATTCAGGGAAAGCTTAGCAACTTGAGTAAGATCTCTATGCATATGGATCAACTTCAAAAGAATCTTGAAGAAGCTCTTGAATAGATTGATATGCTTACTGATGAAAGAAACTCCTTAAGAAGAAAATATGAAGATGCAAAGAATTCTATTGACAAATTAAAAGGTAAGATTGAAGATCTAAAATCTAAAAAGAAATTTGATATGCTTGTTGAAGATTGTGATGAATTAGAAAAAGAAAATGAGATCCTTAAGCATGAGCTGAAGATAGTAAATCTGAAGCTTAGTATGAAAGATGGAAATTTGAGATCTGATAATGAAAAATTGAAAATTGAGAATGAAGATCTGAGATCAAGACTTGAAAAGGATATATCCGAATCTAAAAAAGTAAAAGTGCAGTATGTGGAACTTGAGAAGTATAATAAAATTGTGAAAGGTGAATTAACTCAATCTAAACAACAACTTGAAAGGCTATATTCAAATGGTGATAAGACTGAAGAACAAATTTCTTTTGAAGAACCATTCTTTGATAGGACTAGATTTGGATTTAGTATGTTTAGAACAAACCATGAAAGTAAGAAGCTAGATCTGAAGACATCTGAAAGTGTGGAGAAAATGAAGCTAGATGAGAACACATTGGAAGATCCACCTAAAGAAGAACCACCTAGAGAGAAAGAAGAATCAAAGCAAGAAGAATCAAAAGAGGAAGAATCATCTAAAGGTATGCAAAGAGAATTCAAAGGTAGATGTTTTTCTTCTAATACTATTGGACACATGAAGAGAGATTGCACAGGTAAGCAATTTAAACCTCTTAATGGACATTGTTATAATTGTCATAGTTTTGGACACAGAGCTAACGAATGTAGAAGACCTAAAGTAATTTTGAATAATTATGATAGAATGATTGGGAATACTAACAATGCAGATAAGAAATCTATTGAAGAAATGAATCAAAGAAAAGTGGTAGTATGTTTTAGATGCAACAAAGTAGGACATATTGCTAGAAATTGCAGGTCACAGATTAACCAGCAAGGACAGAGATTTGGAAACAATGGAATCATTTGTCAGATATGCAACAAGTTTGGACACTCAGCAAGAGTTTGCAGAATGAACAATGGAGGTTATCATCATAACCCTAACCCTAGGAACAATGCAAGAAGGAATGAAAATGCAGGAAACAAAGAGAAAGGTTGTTGTAGCAATAAAGATGAAGTAAAATTTGATAAAGGCACAGATCAAGGAGGTATATTCAGCACTGAAAGTAGTCAGGAAGGTAATGTAACTAATGGTAAGGATGAATCTTTACCTGACCCTTCTCTAAGTACTTAAATTATGTAAGTTTTCATAGTTTAAGACTTAGGATTAGTGTAGATTAGGAATTTGAATGAGTTAAGTTTTGCATAGTTAGATATAGGTTTTTTATGTTGTACTAATGCTATGGTTAAGTGTGCAAAATAAAATATCATGTTTTGCAAGGTCGCAAAAAGTTTTATGGTTGCAGGTTTGCAGAATTAGCTTTTTGAGGTTTTAGCGGCAAAATGAATGAATGTAATGTCAGATCGAGTTAATGTGAAGTGTTATAAGGTCAAAATTGAACTTATCACGATTACAAAGTGATTGAAAAGAGATTTGAAAGAAGAAAAAGTGAGTTGAGGATGATTTGAAGAAGTTTGGAAACAGTTTGCAGTGACGATCATACCGAAACCCTAGATTTGCAAAGTTGAGGTATTTTTTGATCTTTAATCAGTTGATAAGATGGATATTTCTATGGTTCATAATGTTAAGGATAAGAATAGACCTAAGATTAAGAAAGAACTAGTAGAACCAACTGAAATTGATAATAGACTAGCACTATCATCCGTACCAAATGGAGTATTACACATTGAGAATGTTAAAGGATATTTAGGTTGCAAGTTTGAAACTTTGGGAGATGCAGATTTTAGTGATGATTACAGGAAATTGTATAATCAAGACATGTCAATTAAACCAGCTTATGGGCACCTAGAGAACAATGAAATTATCAATTATTCCATGAAGTATGAATTCAATGATGAGGAATGTACCAAGATCATTTTAAGTAGAATCCACAATGGGAAATTCTGGATGGAGGATAGAGTTATTGATATAACTACCGACCTAATTCATGATGTTACTGGATTATCAAAAGTTGGAGAGATTCCACTGAATGAAAAGAACATGAGAAAGATTGTTTTAGACAACACTAGATCTAGTTATAATGGTAGAGGAATTGCAATAAGTAAGATTAAGCAAGATGATGTTAGGTACCTTTGCAAGATCCTAACAACTAATTTATGTGGTAGTTTAAGGGAATATGACATGGCCACATGAATGGTTCATGTAGCTTATCTTATGTGTATTGAGAAGAAACAAGTAGACCTATGTGAAATTTTGAAAATTCAGTTATTTGAGAACTTAGAAAAGATTAAGAAGGCTAAGTACACACAGTTTAGGTTTTCATCTCTGATAACCTATATGTTTTTCCATATTTTGAGAAGATTTCCTTACACAGTTGATTGGAGTGACAATGTGAACACAATGGAAAGAATAAACTCAGTCTACATGAAGCACCTAATTGATAAAGTCAATGACAGTGTGAAGCTTGTATTGAAGACTTTTCATAATATTGTTAAGAACAAATCAAGGATTCCTCAATCCTTAGTTGAAAAGCATAAAGATGACATTTGTTTTATGGTAGACACTGATTTCACCTACATTGAAGCAGTTGAGCCTAGAATGGAATTCATAGACCCTCTTGGCTATGAAATATCTGAAGCAGAAAAAGTAGGATATGTGAATAGATTGTTAAAGTGTGAGTTGGATGGTCATGCAAATAGGTTTGGAACCTATGAAGAGAATTTCAACTCTGCAATAAGTTTGAGAGAAAAGAAGCAATCTAGTAGGAGAGTTGAATCTACTATGAAGAAAATACTGAAAGAATCAGGTATGTCAAGTCATGAGTTTGACATAGCTAAGAAGACTGCAGAAGCCTTGAAGCAAAGTGAAAATCTTGTAATTCCACTTGAAGCATCTAGTGCAGACCCTGTTGATCCTATTGCAGTAAAGGTAAAAGTTGAAGTACCTGAAAAAGATGAAGGAGATAAATCTTTTTCTCCTATTCCTGGCAAAAGAGTAAAAGTGAGTGCAACAGGACTCGGCAAGAGACAGAAAGTGATTATACCACCTGTACCTAGAAATGTAGCAGAAATTAAAGATGATGATGGAGTTTCAATCAAGAAGAAAACTTGGAAACCAAGAATTGAAAGAGTTAATGAAGATATATTGAAGCATGGAGACTTCACTAAGATAAATAAATTCTATGATCTATATGGATCATTTGACAGATTGAATTTTGAAAATGTAATGATTACACATATGATTGTGACAGATAAGAAACTTAGCACTATTCATGGTAAGATCCCAGAAGATTTGTATAATAGACTTGTGAATAGAAAATAGAGAGCGCAAGAAGAGGACATAAAGATGAGAGAACATGTAATCAGACAGTTCTATAAAGTTGAGGATGAAGATCATTTGAAGAGATTCTTGAAGCCTCTTGGAACTTTATTGAGAACCAAGAGAAGAACAATCCTTATAATGGGAGGCAAAAAGGAGGAAGTACAGAAAGAGACTAAGAAAGCATTAATGCAATTTCTTGCAAATATAGTTGCAGGAAAGCATGTTGAATTAGACCCTCAGCAGAAGCAATCAGAGGAACCACATGCAGAGGAAGTTGGTATTGAAGAAGTCCCATCTTCTTCACATATCAATATTGGCAAAGAATCAATGGACATTGAAGGAACCAAAGTGACACTAGAGTCAGATGATGCAGTATTTCATGATCTAGGAAACATTGTTGACAATTTGGCTTTAGAAGAGCAAGAGAAGATTATAGAATCAGAAAAGGATACAGAGGCAGTGGAAGCACCAGCAGTATCAGAATCAGTTCCAGTAGAGCAGACAGTTAAAGGTAAACAAATTTTGACAAAGGTCACTACCCCTAGTGCACCTGACAGTAAGTAGAGACAAATTGGTTCAATTTTTGAAGACCTTGGAAAAGAGGTTGAAGATGATGATTAGCTTGAGTTCATCACATCTCTTAATAAAATTATTGGAAAGAATAAGAAGGTGAAGGACCTTGAAGGAAAAGTTAGAGTTTTGACAGAGAAACTTGAGAGTGTGATCAACACTAAGGTATTTGAATCGGATCCACTTGAGAAAGCTAAAACAGTAATAAACTCTTTTGACTCTGAATTTTCTAACTTAAAGGATATTGCTAGAATAAAAGTTCAGGAAGACTTTGAAGCAGAAATGCAACAAAATTTAAGTGTAAATATTCAAAATGATATTGGTAATTTGGATGTATGCATAAAGAATTTGAGGAAACATTTTGAGACTGGAAAGAGTTTGTATATACAATGCACAAAATCAAAAATCCTAACAGCTGAAGAAGATAAGAAGATCAGAGAGAAGATAGATGCAATTACAGCTGAAACAAACACCTTGTCAAGCCCAAATGTAAAGATAAGTTCTGTAGAGAAGAACATAAGGACGTTACATGATGAAATTAGAATGTTAGTAGAGGAGAAGAATAGAAAGATGATCAGGATTAACATCTTGAGAGAGCATATCTCAATCAAGACCTCAATTGTTGAAGACCAAATTGAGCAGTGTCTTTCAGCAAAGACATCTTTTCAAAAGTTTAGCTTTAATTCCCTGCAAGCTTGTCAGACAGCAGCATACGGATTGAGTACTCTACTCAATGTTGCTAAATCCATCAGGAAGATATGGTAGAAAGATTTTGAATCATGGAAGTCAGAGTTTGGCGACTGTGTTGCAAGCCTACCAGCTTTGCAATAGCTGATAACAAGGTATCAAGTTTTTTTTGAAATTTTTGTACACCCTATCTTTGTCATTGTTGTCAAAGGGGGAGAGATAGTAGAAAATTGAAAATATGTTGAGGAAGGATACTCATAGGGGGAGCTATTCTATGGATTAAAATATTGTATATGTGTTGTATAACATTTGGCCACAAATTTTGTGTAAATACTTTGAAGTTTGTTTTCACACTTAGCCAATTTTCCCATATGTTGCCACCAATGACAAAGGGGGAGATTGTTGGCAATTTGGCTAATGTGGATGCATAGATGTTGTCATTATGGAAACATATGATCTCTATTGAGAGCGTAGAATCTGTAATGCAATAATGGCAAGTTAAAGGAAGAAATTGTCTAAGTATGGATACAGTGATCCTGACAGAGCACCCGATGAAGATTTAGTTGGCAACATCCACTGGAGCAATATTTTTGTTTGCACAGTTAACTAAAGCTTCTACAGAGTATAAGGATACCCCATCTTAGTGCACATAAAGTTTGGAGCAGTACGGATGAAGTTATTCGAAGTTTACCAAAGATAGTTTTTGCAGACAAAACAGTTTTGGAGACAGTATTAGTGAAAGAGTTAAGGGATTATTTTTTCTTGTCAAAATAATGACTTAACATTATGAAGGGATGACATCCTAGATGTTTACTCTTGGATAAATATTTTGGAAGCCGACCATATAAAGTTATTAGCTCTAATAACTCATATATTAGGCATACTTGAAATGTAATGAAACAACATATGTGATGTGTAAAAAGAAAGAAAATGATAACTTGTGATAGTTGTATATTGTGATAGCAGAAAAGGCTATTGATGCGAAGTTGTAAGTAGTACCATACTATAGTCAGAAACATTTTGTATTACCTGTTTGGGCAGTGAGCTCAGCTGGTGATCAAGTTTTGTAATCTAACTCCTAACAGGGTTAAGGCTTCTAACTAGGCCTAAAGTCCTTTAACCAGGACAGATCTACAATATATTGTAAATTGACTCCTAATGGGGTCCAATATCCCTAACAAGATACTTTTGATTAGTGATCTTTGTGGGTACCATCCCCACCGGGGTTTTCCCTTGACCAGGGTTTCCTCGAGAACATATCATGTGTTATGAGTTCTTTCTATTTACTGCAATGTTTGTTATTCAGCTTGATAATCTTTGTATGCACTAAAATAATCTGTTATATCCATAAGTGGGCAAAAGAAAAAGTTTGTGAAATACTGACTCACCCCCCCCTCTCATTATTTCCTATTTCTAACAATAGATATAGTGACTTTATTAATAATATTAGTTATATTTTAATGGTACCCTTTCGTATATTTTCATCTCTAATTATGTGTTGAGGATCTTTCATGATCTTGGTGCGGGTGGCTAGGAATTCTTAGAAAAGTGATGGGTTATGATACTCTATTTACCATGTCTGATAGTATTAGGACTAGATTATGATGATGTTAGATGATTTATGTTTTATGCATTGATATGGATAGGACCATTCCTTATGTTATTTCTTTGATTATGATTATGATGTTATTTGATGATGATGCTCTTCATGGATACTTAGACATTGATAGGACCATTATTTATGTTTCTCTATCTATGATTATGATTATGAAGGCTATTTAATGATTATTATTTCATAATTAATAATTATTGGACTAACACATGATTATGATTATATGATGATTATTGTTATGTCTTATGTTAATGTTTTCAGATGCATATACATGTATTTCTATAATCTAACCCCTGACTATGTTAACATTATTTATGATGCTTATGATATGATGTATTTGATGTGTATGTTGTGATTATTTTCTCCATGATGTTTTTGTGTGATGAGGAACGAAGTCATGTTCCTCACTTGTGAGGCCCTTATAATGTATCCATCTCCTTCATTGTCTGTGCTATCTTCCATGAGATATGTATATGTATATATGCTTAGTCCTAATGATGCAAGTTTGCAGGTACTGGGCATTATCTTCACCTGGATTTATAGGTCTAAGTGTAACCCTAAATTCCTTGATGGTATTAGAGGAGAGATAGTACCAAGGCACACTTGAGCTTATCCCATGCTATCTATTTAGGGAAAATGGTGTTAATGGATTTAGTAATGTAAACTATGTGAGATGTGTTCATTATTTAACCATTTCCACACTAATGTTAGAAATACAAGAGAAAGAGGGGTTGTCAGGTGTAACTCTCAATATAACCTATGTTAGATTAGCAAAACCCAAGAAGATGAGGGGATGATAATGCTAAATCCAAAATTATACTAAGGAAGTACACAAGAAAGTACTCTTTCATGCAATGTAATATTTTATTAAGGTTGTGTTAATGCACTTGTAAAATTGAACTAATTGATTTAGAAAGATAAGCAATAGAGAACTAGATGCTAAACGTAAGAAATCAACCCAATTAAGATGTGAAAATGGATCTAAACTAAGATATGAAATAGATAATGAGGTACACACCTTTAAGTATGAAGAGGAATATGCTTTTCTTCTCTGAAAATTATTGTTCTAGACCTATAGCTGAATTTCATTATTTGTTGAGCTTTCCATTCTTTGACATAAAACTAGTCTTCTTCCATTTCCTACTAGTAGTTAATAGGCTAGTGCCATGTGTAATGACCTCCTCTCTGATTTTGAATGAAATGCCTTCCACAAAAACTACCATGTCCTCCCAAGAGGTTAACAATTACATAGATAGTCCTTCATCATTGTCATTGATACCCTCAATAAACTAAGAGAACCCCCTCTCATAGTAGATATTCCACATAGTGACTTCATCTTTGAATTCATTATGCTTGCTTGGTTCAATACAAATGTCATCCCCACCCATATTGTGAATAATAGTGGCAAAATTTGTAGAGAGGCCCACCTAGAATTTAATTTTGCTAATTTTATCATAGTCAAGAACAACTAACATAAAATACCACTAGTTAAAGTTAAAATATGAGCTGTGTGTGCATTGGGCATAAATTTTCCTTTCCCTGTAATAACTTTCCACTTGTTCATGCAATAAATTGCATTACACGATGAGATTTTAGGTTGGGCTCCCATGGTATGTGATACAATTTCTAATTTATGAATTAAAAAATATCTCATAATGATAAGGTTATAGGTCATTTTGAAATGATTTCATATATGTTTTTGTTGTTATAAAAACATTAAAATACACTTTTTTAATTTCATTCGAGATTCCAAGTGGATTTAAAGGGGAAGAGGTTATATTAAAGTGATAACTTGTGTTACTAATATCAATATTAACTTGAATTACATTGACTTTAATTCTAACTCCCACATTGATCTATACTTAATTATGAACCTAAACCTGACATTTTCACTAATACTAATTAAAATGAAAAAACAAATTATTAAAAAAATAACTATTACTACAGCTAGCCTTAACTCTACTTCTAACTCGAATTCTATAACTAAATCTAAAAATAATAGTAATCCTAACTGTATTGTCGTAAATTGTAAGCACCTAATTGGTGTGTGTATTTTCACGGTTGTTTAGCACCTATCTAGTGTGTTCTCATTTTAGCATGCATAACAAGACTTCAAATTGCACTTAATGAACATCTAAATTATAATATAAGTCCTTTGTTAATTCATTTTACTAATCTCTTATTTCTAAGTGTGCTCCTTAATCATTTCGCTAATCCAATTTATTTAAGCATATAGGCCCTATATCATTATATGTGGCCTTTATGTTTTGTCTCAACCCTTCAATCATGTGTACCTAAGAATCCAGTATCTCCTAGTTATCTTGGACCTATGGTGTAAATTTGAGCTCTGGTTGGTGGGTATAGGGTGAATAGGCATCCTATGCCCCGAGATTTGGGCTAAAAATTGAATTAGGGGCCCATGTCAATAATTTGGTGGGATTTCCAAATTTTTGGTCAGTCCTCTTGATTTTATCATCTGATTTAGT
Source organism: Chamaecyparis obtusa (assembly GCA_027943335.1). Lineage (NCBI taxonomy): Eukaryota > Viridiplantae > Streptophyta > Pinopsida > Cupressales > Cupressaceae > Chamaecyparis > Chamaecyparis obtusa. The sequence goes on from BSBK01001555.1 coordinate 5,739,105, forward strand.
ATAAAAACAAGCATCCTAATTCATTTTGGTGGATTACAAGAAATTTTAATGTGGAAGCCCCAATTTGAAGACATCCTATGAAGTAAGGATCTACAAATAAAGGCCAAATCAAGAAAACACCAAGGTTTCAAGATCTATTTTTGTACATCGAGTGTTCAGTCACATCAAAAATCAACATGAGACTTTTAAAGAATTATACATATGATTAGGAGATCATCAACTAATCATTGGATTTTAAGATGTCTCCTAGGTATTATAATAATGTGCAAATATGTTCTTGAGAGATGGGTTGTCATTGATGTGAACATATTTCTTTGTCTGAGACAGTGGTACAATAAAAATCAACGAGTTTGTTTGATCAGTATAGAAAGTATGATGAAGATCAAAGTTTTTGGATTAAATATTTTATAGAGGGTTGTTTGTAGTTAATTCAGTTCAAGTTTCAGAGTCTCACATGGAGATTTCAGTGAATTATGAGTATCTATATTTTGACTAGTTTTCTAGTTGTTCAGTGGTGACAAAGTGACAATATTTTGATTTGCATTGCTCCACATCGAAATATATTTCTCTACAGATTTAGAGGCATGTTTGGGAAATTGATGTGTGTCCTCAATTCAAATGGTTCTTGGTTTGGAGGTTTGTAACTGATTTTTGAAGGTTGATAGTCGTTAAAGTTAGTGTTCTTAAGGTTTGGTATGAAGATGTTGGTGATTCCAGAAATTTGTGTTGGTTTGGATTTTGCTATGGTAAATCATGAAACTTATGGATGTTTTGCATCGTGAGCCTTTTGTGTTGATGGTTTGCATTTATTATTGATCCCACAATTTATTTTTTCTATTGGTATGTTGGTTTTCTTTATGTTCTTGGCCAACCAAATGCATGGACCGTGTTGTGGATGTTTGAGGTGTAATGTTTGGAGTTTTATCATGCTCAAGGTGGATGATTTGGGTTGTGTTATGTCTTGTCCAACATTTCTTGCTCCACGTGTAATATTGTATTGACTATGGTTATATTTTTTTAATTAGGTGGTGAGTGGTGAGCCAACCTTGATGACCTTTCCAAGGTTGATGTCATGTATAAATAAATGTAATAATCTTGTATTCATGTGTGGTCATGAATATGTGTATGTATGTGCACTAAATGTATACATCTTTTGAAGGTAGAGAAGTGTGAAGAAGAAATTTATTTTGTACTTCAATGGAGCTGATCCAACCATAGAGGAGATGTTATTATATAGTTCATAATTTCTAGATGTGATCCAAGTTTTCATTTACAATCAGTGAGCCTTTTGTGGGTAGTAATCCTTTTTCATTTTTTAGCAGTGAGCTCTAGGCAGTGTGCCTCAATGCATGTGCATTCCCCATTGTAATATTTCTAATATAATATAGCTATCTTGTGGGTTCATCCCCGCCATGGTTTTTTCCTTAACCACGTTTCCACGTACAAAAAATATGGTGTTATCTGGGTTCATTATGTGTTGTTGATTTATGCTTCCGTGTATAATTATCAAATCTGAAAATAAGTTTAAGTTGTTTGAGTTTTTTAGACAACTGATTCACCCCCCCTCCCCTCAATTGTTTTCCCTATTTCCATCAATTGGTATCAGAGAAGGCTCATTAGAAGAATCTTAACTACTTGAGGTGATATGGGATGAAAACTTACAAGAAGGACAGTTTAAGATTTGATGGTACAAACTACTCTCTTTAGAAAAGTCGCATGGATTGTGGTATGAGATGCATTGGTGAACCTTTTTGGGATATTACCAACACCTAGTATATTGCTCCCACAAATCCTACAACTTTGGATGAGGTCAAGAAGTTTGAATACTATATTAGAGATAAGGAAGCATTGTTGATTACTCTAACTGACACTAAGATGATGAATGTTATGGAATTGAATACTTCTCATGACATTTAGATGAAATTGGAAACCTTGTATGAAGGTGACACTTATGTGAAGATTGCAAAGTTGTAGAGCCTAAAAGGAAAATATGTGATGTTGAAGATGATTGATTATGAGAACATTACTTCGTACATGTAGAAGATGAATGAACTTGTGTGCAATATCATATGTGCCAGTGGATAGTCAAGGGAATCAGAGATTGTTGCTTAAGTGCTAAGATCTTTACTTGCATCCTAAAAGCATAAAGTTGCTTCTATTGAGTAGATTTGAACTATGGAAAACGTAACTAGAGACATTTTGGTTGGTAAGCTTACAAATTTTGAAATGAGTGAGTTTGGGGATTTTCTTCCTAGGATAGAATCTTGATTCACGGCTACTATTTTAAAAAAGGATAAGTAGAAATGTGATTTTAAAGAAATTTCTTCAAGGAGGGTGTCCAGGTATGAGAAGGAGATAAAGGAGATTAAAGATGAAGAGTGATACCTTGAGGACCTTAAAGATACTTATTTCCAAGATATTTCCCAAAGGTGTCGGTAAGTATGAAGGAAAAATGCCTCTTAAATGTTTCTCTTGCGATAAGATAGGTCATTTTGCTTCAAGATGTCTGAAAAGAGTTCCTAAGGCTAAACCTAAGAAACATAGATTTTAGAAGAGATGTTATTATGTTGTTGATGAAGGTGTAATAGATGATAAATATGATAAAGGAAGTTCAAGTGATAATGAATGGACCTATTTATTGCTATTAAGGAAGATGATCCAATACCTACTAACTCTACTAGATGCATGAATGTGCTAAGAGATTTGGCCACACAAGTTGAAGAGAAAGATGAATGGGTGATTGATAGTGGATGCTCTCATCATATGACATGTGTGTGATAAGAGTATGTTTGTGAGTTTGGAAAAGTATAGAGGTGGTGTTCTGAGGTGTGGTGATGATACATTTGGTATAATCTGTGGTAGAGGATCCATTTCTCTTGATGGTAAGAACAATATTGAAAATGTTTATGTATAAGGTATAAAGCATAATATTTTGAGTGTTGGACAATTGGTTGGCAAGGGATCCGATCCTTCAATTCAAGTATGGGAAGTTTAGAATTTTGGAAAGTTCCAGAATTAAAATTGCATTAGGTACAAAGACTATAGGTAATGTCTTTCATTTAAATAGTGTTGATAAAAGATGCTTGATTGCTCAGATTGATGAAAGTTGGTTGTGGAATAGAAGAATATGTCATTTTAATTTTGATAATATTGTTAATACAATTTCTACTCAGAATCTGAGAGATAATCCTATGTTGATGAAACCTACTAACACCATGTGCAAGGAATGTTAGTTGGGAAACAAAAATATAGATACTTTCAATAATAAGAATCATTGTTCAAGTGGGTTATTGGATCTTGTGCATATTTATTTGTGTCATCTTTCTAGAATTATAATTTTATAGGGAGACTAATATTTCATTTTGTTGATTGATGATTATTCTAGGATGATATGGATAACTTTCTTGAGGGAGAAGTTTGAGCCTCTAGTCAAATTCATGATTTTTGAGGCTATGGTTGAGATAGAGATAGGTTTGAAGTTGGAGTGTCTAAGATATGACAGGGGTGGTGAATTCAATTTTGGATAGTTCAATGCATTTTTTTAAGAGCATGAGACAAGAAGACATTTGTCTTCTCCAAGGACCCCTCAGCAAAATGGAGTATTGGAAAGGAAAACCAATACCCTTCTAGAAACTTCTAGGAAAATGATGTTGGAAGTAAACATTATGCATGTCTATTGGAGAGAATATATGAGTACTATATTTTACTGATACAAAGTGGGTCAGTAAGTCAATTTCCTAACCTCTCTCTCCACAAACATTCAGCCTTTCAATACCTGATCACTTAAACTTGAAGACTCCAAAATTATTGTCTCATCAACTTCAAGTATAAGGAAACTTATCACTCCACATTTTAGTGGCGAGGTTCTCAGGATAATTTTCAATGACATATTTGTGTGACAAGATCCATGAGATCATTGTCAAAGTCACTTTTTAAGGCTTCAAAAGCCTCACTTCATACAATATTGTCTCTTTTGGTTTAGGAGTGGACCCTAGAGCCTTCTATAGTCTCAAAAAACATCTTCCAACTCAACTAAAAGGAATTTTCAGGGTTTTATTACTGGTGAGATCAAATTGTCTTTAAAAAAGGCCTAATTCCTAGTAGGTATGCCATATGCGAAACTAGAGGATAAGTTTACATACTTCCAAAGGAATTGAAAAACCTATGGATTTCTTGAATACCCTTTTGGACCAAATTAAATATGATTGATAATTAGGTCATGACTCCTTCAGATGATGACTTAACCCACCTATAGGTCCTTTAGGCCTAATAAACCTAATTGGATGCTTTTACAAAGGAACCCTCCTTCCAAGGTCTGATCTAAACAATTTGACTTTAGGAACATATTTTTTTAGTCTATCCAACACCAAATCAACCATTATTCTTCATAGATCCACCCTTTTTCCTTTATTGTTTCATCTTTTCAATCAATACTAGGTCGGTCACAAAAAGGATGTTTGGCTAGAATGTAATTGTTCTCCCATGTGCCACAACTTTCTAGGGCCAATCTTATGGATTTATACTTTACATATCCTCTTATTTCACCCCCCAAGTGGTCATTAAATTTCCATGGTGGCACTAAAAGAAAAGAAACAATATATAGTGAAACCCCAGCAGATTGAGGATCTGTGACCAGTCTGAACAAAACTGGTTTGTATTCCGTCAAAACTTGATCAAATTAAAAAATACTACTACAGGGAGTTTATACATACACATTTCCAACTCTTCCAATCCTTTTTCTCTCAATTCAAATTCAAAACATAATCAAATACATGAAAAATCAGAGACGGTTCATGAAAATTCAGACTTTTTATTTCTTCTGATTGCCAAAACTTACATCACCATACCTTACCTCTGATCCCAACAATGGATCTTGTCATTTTTCATATGTTACCAAACTCTTCCAACAAAAATTGAAGGATTGTGACCATTGGGAAGGTAGTTAGGCACCATTAGCCCAAGCTTGACAACTTTTTAACAAAATGTTGTAAAAGTTGCTAAGCAACTTTTTGCAACTTTGACATCTTTTTATCAATTTTGCTCAAAAATTTTCAAGGGACCTTTCTTTTCCTAAATCTTGGTCTTATGACACAAATTAGGCTCAAACCTACACAAATATCTAATTCATTCATCCTCTGATAATCTAGGCACCCTTTGACTATATTCGACCTTGTTGGTTTATCTCACCCTACAAGTCAATGGTCTTACATTTTGGGTTTATTTTATTACAAACAGAAGAAAAAATATAACCTATTCTAATTGTCTTGATCTTGTTATTCTTGGAAATCCTTGGACATGAATTCTTCATCTTCTTGATGGGGTACTCATGCACCATACTCCCTTGGTGTTTGAAACTCAAGCCCACTCGAGATTAGTTCTTGTAGTGAAGTTCCATGTTTCTTCATTTGGCCCTCCTCTTTCCAAACAAAATCAGACTCGGGGACTCATTTCCACTTGACCAAGTATTGCTTCTAAACCCTCTTCCTAGTTCTTTTAACAACCATTGTGTCTAGAATCTTTTCAAGTTTTGGTGGTTTTTATTTTGGAAAATTCTTCAAACCTTCTGCATCTTCATGTACCTACAATGGATCACTTGCATCCATACCACCTTTATAAGGGGTTAGGTTTGCAACATTAAAAATTGGGGATATGCCAATGTTAGATGGAAGTTGTAACTCATAAGAATTTTTTTGCCAAATTTGCAAACGTTGATAAATACTTGCATTACTTATTATGCATTTATCCCTTTGACAAATTGCACAAGTTTCAACAAATTTTCTAACATCCATTTGTAAATTAGGCCAGTAGTAATGTCTCCTTACCAGTTCTAATGTCTTGTCTAGGCTAAAATGTCTCCCCATACAACTACTATGTTTTTCTTTTATAATGTTATTCCTCATAGAGCATTTTGGGATACATCACTGTCCTCTTTTAAAGAGTAAACCTTCCTATATCATAAAATAAGAAATCTCTAAATGTTACATGTCATCAAAATCAGAGCATACCTTGTTGATGTCTTTGAAACCTTCATCCTCTAGGTACATGTCTTTTAATGCATCAATACGAACACTCTCCAACTGCACTTCTGATATTGTTAACGATCTTTTTCTAAGAGCATCTGCAAATTTTTTGAGAGACCTTTATTGTTCTTCATAGTGAAGGTGTAGGCTTGTAAAGATTCCACCCATTTCATGTGTCTATGGCTTAACTTGTCTTGACTATTCAAGAATCTTAGGGCCTAATTATTAGTGTAGACAAAAAAATCCCTTAGGGAGAAGATAGTGCCTCCATTTTTTCAGTTCTTGAACTAGGACACACATCTCCAAATCATAGGAAGAATACTTTCTTTTAGCCTCATTTATCTTCTCACTAAATAATGCAACTGGTTTTCCCTCTTGACTTATAACTACTCCTATTACAACATTACTGGCATCACATTTAATTTGAAAGATTTTGTTGAAATCAGGAAATGTTATGATAGGTTGTTGGGACACTTTCTTCTTAAGAATTTAAAATGCTTCATCTCTTGTTTGGTTCCATACAAACTTACACCTTTGACCACATTTTATTGTCTCCAACATGGGAGCACAAATCTAACTGAAATCTTAATAAAATTTCTTTAAAAAGTTGAAAGACCATGAAAACTCCTAACATCACCAATTGTCCTAAGGGTTGACCATGAAAGAATAGCACTTACCTTATCAGGATCCATTTTCAAATTACCTTTGGAAATCACAAAATCAAAGTATGTCAACTCCTCCTGCATGAACACACACTTATCCATGTTGATCATTAGGTGCACTTCATTCAATTCATTCAAAACCACATCCAAATGTTTCAAATATTCCTATTTTGTTTTTATAAATATTAGGATATCATCTAGGTACACAATTACAAATTTTCCATTAAAGTCCTTGAGCACTTCATTCATTAGTCTCATGAATGTTCTAGGAGAATTAGATAGCCCAAAAGCCATTGCCTTCCATTCATACAAACCTTCATTTGTTGCAAAGGTATTTTTGCACTCATCTCCTACGTGTCTAGCCCCTCCTAAACAATTAAGCATATCATCTATCCTAGGCATGGGAAATCTATACCTAATAGTTACCTTGTTTATGTCTCGAGTCTGGACACAACCTCCATGTACCTTCCTTCTTTAGACCCAAAACATCAGGGACTGCACAAGGGGTCAATTTTTTCCCTATCAAACATGCATCAAGGAGTTTTTTTACTTGTTTTTCCACTTCATTTTTTTGGGGAGTCAACTTATAAGTATCTTTTTTTGGTAATGTATCCCCTAGTATGAAGTATATGCAATGACTAATCACTCTTATAGGAGGTAGGGTCTTGGGAATGCCTTCTACAACTATGCCTTGGTACTTATCAAGAATCTCCTTCACCTCCTTAGGTACATTCTCCTTCTTCTTTTTTTCCTTTACATCTGCACTAGGTTCCTCACCCTGATTTGGTATTGGTATGATTTTAAAATATGACTTCTCCTCTTCCTTCATCATTTTGAGGAATTCCTTACCACCCATGAACATGATAATCGTTTCCTTATCCTAATTTTGTTCTTCACCTTCATCAGGTAATAGGACTAATTCTATGGCCTTTCCATCTTTAATTATGGAGTATGTATTCTCGTGACCATCATGGTGATATTTCAAATCATATTGCCAAGGCCTTCCAAAAAGAAGGTGGCATGTCTCCATTATAACAATATGACACAATATTTTGTCCTTATAAGAACCAATCTAAAATTCTACCCATGATTGTTCCTCTACTAGTGTTTGTTGTCCTTTAGTTATCCATGAACCTTATATGGAAAAGGATGAGGTATTCTCCTAAGTTTCAATTTTTCTACCATCTCTAAGGAAACTAGATCCTGAATAGACCCTGAATCAATAATAACTTTGCATGCTTTACCTTCGGACTTACACGTGGTCTTGAAGATGGTCCTCCTTTGTGGTGGTTCAAAAATGGTATCAACCTTCAACAAGGTTCTCCTCATCATTAGTGCTTCTCCCTTTTCTGGTAATCCATATGCATGAGGCAAATTTACAATTCAACAGTCAATGTCTTGAACCAAATGTGTTCTTCTATCTCCCTAGGAGCTTGATTCTTCTCTCTCTAAATAGTTAGGTGCAATGTGGCCTTCCTGATTGCAACCGAAACACTTTGGAGGTCTTGAGTTCCTTCCCCCAAATCTACCTCTTCCATTTGGTCTCATGCCTCAATAATTTTCTCTTGAACTTCCTTCTCCATGTGAACTTGTCTATTCTAATTCTCCTAGGGGCCTAGGGCTTTGTCCTATGCCATTGGAGCCTCCTCTTGTGAAATTTCTCCCTCTACCTCTATTATTTTTCTCTTGTCTCCTCTTAATATTTTCTTCCACCATTGCTACCATTTGAAATCACTTGTGGACAAAATCAGGGTTCAACAGATTTAATTCATCTTGGATATTTATTCTCAGACCATTTAGATACTTGTCTACTCTTTCACTTCTAATATCACTTGTCTTAGACTTCATGCTATGTCTCTAAAATTATTTAGTATATGTACTCACACCCATGTCCTTTTGTCTCAAATTTTTCCTTCTTCTATGAAGTTGAACTTCATAGTCTTCTGGCACATAGGTCTCTTTAATTTTTTCAGCCATTCTACTCCATGTGGCAATCATATGTTTTCCCTCTCTCACCCTTTCTCCTTGGATGAAGTTCCACCATGTCAGAGATGCTCCTTTTAATTTAGACTTGGCTATTTTGACCTTATGGTTATCACGTATTTTCTCACACTTAATGAAATTGTTTAAGGAATCTATCCAGCCCATCACAAAATCAGGATCCATCTTTCTACTAAAGAGGGGAAGATCTATTTTACTATCTGTAATTCTCCTTTCCACAGACATGAGGGAATTTAGAAGGTATCTATGCTCTGTAGGAGCCTCTTCTTCTTCCTTCCTAGGGAAATCCTCTTCTTCCCCTTATTCTTCTCTTTTCAAGCATTCTTCTCCCCTCCTATCAAATTTTCCCTTCAACCCTTCTAGCTCTACTATCATCCACTTGTTTTGTTCTGCTTGCTCTTGGACCAACTTGGCAAGCTCTATATTTGTCAATTTAGGAGGCATTTCTTGGGCCTCTTCTTCTAACTCTTCCACTAAAAAATACTCCAATCCTTTTCCATAAAGGATTTTCCTAAGCTCTGATACCAATTATGATGCACAGTGGGTCAATAAGTCAATTTCCTTACCTCCCACTCCACAAACATTCAACCTTTTGATACCTAATTACTCAAACCTAAAATCTCCAGACTTATTTTCCCATCAACTTTAGGTATAAGGAACCTTATCACTCTTGCATTTCAATGGAAAGGTTCATAGGATAAGATTCAATGACATATTTGTGTGACAAGATCCATGAGATCATTGTCAAAGTCACTTTCTAAGGCTTCAAAAGCCTCACTTCATACAATATTGGCTCTTTTGGTTTATGAGTGGACCCTAGAACCTTATATAGTCTCAAAAAATATCTTCCAACTCAACTCAAAGGAATTTGCAAGGTTTTATTATTAGTGAGATCAGAATGTCCTAAAAATAGGCCCAATTCCTAGTAGGTCTCCCAGATGACAAACTAGAGGATAAGTTTGCAAACTTCCAAATGACTTGAAAAACAAATGGATGTCCCGAATACCCTTTTGGACCAGCTTGAAGATTATTGAGAATTAGTTCTTGACTCACTTATATGATGACTTAGCCCGCATATAGGTCCTCTAAGCCTAATAGACCTAATTAGATGCTTTCACAAAGGAACACTCCTTCCAAGGTCTGATCTCAACAATATGACTTCATGGAAATATTTTATTAGTTTCTCCAACACCAAATCAACCATTATCCTTCACAAATCCACCCATTTTCCTTTATTTTTTCATCATTTTCATCAAAATTGGGTCGGTCACATAGAGGATCCCTAGCTAGAATGCAATTGTTCTCCCACGAGCTAGTACTTTCCAGGACCAATCTTCTAGAATTCTAATATATATATCCTCTTCTTGCACCCCCCAAGTGGTCGTTAAATTACAATGGTGGGACTGCAAGAAAAGAAACAATTTCTAGTGAAACCCTAGCACATTGAGGGTTTGTGACCAATCTGAACAAAACTGATTTGTATTCCGTCCAAACTTGATCAAATTGCAAACTAATACTATAGGATATTTCTACATACACATTTCCAACTCTTCCAATCCATGTTCTCTCAATTAAAATTCAAAACATAATCAAATACACGGAAAATCTGAGAGGGTTCTTGAGAATTCAGACTTCTTATTTCTTTTGATTACCAAAACTTACATCATTGTACCTTACCTCTAATCCCAACAATGGATCTTGTAATTTTTTATATGTTACCAATCTCTTCTAACTAAAATTGAAGGTTTGTGACCTTTAGGAAGGTAGTTTGGCACCATTAGCCCAAACATAACAACTTTTTAACGAATTGTTGCAAAAGTTGTTAAGCAACTTTTACATCTTTTTAGCAATTTTGCTCAAAACTTGTCAAGCGACCTTTCTTTGCCTAAATATTGGTATTATGAAACAAATTAGGCTCAAACCTACACAAATATATAATTTATTTTTCCTCCTATAATCTAGGCACCCTTTGACCAAATTTGGCCTTGTTGGTTTATCTCACCATACAAGTTAATGGTCTTACATTTTGAGTTTATTTTATTACAAACAAAAAGGCAAAATATAACCTATTCTAATTTTATTGGTCTTCTACTTCTTGGAAATCCTTGGAAAGAAGTCTTCATCTTCTTGATGGGGTTCTCCTACACCATTTACACTCTCAAACGAGTTCATATCAAAGGTGATACCAGTAAGACTCCTTATGAATTATGGTGTGGTCATGTTCCTACTATTAAATATTTTAAAAATATTGGAAGTAAATATCAAGAGGGATGAAGATCTAGGAAATTTTGATGCTAAATGTGACAAAGGAATATTTCTTGGTTATGCAACCAAAAGCAAAGCTTGCCAATGTTATAATAATAAACTGAGGAAGATAGTTGAGAGTGCAAATGTTAAGGTTGATGAAAGCAATCAGAGATAATATAGATTCCATAGATATGATTCAAATCATCATAATGGTAGTACAAACCAAGGAAAGTAACCTTGAACCCAGAATCATGTTTATATCATTTTAGGGAATCCAGTGTGTCAAGGAGAAGAAACTAGTGCAAGTGTTAAAGAAAGAACTCAAGAGTCTGAAATTCAAGAAAAGCCTAAGACTCCCAGGTATGTAAGGTTAAATAATTCAAAAAATTAGATAATAGGAGATAGAAATAAAGGTGTTCAAACTAGAAGAAGAGTTATTGAAGATCAAGTTGAGTATTATTTGATTTCAAAGATTAAGCCTAAGGATTGAGTGAACCATGTAAAGATGAACTTTGGGTAAAAGCAATAGAAGAAGAATTGATGTAGATTGAGAAGAATAATACATGGGTTCTTGTTCCCATAACTAAGGACAAAAATGTAATTGGAACCAAATGGGTCTTCTAGACCAAATTGAATGAGGAAGCTGAAGTTACTAGAAACAAGGAAAGACTTATTTCCAAAGGATATTAACAAATCGAAAGAATTGATTTTGAGGAAACATTTTCCCCTATGGCAAGAATTGAAGTTGTAAGATTGTTTCAAGCTTTTTCTTCTTAAAAGGATTTAAAAGTCTAACTTATGGATGTCAATTCAACATTTTTGAATGGTGAATTGGAAGAAGTGTACATTGAGCAATCAAATGGATTTCAATTGTCTAATCAAAGTGATATGGTTTTCTGGTTGAAGAAAGCTTTGTATGGACTAAAGAAAGCCCTAAGAGTATGTTATGCCATATTGGATAAGTATTTTTTGAAGCTTGGATTTAACAAAGGTACATCTGATTGTAATTTCTACTTAAAGATTCATCATGATAACATCTTGGTTGTTGAAGTTTATGTTGATGATATTATCTTTGGAGGGAATGACAGGTTGAGCAAAGAGTTTGCTAATGAAATGTAAAATGAATTTGAAATGTCTATGATTGGAGAGATGAAATTATTTTTAGGTTTTCAAATTAGATAGTCAAAAAATGGAATTTTAATATCTCAGTCCAAGTATGTAAAAGAATTGTTGAAGAAATTTGGAATGGAAGATTCAAATCCAGTTAGTACTCCCATAGTGACTAGATGTAAGTTGACTAAAAATTATGATTCACCTAAGGAAAATCAGACTTGATTCAGATCTATGATTGGTGGATTTCTCTATTTGACTCAAACCAGACTTGATATCATGAATGCAGTTTTTATTGTTGCTATATTTCAAGCTAATCCTAAGGAAACTCATGTTGTAGCTATCAACAAAATTTTCAGATATTTGAAAGGGAGAGTTGATTTTGTTCTATGTTATCCTAAAGATGATGATTTCACTTTAAGTGTCTTTATTGATTCTAATTGGAGAGGAAATGTGTATGACAAGAAGAGTACTCATGGTGGTCTAGTTTAATTGGGAAAAAAGATTGATTTCATGGTTGAGAAAAAAGAAGAATTCTAATTCTCTATCTACTGCAATGGTAGAGTATATTGTTGTTGTAACCAATTGTACTCAGGTAGTAGGGATGAAGAAAATGTTGAAGGATAATAAAGTGTTGTATGATGAACCTTTGGTTATGTACTGTGACAATTCAAGCGCAATTAATATTTCTTAGAATATGGTGTCCCATTCAAAGACTAAACATATATCCATCAAGTTTAACTTTTTTAGAGAAAAGGTAAATTAGAAGGAAGTCGAATTGGAGTATGTGCCTACTAAGGAACAGATTACATAAATGTTCACCAATCCTTTTCATAAGGATACTTTAGAGTATCTAAGAGGGAAGTTAGAGGTCTTTGACCCTCCTAATTAGAATTAAGATGCATCGGTATGCATCAGTCCGGTGCATTTCACATTCATTTCTTGTGACCAGAATTTATGATTGGTGGCTACTACTCAAGGAGAGTAGTCAAGTTTTATATTTTTTGATTCAAATGTTTAGATTCAAGAAGAAATATTTTATGGTTTAATATTGATGTCAAAGGGGGAGATGTTCATGTGAAAAAATGTGAAAAAGTAAAGAAGGAGAAGAGTAGTGTGCAAGGTCTAAGGGGGAGTTGTTGATTTCTTTGTCATTGATTGTTTTTCACATCATATGTTTCCATCAATGCCAAAGGGCGAGATTGTTGGAAGAATGTGAAAATATGTGCTCAAGAGATGTTTTGTCATTGATGTTAATATATTTCACTATTTGAGATAGTGGTGCAGTAAAAATCATGAGTTCATTTGGTCATAATAGAAAGTATGTTGAAGATCAGAGTTTGTGGATTAAAGATTTTGTAGAGGGTTGTCTTTAGTTGATTCACTTCAAGTTTCATGGGTTTACATGGAGATTTGAGTGAATTATAAGTATTTGTGTTGCAACTAGTTTTCTAGTTGTTTAGTGGAGACAAAGTGACAGTATTTTGGTTTTCATTATTCCACATTGTAATATCTTTCTCTATAGGTTTAAAGGCATGTTTGGACATTGATGTGTGTCCTCTATTGAAATGGTTTGTGATTTGGAGGTCCACAAGTGATTTTTCAAGATTGATAGTCATTGCAGTTAGTGTTCCCAAGGTTCAGTATGAAGATGTTGGTGATTCCAGTAATTTGTGTTGGTGCGGATTTTGTTATGGTAACTCATGATGCTTGTGGATGTTTCTAGATCATGTGCATTTTGTGTTGGTGGTTTGTATTGATTGTTGAACTTGCAATTGATTTTTTCTATCAGTATCTTAGTGTTCTCCATGTTCCAAGATGATCAGATGCGTGTAGCGTGTAGCGTGTAGCAGATGTTTGAGGTGTAATCTTTGGAGTTGTATCATGTTCAAGGTGGATGATTTATGTCTTTGATATGTCTTGCCTAACATTTCTTGGCCTGCATGTAATATTATATTGAGTATGGTTATATTTTTGTAATTAGGTGGTGAGTGTGGAGCTGACCTTGATGATCTTTCCAAGGTTGATGTCATGCATAAATAAATGTAATAATATTGTATTTGTGTGTGGTCGTGAAGCTATGTGTGAGTATGTATGTGCACTGAAGGTATACATCTTTTGAAGGTAGATAAGAAGTGTGAAGAAGAAATTTATTTTATACTTCAATGGAACTGATCCAGGCATAGAGATGTTATTATACAACTCATAATTTTAGATGTGATCTGAGTTTTCTTGTACAGATAGTGAGCCTTCCCTGGGCAATGAGCTATAGGGAAATGTTCTTGAATGCATGTGCATCGATCATTGTAATAATTCTAATAAATAATACCTATCTTATCGATTCATCCCCATTGTGGTTTCTCCCTTAATCGGGTTTCTAAGTATAAAAAGTTTGGTGTTATGTATGTTCATGATGTGTTGTTTGATTTATGATTCACTTCCCCCTCCTCACAATTGGCTACCCTATTTATATCACTAGGGTTGGTATGGTTTCTTGTTGTGGGATGGAAACAATTCATAGTGACTATGATTCTATAAAAGGAAAGTCAGGGTGTGCAAACACTCGGTGGAGGAGGACAACGTATGTACCTAAAAGATGTTGAAAGGAGTTAAAGACAAAAACACAAAACATCATACCTATTACCAATCTAGGACTATGTTACAAGTCATTTATAACTTGAAATGGTAGTCCTACTAATGAAATCCATTTATGAGATATGCTCACAAATTTTCCTTACTTGACGAGTCTAATGCAAGAGTATAGACCCAATTTTGGTTTCTTGTTTAGGTTTTGAGTTTTTTTGTTTTTAATTTGGGCTTTCTGTGTTTTGGGGGGTAGAATCTTCTTCATTTTCTCTTTCAAACACATTGCCTCATTTAATGAATCATGGCGACCACATTTGACAAAGGGCTCTCTCACCCTTGGTCAACTTATTTTTACGAAGAATCAGTTTCACAAATTAGGATCGTTGGTTGGTCAAGAAATGGTATTGATTAAAAATAGATGTAAAATGAGTCTTAAATTGAGAAGTAGGGAGATGGGAATCAAGATAGAGTTCTGAAGTGATGTTGAGTAAATTTGGAAGAATTTCTTGGGCATTGATAAAAGACAAAGTGATATTCGTTATTGGAGAGGATTGGGAGAGGAGGGAATAGTGGAAGGAGTACAATGGTATATTTGATTGGAGGGAGGTTGGAAGTCTCTATAGAAGAACAAAAAAAATAAAAATCATCATAAGATAGAGAGAGACAAAGGAATAGGTCTTCTTTGTAGCTTATAAAATCATAGACATAAAGAAAAACAAGCAGGGCTTTGGAAGAGCCCAAGCTAAATTGTGAAATCCCATGTCGACCAATAGCTTGGTCTAGTCTTTTGATGGTTTAAAATGAAAATAAAATGATTCTTAAATTGAGAGACAAATAGGTCGGATAGAGCTCCTAAGGGATCTCGAGCAATTTTAGAAGAAAGTCTTGGGCATTAGCAGAATAGGGAGTAACAATCATTGTTGGAGAAGAATGAGAGTTGAGAGAATGATGAAGGGAATACAAGGGTGGATTATACATTAAAAAGAGTTTGAGGGTTTCTACAAAAGAGAAAAAATAAAAAATCATTTTAAGTCAGAGAGGGATAAAGTAATGGGTTTTCTTTGGAGCTGAGAAAATTGTAGACATGAAGGGAATTGGTTAGGGATTTGGAAGAGCACAAGCTAACTTGTGATTGCTTGTGATGACCAACATCTTGGTTTATTGTTGTCTATATTATTGTAAAGGAAGGTTGATCATTCTATAAAGATATTGATGGTGTGTCTAATCAATTATTTTTTCCATGTTCAATCAATAATCATTTGAGATTCTTGTCACATTCCTAAAATTATTGTCATTGAATTTGTTTTTTGCATTTGTATTTTAACATTTTTTATATGTAAATCAGTAAGGCTACATTTGTTTTGGTTTTTGAAGTTGTTTGACATCATTTTAGTATCAAACCTACAAGATCTAAGAGTGAAGAAGCATGAAGGTGTCTTAAGAAAACCATAGAAGAAGTGTGCAAAAAAAATTCTTTAAACTCTACAGGATTTATATTCTATAAGATTTTGTTGTAGGTGTGAGGAGACGTGCAAGTGTAGAGGACTTAAGTCCTAGCGAGGAATTTTTTGCAAGTGAAAGGATACCTATGATTGCATAGGGTAGAGAAGGAGGCACAAATAATTACATGAGATAGTGAGAGAAAATATGTTTGAAGAGAAATGTGAGAGTATCTAAACAAGAAGATGACTTTGAAGGGAAAAATGATGTGGGTCCTTAGGAAACACATAAAGATCCCATTTTGGGAAGCATATTCAGAAGATGTAGAGAATAGGAAGCTCAATCAAGAATTATTTAAGGTCAAAAATAGAATGGATATTTTTGAAAAGAATTATTTTTCAAATAAGGTTGTGATTACAAGTAAAGGAAAAGAAGTAGAAGATAATGAATTTATAGTAGAAAAATGTCTCTCTAAAGTCATGAAAGAAAATAATGAAGATGAGGAGGTCACTCTAGTGGTGCCTAAAAATGAAGCAGAGTAGAATGAGATTGCAGAATTTGAAGGGATTGTGTCAAATGGAAAAGTTGAGATTGAAATTAGAAAACCCCCGATTTGACAATAAAGTGGGTGAAGAGAAGAATAAAGTTTAGCGCAAAGAAGAGATTAAGAGCATTGACATATTGTTAGGAGGAAACTGCACAAAAAATGAAACTCAAGACCTAAATGGTGCAACAAAAAATGAATGGACAAAGGTTGGAGCAGAAAAGGAGAATGAGGTACAACTTCACAGTTGTGATTTTATTTATGTAGAGAATGAAGAAAATAGATGTGTACAGAAAGCTTTAATTTGCACATATGTTTATGTAAAGAGGTTGCAAAGTTTACAGTGGTAGTATTTTTAGAGGACATTGTAGGGGAAATTTCTTAGAGGTGGTTTGTTTGCAATTAGATGGAAATAGTTCATGGTTATTGCAATTCTATAAAATGAAACTTGAGGAGTGCAAACACTTGGTGGAGGTGGACAACTTGGGTACCTAAAAGATGTTGGAAGAAATGAAATAAATAAATACAAATCCATGTTCATAACATAGGAGTATGCTACAAGTCATTTATAACCGGAAAGGGTAGTCCTCCTAGTAATGATGAAAAATTGGTAGATGATTAAATAAGGAAGGGGGTTCGTATGAGAGTTCACTAGGATCATCAAACAAGCTGGGAAAAATGACATCCCAAATTCCATCTTTAACTCATTACATTAGGAAGAGGAAATACTTGCTAGGCTTAGGGGACTTAAATGTTAAATGGGTGTAGGATTTTCTCCTTTCAATAAGACTAGATTGATTGAAACAAGTTGGAATGGAGAAATGAGGTAAATAGGATGAAATAGGATGCAATGAAGTGATTTTTGTATATAGACTACAAAAAATTGATACAAAAATGCTAGAACCAGATCTAAGAAGAAAATAGAGCCACTGATCTGCATAGAAAGTTTCATTCCAATCTGTCTGTTAATGACGACTTGTACAATAGTGAATGACTAGACTTGACCCTACTGGTGAGAGTTACCTTTCTCTTCCAAAAGTTGATGGGGAAGCCCAAGATCTGAAATGGACATTTTGGTCTCCCTAAATCTGGATCCAAAACTTGACCACCTATCATTTGAAAAAGAAAATGGAGAAAATGTTGGGAGAAAGGGTTTTTCCTTAGTCAAACCCCATTTTAGGAACTAGATTTGAAATTGTATAAAGGAAAAAGTGTGTTGACAATAGAAAATACTTGATAATATGTTATACCTTCACAAGTGTCAAATTGCCCATGAAGATGCTTGAAAGTTCTCTTGATATAGTCTTGACCTTGGATCTAGAATAGGAAGAACATAAGTTCCTTCACACATGCTAGGAACTAGACATTACTTCATACCTTCCATGTTTGATTCTTGAAATGATCTTGATTGCTCCTTGGATACTTGATTGTTTGATTACTTACCTTTTGATTCTTAGTTGATTGATTACCCCTTAAAATAAGGGAGGTAGCTTTCTATTTATACCTCTCATAGCCATTTCTAGGATCAAAAGTCAGAGGTCAACAAGGATTTGAAATCACACTCAAAAGCAAAATACCAACGTAGAATTCAAATTTGGGCCCAAAATAGCATGTAAGGGGTGCCTCTTGATGTACGGAGCAATTTTTTCACCTCATATGTCTCAGGTCATCTTTATAAGGCAAAATGACTCAAATGTTAATCCAAGGTCAATTTTGATATGAGGATTCTGAAAATGTGTGCAAAATCAGGGCGTGATCAAGCATAATGGGCATGCAAACCTTGGACACTAAAATCAGGCCTAACTAAGAACAACAAGTGTAAATGCTTACAATTTAGGATGCTACAATACTGAGTTCCATTTATGAGCTATGCTCACAAAGTTTTCCTACCCGACAAGTCCGACACAAGAGCATCAACCTAATTTTGGTTTCTTATTAAGGTTTTGAGTTTTTTGTTTTCAATTTTAGCTTTCTATGTTGCTTGGGGTAGAATCTTCATTTTCTCTTCCAAACATGTTGCCTCATTTAGGGAATCGCCATGACTATCTTTGATGAAGGAGAATTTGGGCTCTATCACCCTTAGTCAACTTCTTTTCACCAAGAATTAGTTTGAGCAATTAGGGTTGTTGGTTGGTCAAGTAGCAGTGATGGTTTAGAATGGAAGTAAAATGAGGCTTGAAGTGAGAGACAAGATGCGACAGATTTCCAAAGAGAGGCCAAGCAATTTTGGAAGAAAGTCTTGGGTATCGGCACAAGATGAGGTGATATTCACTACTAGAGAGGATTGGAAGAGGAGAGAACGATGCAATGAGTACAAAGGCAGATTGGGGTTTGGAAGGAGTTCGGTAGTGTCTACAAAATAATAAATTTAAAACAATCATCATAAGGCAAAGAGGGACAAAAGAATAGGTCTACTTTAGAGCTGAGAAAACTGCAAACATAAAAGGAAATTAGGCAGTGCTTTGGAAGAGCCCAAGTTGACTTGTGATTACCAATGCTTACCAACATCTTTGTTTGGTGTTGTCTATGTGATTGTAAAAGAAGGTCAATCATTGTATAAAGATGTTAATGTTGTATCTATTCATTATTTTTTACCTTGTTTAATCATTTATCATTTGTAATTCTAGTCACATTTTTGAATTTGTTGTCACTGACATTTGTTTTCTGCATATGTATTCTAACCTCCTATTGTCTGTTAACCAATAACATTGCATCTTTTTTAGTTGTGAAAATCATTTGTCATCATTACTTCTACCCTTAAATGGTTCACATACATGTCTCTGCTTTCATATTTTGCATGTCTTTGTTACAAGCTCTTAATGTAGCACAAGTTGGGATAAATGTTGATAAAGATTGCAAAGTCTGATTTTACAGCTACCAATTGCATTTGCTTGACAGTTGTAAATCCTATCAATAGATCTGTATGTTATATCCATACCCTTTATAGATACTTACACTTTCTTCATAAACTTTCAGCGGTGTTTTGAAGTGTAGGTTTGTATACCTTGCAAATATTTTGAGGTGTTTTGTTAAATACTTTACATTTTGTGCCTATACTTTCACATTCTACATACATTCTTCAATCTAAAATTATTACTTTTATATAGAGATTACCATTAACTCAACCTAAAATAACTGCTATTTTCAACAAAAATACAAACAATTATTGTTTTACAAAAAGTTTATACTTTTTAACATATTTTTATACTACTGTTAGAACTAGCTTACATATATGTTATAATATATATAAAGTACTCCAAGATATATCCTTCTTGAGGTGGCTATTTTTAATCATATCCACCCTAAGGTATCTTCTACAACCACAACATAGATTCCATGTACGTTAAAAAAAAATGTTTAGTACGCTCAACAATTACAAATGAATGTGAATAGTCACATGGTACCAAAAGAGGGAGCAGTGAAGATTGGTGGCGAAGACATTACAAATAATTTCATCTCAATAGTTAGTTACATCTCAGGGGATTAATCTAGAGATGGCTTCATTAATATAACTAGAGGAAGAGGTTCTAGCAGAAGATCAAAGTTGCAAAATACCACGACAAATCATAGTAATTGTGGCATTAGATCAATGACTTGTTAGCTGCTTGAAATCAAGGTTAAAATTTTAGTTTTATTGTAATTTTTATTATTATGCCAAAGGCGTTTGACTATATAATGAGTAAATAATTATAGAATTATTTAAGATCATCAGTCACGATGCATCATTGCACAACTACTAATCTGGCTTATAATGAGTAAATAATTCTTTTATTGGAGAGAGCAGCCATTCTAGTTCTTTAAATGCTCAAAATGTATGGGCAAACACAATAAAATTAACGGCCCAAATAACATATCATGGGAGTACATACAATGAAATTATTGTGAATTACATCTCTATGAATATGGATGTCTACCATGCAGAGCTAAACATGCACAGTAGCGGTGAAATGCTTCATTAAGGTATTAAGAAACTAGCTCGCCTTCATGTTTTACTCAAATCCAATCATTTCACTCAGAAACTGATATATTTAAAGCACAAACCTTTAAGAATATAGATGAAATTAATTTTAACCGCCATTTATAAGTAACTGCAGAGCAATTTTCGGGTATAATTAGAAGACCAGCATAAAATAAGAAAATGACATATTTCTATATTATAATAATAATATAAAAGAAACATAAAAGATCTTGTACTTTCATAACCAAATTTATCTCCTTTTAAGATATTGTTATTAAAAGGAATAATAAGATTCTTCTACTTCCATAATCAAATTTATCTGCTCTTCAGATGTTGTTTGTAAAGGTTCAGAACCTTTCAATCCCTTTATACTATTATAAAAATATAAATGAAGCATATTCTTATTCTTTATTTCACAATTTGCAGAGCTTAATACATTATATTATCAATTAGACTATTAAAATCAAATATAAAAACAGATTTTTCATTTCTCATCTCAGTATTGCAGATCCATCTATCAAAACAATAAATTTCTTTCTTCGGAGAAGAGAAAGTTTTCTAATTCCAATTATAACAAATATCTGATAAATCTTTTCCTTTAGATCAAACTTGAGCTGCACTGTCTACCAAACTCATCAGACTGATCAAAAAACAAAGCATGTGTATATGGTAGGAGTTTCATTGACTCACCTTTACAAACCATTATCATTCTGCCCTTGTCCATTACAATTCCCTAAGTCTAACATTACACCTTGCATCTCCTAAATATAAAGAAACCTCATATTGCCAACCTCATCCAGATTATACCCCCATTTTGCGAAAACCAGTAGATTTTTTGAATCTCATATAATTGTTTGGAAAAAAGCTAATCATATTCAACATACATCTATTCACTCTTTGATCCAAGTGAAAGTTTCTCATTTCCCATCTCTGTTCTGCAGATCCATAAATGAAAATAAGAATTTATTTCCTCTGATAAGATAAAGATTTCCAATTCCAATTATAACAATATATGATAGCTTTTTCCCTTTGAATCAAACTTGAGAGTTGTGCTACCTGCCACACTCATCAAACTCATCAAAAATCAAAGTATGTGTATATGGTGGGAGTTTCATTGGCTCACCTTTACAAACCATTATCATTCTGCCCTTGTACTACTGTTAGAACTCCCAAAGTCTAGCATTAAACCTTGCATCCCCCAATATAAAGAAACCTTATATTGCCAACTCCATTCAGATCATACACTCATTTTGAGAAAACTAGTAGGTTTTTTTGGTTCTACATTAAATTGTTCGGAAAAAAGCTAATCGTATCCATCACACATCTATTCACTCTTTGATCCAATTGAAAGTTTATCATTTCCCATCTCTGTTCTGCAGATCTATAAATCAAAACAATAGTTTTTTCTTTCTAAGAACATAAAGATTTCCAACTCCAATTATAACAAATACCTGATATGTATTTTCCTTTGGATCAAACTTGAGCTGCACAGGCACATCATCATGATATTTTTTCATTTAAAACAAAATCCTGCTTTTACTGGTAGACTTGCATCTTCAAGAAAATGGGACTGTATAGTCAGTGGATTGATCACCTGAAGGGTTCCATTTCTCTTACAGGTATAAACTAAGAGGCTCCCATCTCTACCTCTAAGAAACCATTCTGAGTAACTCCAGCTCCACTCATCAAATTAAACATCTTCTTGTACCTTAGCCTATTAGTGACATCAAAAACAGCAAGCCCTTTAGAAGACCCATTTGTTCTTCATACTGATCTATCATCAATCGCATTTACATATTGCTCTGATTCCACAGATTGTGAAAGTGAACATAGTTAGAAATAATAGTTTGCCAAGAAGTGCAAACAATTTGAAGTTGAAACAAAACATCATGAGAAACTTTGTAAAATATTATGTTCAATGTGTCCTCTTGTGTGTGACCTACGAAAAATGATTTCCTTGGCCTTTGAACTCTTTTGTTTGAACCATCCTCTCTGCATGAGCCGATTTTATGTATGAGCCAACTTGATGAACTCTCTCCTTTCTTCTCTGCATATCCATGCCATATATATGCTTGCTTGATCCATCCTCAATACATGAACCAATTTTAAGAGTAAGCCAATTGATATAAAGTCCACTTGATCTAGGATCACCTTTCTTCTCATCTGAAAAACATGCACAAAATAATGCATTCAACAATAGTCCTTAGAAATTAATCTACCATTTTTCACTATCCAATTGAATTCTCTTCTTCATGATACTCCTTAAATTCCTCTATATACACAAAAACTTAGTGGAAACATAAAAGTGATCTAATGCCCTTAAAATTAAATTTAAATAATAATAAAACTTTAAGCATTCATACAATAAATTATCTAGAGTAGTTGAAACAATTCAAACAATGCATAATCATCATAACCAAATCAAAACTATGGCACACCAATTTAAATATATTAACAATAATTGGGCTTAAAATTTGGGAAGCATTTCATCCTCTTTCCCTTGTTTGAGCTTAATTGATGCAACGAAAGCTTAAATTCTTCTCTTCCCTTGACTCAGATCAAACAGATCAATGACTTAACTTAATAGAAAGGAAACCATATATAATCATTTCTGTGCAAAGCAAAACAGCCATTCAGATGATATGTCTTTGACAAGCAGAAATAACCTTCTGCAGAAACAAACATATGATTTGAAAACAAGCAATCAACAATAATATAGAATCATACATGTAAAAATGAAGTAGAGAAACCAAACGCAATTCTGTATAATCACTCCATAAGCCAAAAAAATACTTACAACACCAACTCGAGCAGCGCTCTCTTCTCCAAAACAAAAAAACTTCCAACATAAAGAACCACGCCAAAATTCTGCCTCCACTCCCACAAAAGGAAAAGAAAAATCCAAAATTAGACTCCCACAAAACGGACAGTTACAAGCCAAAAAAAATAGGCAGAAGCAAAGCAGACGGAAAGTAGGCCCGATGATTAATCTACGATTACATTATCTTCCCTATCTTTGAAAAGTTCTGAATCTCCTGATTCAAAAGAGTCTAATCTTCATGAGATATGAGATCTTCTTAATGATCCAAAGTGTTGTTGGAATCAGGAAACCTACTCATTTGATCAAATATATCTTATAATTTTTAGCTCCTATCACAGCAATCTGAGTATCCAGTACAGTCTCTTCCGAAGTGTCCCAAACCCTTCAAATGCATTTCTCAAATCAGTTTTTCTCTCTTAGATCCTGTGGGAATACAAAGTTAGAGTCTTCTAAATAAAAATCCACTTATAAACAAGAAATTTCAAAAAAAATAATCCTAGCAGCAGGACTATATATGGCAGTGATAAAACTTCACTAAAATATGGATCAGTTCAATATTCTACTTTCATTTCCTCAAACCCAACAATCTCATTGGTCATTGAAACAAATGAGTGGTTTCTTCTACTTAAAGCGTCAGTTACTACATTAGTTTTACCGCTCAAATGCTAAGTTGCTGAATCGTCCATTTTAACTATCGATTTCAGGTACGGTACGTACTGGAATCGGGTACTTCATGGAATCCCTCAAAATCTTAGTAATTTTTTATCAAAATTGTATTTATTTATTTTTCAATTTAAATTGTTATATATTTTAATTGTAAAATTATATAGTATATAATTGTTTAATTATGTTTATTATTTCTTGTTATAATATTAATTTTTTAAATTGTATATGAAATAATTAATATTGCAAGTATACTATTTCTTAATTTTTATTTTTAGTCTGCAAAATATGTATATATTTACGATTTTTATATATATTCTAGTACAGACGTGTCTAAACGTACCCAACCCCTTTAAAAAATTATGTCGTATCCACGTACCTGTACCCATATCCGTACCCGATTCGGCAACTTAGCTCAAATGTTAAACAACAAATTTATAATTTTCCAAGGAGAACCATTTGACATGCTTATGTGACAAATCGTCTTGAGGATTGAAATATTTCAATACTTGATTGTCAGTCAACAAGATGAATTCTCTACGAAACAAGCAATGTTTCCATTATTTCAAAGCTTGAACGATAGCATATTGCTTTGTCATAAATACCATTCCGCTTTTTGGCATCATCTAGTTTCTCACTAAAGTAGGTAATTGGCTTGCCATCTTGACTCAGGACACCCTCAACGATTACTACAGAAGCATCACCCTCCACAATAAAAATAATTCTCAAAGTCTGGTATAGGAGTCTTCTACGTTGATCACCTTTCTTTTAAGCTGCACAAAACTCCTATTAGCTGCTTGAGTCCCAGAAAAAAAACTCTCTTTTATGACAATCGATCAACGAAACACTTATTCCACTTATGATACTTTCACCGTTATCTTATTGATGGTTCTTAGAACCCGCAAACTCTCCATTTGCCCCCTTTGTAGATCAAGGTAAAACTGGTGTGGCACAAGGGCTCATGCTCTCCCTTATGAATCTCCTTTCTAACAATTTACAAATTCGACGCCAAAACTGATGCAGTGAAAGCTTAACCTCTCCTCTTCCCCTTGACTCAGATCAAACAGATCAATGACTTAAATTCTTAGAAAGGAAGCCAGAAATAATCATGTCTTTGAAAAGAAAAAAAATCATTCAGGTGATACGTCTTTCACATAATCTTTTCCTTACTAGAACATAGTTCAGATTTGCAGAAACAGACATATGATTTGATAACAAGCAATCAACGATAATATGGAATCGTGCATAAAAAATGAATAAACGAGAGCAAACGTAATTATGTATCATCACTCCAAAAACCAGAAAATGCTCAAAACCTCTCCTCCTAAATCTGCCTCCACTCCCACAAAAGGGAAAGACAAATCCAAAACAGACAGTTACAAGCCAAAAATAGGCAAAAGCAGCAAGGAAACTCAAAAACCAAGCAGACGGGAAGTAGGACAGATATTAATCTACGGTCACATTATTCATCATAATGTTACTTGAATTTAAATTTTATTTTATTTTCAAACAACAGTGAAAACAATCTCTGCATCCCAATGGTGTCCTTGCACATGGCAATAGTTAGGGTTAATATTACTGGTGAGAACAAGAAAGCTTTAGAGAATTCCCCCTTTCTGGAGAGGCTGAAGAAAAAAGGTTATAAAGTTTTGTTTACGGCAGATGCCATCCATGAGTATGCGCTTGGAAAGCTGAAGGAATACGATAGAAGAGGTCAAGTTGGAAGAAACAGAGGAATAAAAGACGAGAAAGGAAGAAAAAAAAGGCTGCTAGAGAAAACCATGGAAATCAAGAAGGCCCGGCGGCAGAGAAGAAATTAGAGAGTTCATAAACCCTTCCTTTCTCCTCTACGACCTTGGCATACATACATACTTGATCAAATTGAAATAGTGCTAGTTGATCCAAATCACCTTTTTTCTCTGCAGCCATTGCTTTGCACTTGCAGTCATTGCTTTACTTTTGCAATATGTATCTTTGCTTGAACCCGAGCCATCCTCTCTCCATCGTCCAATATCAAGCTGCTTACTAATGTCCCCTTCATTTTCTTCACTGAGAATGCTATTCCAGCTGATTCTCATCCTCTTCATACCAGCTGAATTGTCAGGTTCTCATGGAAGCTATTATCTCTAACAAACCCTTGGTGATTAAATAAGAGTGAAAATTGCATTATAAGGAACTGGTAAGCTGTTTCCAGAGGTTCGGTACTATCCAAATTTTGCACCGACCTAAACATTTTGGAGCCTTGCTCTGTTCTGTTTCATAAAGCTTAAATTCTCATCTTCCCTTGACTCAGATCAAACAAATGAATGGCTTAAATTAATAGAAAGGAAACCAAAAATAATCATTTTTCTGGAAAGAAAAACAACCATTCAAATGATACGTCTTTCACAAACCAGAAATAATCTTTCACAGAAAGAAACATATGATTTGAAAACAAGCAATCAACAATAATATAAAATCATGCGTCTAATTCAAAAGAGTCTAATCTTCATGAGATCTTCTTAATGATCCAAAGTGTTGTTGGAATCAGGAAAACCCACCCATTTGATCAAATATATCTTATAATTTCTAGCTCCTGTCACAGCAATGTGAGTATCCAATATAAGTTTTGTCTCTTCCAAAGTGTCCCCAAACCATTCGAATACATTTCTCAAATCAGTTTTTCTCTCTTAGATCCTGTGAGAATCTTCTAAATATAAATCCACTTATCAAATAGTAATTTTCAAACAACTTATTCCTAGCAGCAGGACTATATGTGACAGTGATAACTTCACAATCTCATTGGTCATTGAGGTTACTTAAAGCGTCAGCTACTACATTAGTTTTACTACTCAAATGGTGAACAACAAATGTATAATTCTACAAGTAGAACCATTTGACATGCTTATATTGCAAATCGTCTTGATACATTAGTTTTACTACTCAAATGGTGAACAACAAATGTATAATTCTGCAAGTAGAACCATTTGACATGCTTATATTGCAAATCGTCTTGAAGATTGATATATTTCATTCTCGAACGTCAATCAACAAAATGAATTCTCTATGAAACAAGTAATGCCTCTAATATTTCACAGCTTCAACAATAGCATATTTCTTTATCACAAGTATCATTCCATTTTTTTTGACATCATTTAATTTTTCACTAAAGTAAGCAATTTGATTGCCCTCTTGACTCAGGATACTCTCAATGGCTACTGCAGAAAATATTTCTCAAAGTCTGGTACAGGGGTCCACTAAAATTTCTGATAAATCTTTTATAGAAATTTATTAACCCATGAAAACTCTTTATTTCTGTAATGCTGTGAGGGGTAGGCCATTCAAGTATGGCTTTAACCTTTTTAGAATCAATGCATACTCCTGCTACAATCACTCACTTTTTTTAATAATTTATTAATAATCTGTCCCCCTTTTAAGAGTATTAAAAACAATTTGAAGGTGTTCCAAATGTTCTTCTGTGCTTTTATGGAAAATCAGAATATCATCAAAATAGATTACAACAAATTTTTCAATGTAGGATCTAAATACCTGGTTTATGATGCAGATAAAAGTAGCAGGGACATTAGACATTCCAAAAGGTATCATCAACCATTCATATAACTCATCATTGATCTTGAATATTGCCTTCCATTCATCCTTTTATTTGATTCAAATTCGATGGTAGTCCTTCCTCAAATCAATCTTGGAAAAAATCTTGACACCTGCTAAATTCACCCACTCTTAAAAAAAAGGACATTGATACTTCCTCTATTATCTTATTGATAGTTCTTAGAATCCACAAACTATCCATTTGCCCTTTTTTTTTATCAAAGTAAAACAGATGTAGCACAAGGGCTCATGCTCTCCCTTATGAATCCCCTTTCTAACAATGTAACTCAAGCGCTCATGCTCTCCCTTACGAATCCCCTTTCTAACAATTTAGAAATCTGACGTCAAAACTGATGCAGCAAAAGCTTAAACTCTCTTCTTCCCCTTGACTCAGATCAACCAAATCAATGACTTAAATTCATAGAAGGGAAGCAAGAAATAATCATGTCTTTGAAAAGAAAAACAATCATTCAGGCAATACGGCTTTCGCAAATCAAAAATAATCTTTTGCTAACTAGAACATAGTCCAGATTTGCAAAAACAGAGATATATGATTTGATAACAAGCAATCAACAATAACATGAAATCGTCCATTAAAAAAACCCCACCAAAAATCCAAAACTAGGCATACGCGGCGAGGAAATTCAGAAACCAAGCAGACGAGAAGTAGGGCCGATATTAATCTACGATCACATTATTCATCCGAATGTTACTTGCATTTAAATTCTATTTTATTTTCAAACAACAGTGAAAACAATGTTTGCATCTCAATGGTGTCCTTCCACATGGCAATAGTTAAGGTTAATATTACCGGTGAGAGCAAGAAAGCTTTACAGAATTCCCCCTTTCTGGAGAGGCTCAAGAAAAAAGTATGCGCTTGAAAAGCTGAAGGAATACGATAGAAGAGGTCAAGCGGAGGAAACAGAGTAAGAAAAGAATACAAAGATAGAGAAAAAAAGCTGCCTTTGAGAGACAAGGTAGAGAAAACCATGGAAATCAAGAAGGCCAGGCGGCAGGGAAGAAAGGGGAGAGTTCATCAAGCCATCCTCTCTGTATGAGCTGATTCTAAACTTGATGAACCTTCCCTTTCTTCTCTGCAACCTTGGCCTCATATATGCCAAATATATATACTTGCTTGATCAAATTGATATAGAATCCAGTTGATCCAAATCACCTTTCTTATTTGCAGCCATTGCTTCAACCTGAGCAATCCAATCCTTTCTCCATCGCCCAATACCCTTTACACTTAGTATAAGACTGCTTACTAATATCGTCCAAGCCAACATTGCTTCAGCCTGAGCAATCTTCACTGAGAACACTATTCCAGCTGATTCTCATGGAAGCCATCATATCTCTGTGAAGTGTGAGGTGCCTCTAACAAACCCTTGCGATTAAATAGAAGTGGGAATTCCATTAGAAGGAACTGTTGAGCTGTATCCAGAACATCATGGACCGACCCTGTTTCATAAAATTTGGAGCCCTCCATTGATTTCAATCCAAATTTGACTTTCGCTTCAAGAAAATGGTTTTTGGAACTCGTAGAAGTGAATATTTAGACGTTATATTATAGTGACGTTGTATATTAATAATAAAAATTATGAAATGTCTAGAGTTCATATTGATTTTTGGTTAATAATTGTTTACATCTTATTTAGACATTGGTAATATAAGTCTATTAAGAATATTGGCTTAAAAAGAGTCCTTTCATATAATGATACTAAATTTTATATTGAATTGTGTTTTTATATATATATATAATATTATATTTTAATTTTGATTTAATATTTTATTTTATTTATTTTTAAATATTTGAATATTTGAATAATATTTTTTAAATCTAATTGTATAGATTTGTATTACTAATATTCATATCAAATTTTCATAGTTAATATCAATTTTTGGATTGTTAGTACCAAGGTTTGGTAACAAATTTCTAGGTTTAACTCCAAATGTTGGTAATAAAAATATGCAACAAACATGAGTTAAGAAAGATCATGTTAGTACAACGACTTGTCATCTTACATAAAATCATAAAATTTCTCCCATTCATATTGATTTTTAGTCAATATTTCTTTTGATCCAACTTAGAAATGGTAATACAAATCTACAAACAATATTGGTTAAAAAGGGTTATGTTGGTATAATGGTACTAAATTTAACATTTAAGTATTATATATATATTTATATTTATATTTTGATATATTATTTTATTTTATTTACTTTTAAATATTTTTAATATTTGAATATATAAATGTTGTTATTATTTTTTACATTAATAAGCAACAAAACAAGGGTGTTGTCCCTCTAAAAACAACCAAATGAGGGTATAAAACCATCATAGAAAAGTATTAACAACACACTAATAGCAAATCAACATAAAAAACTAAGAGAGTCCAACAATAGATTATAAGCTACTTCTAATAGCATATGTGTTGCATCTCCACAACTCACACCCCATTTTGGCCACTGGGCCTAATGAGACCCCCCCTCCCCCCCCCCCCCCCCCCCCTATTTTGGCTTTTTGTTTTGGTTGGCAGGACCCTTTTGGGTTGTTAGGCATCTGGTAAGTAAGACTATGGGATCATGAGCTCCCGATAGTTGGGTGTCAGTTAGATCACTATTTGATGCTCTCCCCCCCTCCCCTTTTTCCTTTTTATTCCTTTTTATTCCTTTTTGTTTACCTTTCTATTTTTTTTAGGAGTTAGTTTTTTAGTCCTTTCGGAGTGTCAAGGTTCTCCAAACTCTAACACCTTCGAGTCAACCACTCAAAGGCACAGATGTTTTGATGTTTCGAGGTTATAGACCACCCTAGAATGACCTTGTGATGATGACATCATCCAGTCAGGAACTTTATAAAAGGTTGTGACACTATTTTTTTTCATCCTACAATTTGAGTTCTTGGCATTTCATGCTTCCGATATGTGGTGACCCTAGTCCCTTTATTGCATCCCATCAAATTGTAATATGCAACCATTCACCCTTGTGATTCCATCATTTGCATCACAAAATCTTTGGTTTTGCTTTCCCTCAGTGATAGAGCTTTCATTAGTTCTAAGTTTTCTTCCAGTCTGTTTGGTGTTTTGTCAAGGTTTCCTTTTGATTAGGGTCTTTGTCCTTTTCTATTAGGGTTTTTGGTTCTTGTTCTTTAGTTTTGTTGTGTCTATTATTTAGTGGTCCTAGGGATAATTATCCTCATTGTCCTCAAAACCCTATTTTTTAAAGCTTTTTTGACATGGAAGATCCGTACATCACCTTGAATAAGACAAATCAAATTGGGAGTGTTAGTGTTTTTGGACTCCGACACCCCGAAAGGGCAAAGGGAGACAAACACCCCAACCCTCGGCTCAACGGCTAACCCCACAATCCTAGCAACTGCATAATGTGAAGGTCAATCCCAGACTTTATATGACTTCATACATTGTATAGCTAATAGTTGCACGGGAAGAGTACCCAGAATTGACAAGAAATGGATCTTTTCAAGACAGGAATACTTACCCATATAGCATGTATCCTCAACTGGTGAGGAAAGAAAAGTTTAAAGAGAATAGTCTTGAATGTCACGTAGTCAACGATGATTTTATCTTTGTAATAATCGATTCCATAGAAGAGGACTATGCAAAAAGGATTTCAAAAGAAGCAACAACCAAGGTGGGGATGATGGGAGCATACTACATCCAATTCTAAACCTTTACTTATATTGGGGTGGCAGGATGCACCCTCAATCCTAAGAAGCTCCAAAGATATCCCTCATACACAATTGTGCTCATTGAGATAAGTAGGAAAATAGAGGACGCTTATAAGAAAATAGTCAAGAAAAAGAAGCACTATTGGGACTTCTCAATTTCCATTGGGGCCTACACAGTTCAGCACATTAATGTATGTAAATCCATCTAAGCTAAGCTCCTACTAGGGTATTGTAAGCTCCTAACAGGGAATCTCTTTTTACTACAATGAAGAGATTCATGGGTGTCATCCCCACCATGGTGTTCTCCCTCTTACAAAGGTTTCCACAAGAAAAAATAGTGGTGTTATGTGTTATTCTTTTGTGGATGCTTGAATTATTTTACTTCTATTGCATAGTTACATTTGCATGTTTGGTTGTATGGAAGTTGTTTAAAAGCATAATGAAATTATTGGTTGAATTGGTTCATTACTTATTATAAGTACAAAAGTCAACTTTAATAAGTAGAGAAGGTGTAATACCCCGCAAGGGAACCCAGGAGAATTTAACCTAATACATGTTACTATGTTTGTAGAATATTTGTTTTATTAAGTGTTTATAAACAATAATGATAACAATGCGGAAGCAATACAATCGGAAGACATAACTAGTACATAAGTACATCTCCATTACAGTTAATTACAAGATACAAGATATAATTACAAACATCATAAGATAGATATAGATAAGCCTCCAATGAAGAACAAAAATAAGGTAACAACAACAAGCATCCTCCAGAACCACTACAAGAACGTCAGAATCTCAAATGGTAAAAGAAACACTACCACCCGACCTCTTGGAACCAAAGGTCCACTCCCATCGTGCTGAGGAGATAACAACAAACCCCACTTGGATACAAACTCAATCAAAACACAATTCAGAAAAGGTCATGAAGGCTTTCTAACTCAAAGGGGTACCACCAACTAATGATAAAGAAAAGATAATAAATATCAAATAACCAACACATACCAAAACACAAAATACCAAAATATCAAACAAACACACAGCCACCAAATAATACAAAATAGACCACCAGGTAATAATGAGATAAAAAAGATACACCACAAGAGGCAAATACGCAAAACTATGGAGGAGACTTAGGCTACATACTATGGGAGTTTCGTCACATGGCCATCTACTTGAGTTTCCCTGGACTGGTCACATTGGACCTCAGACCCTCAACCATTGAGTTACCCTGGATTGGTCACACTTGACCCCGGACCCTCAAGCATTGAGTTACCCTGGACTAGCCACTCTGGGTGCTAGACCCTCAATCTAACCCACGCAAAACTAGAATACCCTCTGAAGAATATGAGGAATTATAATCATACCTCCTCTCTAGGTATCATCCCATTCCCATCCTTAGCCTAAACAAGCGCTCAAGGCATAGGCGAGACATAATCTTTAAATCATCTTTTTAATGAATTCTCTTAATTTTAATTACCATGTTATCACTTTGTTAATAAAACTTACGATAGGTTACCCTGGTACTGACCACTTTGGGTCCAAGACCCCTATTGTAAGCCATTCCCTCAAGATGCACCTATTTAACCTCCCCTAGGCTCACAATCATAATTAATCAGTTAGGTTTCAGAAATATATAAAGGTCAAATTCCAATTCTTACAACACATAAGGAACATGCACTGGTTCTCAAAACCATGACATCATAAATACACCCTCAAAGTGCTCACATAAATAATGAGCTTCAACACAAAACCGGGTTGGTTAGAATGATCAAGAACATTACCACCGCATCACAATTCATATATAAAGGATACACACAGCTTCCAAATGTTAACAATAAACAAGAGTTCAAATGGATAAGGTTGGATATACAAGATCGAATCGACACAACATTTCAACCCATGCACAAAAGTTTCAAGAGAAAACAAACTGAAAGTTTAAAACCTCTGGTGTAATTTACTATAGGTTAGCTTAAAACCCCCAACAAATAAAACTGACCAATAAGGTTTGAATCAATCAATAACAACTAAAATTTCACCAACAATTCACATCCACGTATTAAAACATCTATACATAGAATTTTAATATCAATATTTTTTAAAAAAATACAAATTAATAATATTGATTAATTAATATTAACATTTAATTAACAATAAATATCAATTAATATTAATAATAATATTAATATATTGCAATTAACTTAAATCAAATTATTTATAATTGAACCAAATTAATTTATAAATCCATTAATCAACTTATAAATATTTTTTAATCATAATTTATCTTTAAATTATAAAATTAATTTAAATTTATATAATTTAAAAATAATTATAAATTAATTGTACCAATATAAAATACATCAAATTTAATTTAAAATAATTTAAACTACATAAACTACCTTTATAAATAATATATTTATTATTTATTTAAATAATAAATAAACTAAGAAAATAAAATAAATAAATAAAAACATTAATTAATATATAAAAACAAAAAAACAAAGAAACATCATGGAGAGCATTGGGCCCCACCTCCCCCATCCTTCTCCTCCCGTGTAAAAGGCTTGAAATGAAATGAATGATTTTAATTATGTCCACGAGACCAAACAGCCTAAGGGACCACTGGATCACAGTCGTAAGCTAACTCCATAGTCTTTTTCAAGTCTGACCTCCTGCTGTGAATCTTGACAATTAAACTAGCGATCTGGTTGATCTTATCCTCCTTGAATAGGTTGCACATGCTATTTTCCCCTGAACTAATTTTGTATTGAGCCCGAATGTTATCATATGTGGTGCACTCAATGATAAAATGTCATTTAGTCTCAATCACACCCAACACACAGATCTACAAATCCTTTCTTCCCATTCTTCTTTGGGCCTTTTCCATCTACCAATTTTGCATATGAGGTGATGAGAACCGGTCCTCAACTGAACCACTAACAATATAGCTTTTCTTTAATAGTTGCCCCCAAATACACCTTATCACCATGTTCCCAAGTTGGGTTGAACACTTTGATGTAATGAGCCTTTTTTCTACCCATGTTAGTAGTCCACATGCAAATCCAAAATTTTTCTATGACGAACTTTTTTATTTCCACATTGGTATTAGGGATTATTGTAACTTGATTTTCCACTTACTCAACCACATTGTATTATATTTCATCCATGTTTTCTTCCTGCGAACCAAGTCTTCTTTCATCGAAATTTTGGGTCATCATTGGTTATCCATGTTGCCAAGATTATTTAAATAGCTTATTAACCAAGTTATCGATGCCGCCTCCAATGGAAAACTACCCGCTTCAGCTAAAAGAATCTCATATGGGACCGAGGTCTTGACTTTAAGACTTTTAGTGATTAAGTGTTTTTGAATCCTCTCCACCTGTCTCCAACCACATTTTTGTTGGAAACTAAATTGAAACAATTGTGGTATTGTCATTGATGTCAAACCTTAATTGGTAAGACTGTTGCTACTTAGGAAAGTACTATATCTATTTGAGTGTTGCTAAGGGGCTAAGCAAGGTTGGTAACAATAGCACCTAAGGAAAGGTTGAGTTATCTTGATACTACAAAGTGTACTTGACTATGTTGCACTATGATGAGATAATGTATTGTTTATCTTAGTAAGACTGAAGACTAAACTAGTAGGCTTAACCGAGCAAAGAATAGAAAAATCATGTTTAAGCTGAGTGATGTAAGTGTCGACCGAGTTAGTATATGCTGAGCAAAATTATAGTGTCGACCGAGCATCAGTAAATTGTCGAGGAAGACAGTGCAAGCTGAGGAGACAGTTTTAGTATTGACCGAGCATTCTACATGGAGACCAAGTGAACAATCACAGTATTGACCAAGCATCGGCAATTTTATATTTGAAGAGAATTTAATTTTGGAGCCGACATTGTTGAATTCTTGGATTATGTAAAATGTGTTGACTTTATTTATTGATTGTTTGGAAGCATTAAATGCATTGTAAAACATTTTATTGTAAATCTTTAAGAGATTTGAGATGATTCTAGAAAAGGAGCTGAAGAACATAAAGTGGGTAGATTCAATGAATCTAACCTAACCCTAAGATCTATGAATGAGATTGAGCGGCAAAAGATGAGTTAACCTAATTGAGGAAAATATAAGGGAACCTAAACATTGTGATATGTATGTACATGCTGAACAGAGAATGCTGGAAGAGAAAAGTTTTATTGACTGAATAAGCAGAAAAGGCTGAAGGAGAAGTGTGGCGATTGCTTGAATAAAAGTTCCGACCATATCAGAGATGAAAATAGCCAAGTTTCAAAGTCAGTAAACCATAATTAGTGTACGGAATCGGATCTGATATTTGCAAAGTGAGTTGTATATTTTTTAGATAATACTGATGCTACTTTCTAACCATTGTAATAGTCAAAATCCTTTTAACAGAGGTTGACCTAACAGTCGTATGTTAAATCCTTTGAACAAGGTTGCATTCTAATGGAGTGTATGTAAGTCCTATGACTAGGCTCACTTTTAACAGGGTGATTGCAATCCTTTAACCGGGTCACATTTGACAATGTGTATTGTAACCTTTGATAGGGTTGGCTTTTTACCAAGCTCACTTCAGAAGAGTGAAAATAATAGTAGCATGTTACAAAGTGGTTTTTCCCAAATTGGGTTTCCACTATAAAACCTAGTGTTTATACTTGTGTGAATGTTTAGATCTGAACATTGCTATGTTTTACAAGTTAAGTTATAGCTAGGTAGTGGACTGCATTGATAGATGTTTCTATTATTGAATTAGTGATGACTGAGTTTGTTTTGGTTTTGGATCTAATTTAAGGATAAGTTTTGGAGATTTTTTTAAACATCAAGACCTGAGAACAACTGATTCACCCCCCCTCTCTGTTGTTCTAAATCATATTAACAATTGGTATCAAAGCTAAGTTTCTTATTATTAGTGTTGACGGATATCAAGTTTAAAGGGGCTTGAAGCAAATGATCGGGATGTATAAGGAGGTACCAAAGCTGAACAAAGAAAATTTCCTTGCATGGCAAAGCTTGATGAATCTACATCTGACTGGTATTGGTGACTCTAAAAAGTACTACATTGAAAATAGCTATGTCTCACCTGTTGCACCTTTGACTGTCAAAGAAATGAGAGCTAAGCAAGAACATAATCAACAAATGCTGGAAATTGCATCTGCCCTAAGCTATCCAGAATTTAAGGACTGCACAACTGCAAAGGATATGTGGGACACTCTTGCAAGGATCTATGGTGGTGACTTGAATGTGCTAAAAGCAAAGGCCGAGAGTCTTAGAGGTAAGTTTGATGAAATGAGAATGCAAGAAGGTGGAAACATTGCACAATATTGTAGTAGAATAAAAGAAGTTGTGAATGCTATTAGAGGAGCTAATGGGACTATTGATGATGAAACTATAATTGGAAAAATATTAAGAACCCTACGTCCTATATATGCTATTAAGATCTCTGCTATTTAGGAATCTAGATGTAACTCTACTAATGTGCTTACTTTGGAAAGTTTGGTTGGTAAGCTGACTACTTTTGAACTCTCTAATTATGATAATTTCAATGTTGGAAGCATTGAAAATGTTGAATCTTCTTTTAAGTCACAAGTAGTTCTAAACAAGCCAAAGAAAGAAAAAGAAAGATGCATCAGTGAAAGTGAAAGTGAAAGTGATAGTGAAAGTGACAGTGACACTTCTGATGAAGACCTAGAAGATCTAGAAGCTCTTATGGCTAGAAGACTAAGAAGGGGAAAAGGAAAGTATAAAGGTAAACTCCCTATTATATGGTTTGCATGTAATAAAGTTGGTCATATAGCTGCTAGATGTCCTGATAGGAAGGATAAAGATGATGAAAGGAAAAGGAAACACAAAGACAGAAAAGATGACAGAAGCTACCGATGGAATAGAGACTACAAGGGAAAAGGTAAGAAATCTTGTTACATTGCTGAAAAAAAGACTGACACTGATAGTGATGATTTTGAAATTGAGGTAGTTTATGTGGCAATGAAAGATGAATCTAGTGAGGATGAGAAAACTGCATTGATATCCTATGTGAACAAGAATGATAAATGGATTATTGACAGTGGTTGTTCACATCACATGACTGGCGACAAAAATAAGTTTGAGACCTTACATCATTATAGAGGTAATAGTGTAAAATTTGGTAATGATGCACTATGTCCTGTTAGAGGAAAAGGTTTGATTAAACTAACTGATAAGATATCTTGTGAAAATGCATATTGGGTTGAAGGTCTTAATTACAATTTGCTAAGTGTTGCTCAGCTTTACAAAACTAGTTACCGAGTGGAATTTCATCACAAGCAAGCTAAAATATTTAATGTTGTTGGAGAAGTGATTGGAAGTGGAGATCAGACTAGAGGTAATTTGTTCTATCTTGACCTATCTGAAGAAACATGTTTGATTACACAACTTGATGATATTTGGTTATGGCATAAAAGGTTGTGTCATGTTAACTTTGACAATCTGGTAGAGATAAGTAAGAAGAAAAAGGTAAGAGGTCTACCTAGATTGAAGAAACCTGAGAATGTGATGTGCAAGGAATGCCAGTTAGGAAAAATGACAAAGTCAAGTTTCAAGAGAAAATCCTTTACTTCTGAAAATATTTTAGATTTGGTTTATACTAACCTTTGTGGACCTATGGGTGTAAAAAGTTACTGTGGTGCTAGATACTTTATCTTATTTGTTGATGATCATACTAGGATGATGCATGTGATGTTTCTAAAAGAAAAATCTGAAGCTTTTCAATATTTTAAGAGGTATTTGGCTAAGGTTGAAAAGGAGACAGGTAGGAACCTGAAATGTCTTAGATATGACCGAGGTGGAGAATTTACATCAAATGAATTTAATCTATTTTGCAATGATAGAGGAATTAAAAGACAGATGTCTGCACCTAGAACACCTCCACAGAATGGTATAGCAGAAAGGAGAAACAAATCTATCTTGGATTGTGCAAGGACATTGATGATTGAAAATAATGTGGCATAGAGATATTGGAAAGAAGCTATAAGCACGGTTGTCTATACTCTTAACCAAGTACAGATCAAGAAAGGTACAAATTTGATACCTTATGAATTATGGCATGGACATGCACCGAGTGTTAAATACTTTAGAATCTTTGGAAGTAAGTGCTATATATTAAAAGACACTAGGAATGGAAAGTTTGATGCTAAGAGTGATGAAGGCATCTTCCTAGGGTACTCCACAAAAAGTAAAGCTTATAAGTGTTTGAACTCTAACACTAACAAAATTGTGGAAAGTGTGAATGTCAAAATTGATGAGTATGCAGAAAGAAATAAAGCTGACAGTAAAAGAGAACCAGAAGATTATAGATCTTTTGTGTACATTGAAGAAGAATAAGAGGCAAGTAACCGACTTGCACTTGATGCCGAGTCTTGGGTAAGCAATGCCGAGCTGCAGACAGAAGCTGCCGAGCGTCAGGAAAACAGTGTCGAGAGAGAACAAGAACATGTCGAGTTACAAGAAAATGTTGTTGAATATCAGGAAGAGGTTGTCGAGCATTCTGAAGTTGAATCTGAAAATCTTGTTGAGGAACATGATGAAATAGAGGAGAGAACAGCTGAACCTATTTTGGCAAAATATGTGAGAAGACATCATAAGCCTGAACAGATAATTGGAGACAAAGATATTGGAATCTAGACCAGAAGTAAGACTAAGGATCCAACATGTCTATATGTGAATTTGAACCGAAGACAACTAGAGAAGTATTGGAGAATGAAGACTGGATACAAGCAATGAATGAAGAAATTGACCAGATTAAGAAGAATGATACTTGGACTCTGGTGCCGAGACCTGAAAATAAGAATGTTATAGGAACAAAGTGGGTATTTCAAAATAAGATGAATGAAAATGGTGAAATCACTAGGAATAAAGCTAGGCTGGTATGCAAAGGCTACGCACAAGAAGAAGGAATAGATTATGGGGAGACATTTGCCCCTATAGCTAGATTGGAAGGAGTCAGAACTCTACTTGCATATGCTGCTTATAAAGATTTCAAGGTATATCAAATGGATGTCAAGTCTACATTTCTGAATGGTATACTAGAAGAAGAAGTTTACATAGAACAACCAGAAGATTTTATTGATCCAAACAGAAGACACATGGTGTGCAAACTGAACAAAGCATTATATGGATTGAAGCAAGCACCTAGAGCATGGTATGAGAGGTTGCACAACTTCTTGATACAGATTGGATTTTCAAGAACAAATGACACAAGCAATCTGTACATGAAGGATGAAGAAGGTAAAGGTATCTTGTTGGCAAAAAATTTTGTTGATGACATTATTTTTGGTGGACAAGATGCATTATGGAAAAGTTTTTCAAACGAAATGCAAACTGAATTTGAAATGAGTATGTTTGGTGAGATCAAATTCTTTGTTGGTTTACAAGTATATCAGAAGAAGAATGGAATTTTCATTACACAGTCTAAGTATGTTAATGAAATGCTGAAAACTTTTGGAATGGAAGATGCTAAACCAGTTGGAACTCCTATGGTTACTAGACAAAAGTTATCTAAGAATGATGATGCTGCATAAGTGAATCAAACTCTATACAGATCTATGATTGGAAAATTGCAGTATGTTGTACACAGCAGACCAGATATTGCATTAGCTATTGGGATTGTGACAAGATTCTCTAATAATCCTAAGGAAACACATATGATGGCCGTGAAAATAATTATGAGATACTTGAAAGGAACTGCTGACTATGGTCTATATTATAAGAAGGATGACAAATTTAAACTCTGAGTTTATACAGATGCTAATTGGGCAGGAAATGTAGATGACAAAAAAAGTAAAAGTGGTGGAGCTTTCTTTCTTGGACAGAGATTAGTCTCCTGGACAAGCAAGAAAAAAAATTGCATTTCCCAATCTACTACCGAGGCCGAGTATGTTGCTGCTGCAGTGAACTGTTCAAACTTGGTATGGATAAAACAATTGTTGATAGGCATGAAAGAAGAAATCACTGAACCTGTTGTTATTTTCTGTGACAACACAAGTGCTATCAATATTTCTAAGAACCCAGTGATGCACAGTAAAACCAAACACATTGCAATCAAGTATCACTATTTGAGAGAATTAGTACAAGATAGAAGTCTGAATGAAATATGTGAATACAAAAGAACAATTAGCAAACATATTCACTAAAGCTTTACCCAGGGAAGCTCATGAGTATTTGAGGAGTCAATTAGGAGTTCTTCCCCTAACTGAGGCTGCCTAGACAAGCTAGGAGCACTACATCAAATGTGCTACAGCAAAACATTTGACAAATTGATGCAAAAGATTGTCACACTTTAGGGCTGGCCTAGAGTTGTGAAGAGAAGCAAAGATAATGAATCAGTCATAAGCAAGATGACAGAGGGAGAAACACAGAGCTGCACATATATTATCTACATCTGATGGATGTAAGTTTTAGTTGTTGCTTTGGCATTTTTGTCAAAGAGGGAGAATGTACTGATATGATAACACGTGAGATATGATAACACATGATACTAAAAACTAAGAGTTGATGAGCTGATGGAACTAAAAGAAAAGAGGATGATGAACTGAAATAAAGAATCAAGATAGAGGGAGATCTGAATACTTCTGACGGTCACATGAGTGAGGCTTACAGGATTCTGAATCAGAATGAAGCTAAGGATATTATAAATAAGTTTCTAATGGATAGATAAGATTTTGGATTGGTTGGTAATCCATGTGTTATTTAGATGATATCATATGGTGTTGCTATCAATGCCAAAGAGGGAGATTGTTGGAAACTGAATTGAAACAATTGTTGTATTGTCATTGATGTCAAACCTTAATTGGTAAGATTGTTGCTACTTAGGAAAGTACTATATCTATTTGAGTGTTTCTAAGGGGCTAAGCAAGGTTGGTAACAATAGCACCTAGGGAAAGGTTGAGTTATCTTGATACTACAAAGTGTACTTGACTATGTTGCACTATGATGAGATAATGTATTGTTTATCTTAGTAAGACTGAAGACTAAACTGGTAGGCTTAACCAAGAAAAGAATGGAAAAATCATGTTTAAGCCAAGTGATGTTAGTGTCGACCGAGTTAGTATATGCCGAACAAAATTATAGTGTCGACTGAGCATCAGTAAATTGCCGAGGAAGACAGTGCAAGCCGAGGAGACAGTTTTAGTATTGACCGAGTGTTCTACATGGAGACCGAGTGAACAATCACAGTATTGACCAAGCATCAACAATTTTATATTTGGAGAGAATTTAATTTTGGAGCCGACATTGTTGAATTCTTGGATTATGTAAAATGTGTTGACTTTATTTATTGATTGTTTGGAAGCATTAAATGCATTGTAAAATGTTTTATTGTAAATCTTTAAGAGATTTGAGATGATTCTAGAAAAGGAGCCGAAGAACATAAAGCGGGTAGATTCAATGAATCTGAGCTAACCCTAAGATCTACGAATGAGATTGAGTGACAAAAGATGAGTTAACCTAATTGAGGAAAATATAATGGAACCTAAACATTGTGATATGTATGTACATGGTGAACAGAGAATGCTAGAAGAGAAAAGTTTTATTGACTAAATAAGCAGAAAAGGCTGAAGGAGAAGTGTGGTGATTGCTTGAAGAAA
This sequence comes from Chamaecyparis obtusa, assembly GCA_027943335.1. Taxonomy (NCBI): domain Eukaryota; kingdom Viridiplantae; phylum Streptophyta; class Pinopsida; order Cupressales; family Cupressaceae; genus Chamaecyparis; species Chamaecyparis obtusa. The sequence continues at coordinate 5,781,061 of BSBK01001555.1, forward strand.
AGTTCCGAGCAGATCAGAGATGGAAATGGCAATGTTTCAAAGTCAGTAAACCAGCATTAGTGTATGGAATCAAATCTGATATTTGTAAAGTGAGTTGTATATTTTTCAAATAATACTGCTACTACTTTCTAACCATTGTAACAGTCAAAATCCTTTTAACAGAGGTTGACCTAACATTCATATGTTAAATCCTTTGAACAAGATTGCATTCTAATGGAGTGTATGTAAGTCCTATGACTAGGCTCACTTTTAACAGGGTGATTGAAATTCTTTAACCGGGTCACATTTGACAGTGTGTATTGTAACCTTTGATAGGGTTGGCTTTTTACCGAGCTCACTTCAGAAGAGTGAAAATAATAGTAGCATGTTACAAAGTGGTTTTTCCCAAATTGGGTTTCCACTATAAAACCCGGTGTTTATACTTGTGTGAATGTTTAGATCTGAACATTGCTATGTTTTACAAGTTAAGTTACAGCTAGGTAGTGGACTGCATTGATAGATTTTTCTATTATTGAATCAGTGATGACCGAGTTTATTTTGGTTTTGGATCTAATTTAAGGATAAGTTTTGGAGATTGTTTTATACATCATGACCTGAGAACAACTGATTCACCCCCCCCCCCCCCCCTCTCTATTGTTCTAAATCATATTAACAATTTTTACATGCTACCTCCCCAAACTTCTAATCCATAAATGACAACAGACGTGACGAGTAAACCAAATAAAGTTTTCTTGGATTTTCATTCCCAAAGTTCAGTGTTTTTACATCTATTCTGAAGTAGGTAAGATGCTTTCCACCCTCCATGAATCCTTTTTGCTCTACAAGTCTCACAGTTGAGTCTATAATAAAGGTCAATCCCCAAGTATTTGTATTCTTTCACAATTTCTAACGGGCTACCTTCAAAAAGGAAAGAAACATGTTTTTCCTTCCTCTTCAAGGAAAAAATCATAATTTTCATTTTGGTGATGTTCACTTGCATCCCCACTTCTTGACTCCAAAGCCCGTATTTGATCTCTTAACCCTTGAACAGTTTTTGAAATCAGAATAAGATCATCCACATAAAGAAGAAGCTTCACCACATAATCAGCTAACTGTACCCCTTCGCCATCTATCTTGTCTAACCAGGATTCAAGTTTATCAATGTATAAGCCAAACAAAGTGGGAGATTAACGCCAATATCACTATCGAAGCATTCAAACATACCCTCTTTAGTGTTGGCTCTAACTCTCTCATATAACCTATGTACTGATGCTCTAAATACATATGGGATGTCTAAATCTTCCATTCTACTCCACAACTTGTCTCTAGGAACCACATCAAATGCTTTCTTGAAGTCCACAAAACAACAATAAGATTATCCTCCCTAGTTGTCCCGTAATTTTTCTATCAAGTGTCGAAGAGTGACCCAATGATCAATGGTAGAGTGTTTGGGCCTGAAACCTGCTTGGCCTTTGGCTCTTTTTCCTCCACCTTCAGCCCAATTGTTGATTATATATTCCACCATGCTCCCAAAAAAATTTCCGAAGAGAAGATTGACCATAATTGTTCGATAATTAGATGGGTTATTGATGTCCCCACTTTTAAAGAGAGGGATAACCACGCTAGTGGTCCAATCAGCTGAAAACCCCCCGAATGACACTTTTGAAGACACCTTTGATGTGGGGTGCAAGAAGATGAACTCCCCATTTTAATAATTCATCCTGAAGACTGTCAATGTCACTTGCCTTGCCACCCGCCAATTTATTTATTCCAAGTTTGATGTCATCTATTGTAAACAACTCCACCGAGGTGTTTACAATGGGGGCAGAGTCCTTCTGTGATCCCTCATAAAGTAACTTAGCATACTCTAACCATTTCTTATCTGTAATATTATTCACTATTTGTTTTTACCTTTGTTGTAGTTCCTTCCAAAAGTTTTTGCGATTGTGTTTGCCAAGATGTATTAACTCCCCCCTTCTTGTATTAACATACTCCTTTTTTTTTGCTTGAATGAACTTTGTATATAACTTCTTATTCTCCTTGCTCGATTCTATCACTCTTATAAATCTCTTAGTCACCTTATAACTCTTGAATCTTTTCCTCTTATATATCTCTTAGCCGCTTTAAAACATAAGAAAATATTTTTTTTTAATTAGGCATTTAATAAAAGAATAAATCCCCAAAAGTGGGGAATGGTGTGGGCAAGCCACCTAAGATGGGGACCAGCACCCACCTTTTCACTCACAACACACATAAATTAAAAGGGGGTATAATTTATTTAAACTACATACCTCAAAATAATTTACAATAAACAATGTAGGGTCACGAATCTCCAGGTCCCACTTGAAATATTATGGAATTTTTTTTATGACAAACAATAAATAATAAAATCTATTATTATAATTGTCATTATTTCTTTTTCTTTTTTTTTAAAAATCAAACAAAAGATTTATTTAATATATATATTCTCTAATATATATTTTTAAAATATTCTAATATTTTGTATTTTTTTTAGCAAGCTCCTTCTTTCCTTTTTTTCTTTCCAAAATTAAAGTACCAAGATAAATATATGCAAATACCAATTTGGTAAATCAAACACACATATTTCCAAATGATTTAATCTCGAGTGTTTTTATCAAAATTTCTAACCAAACCCTAACTGATTTAAATTAAAGTTTTGTATTATTTTTCAAACAACTTTTTGGATTTTCCACATTTTCAATGCAACAAATATTTTCTCCAAACAAACAAACAACCCAAAGATTTTCTTATTCAAATATTTCACACAAATGAAAGGATCACAGTACAGCCACATCAATCAAACCTGATAGACATGATGTAAACAATCTTTTTGAAAGAAAATTGCAAAGGGATTTCAAAACCCTACCTCAAACAATGCCTGAAAATTCAAAGCCAATAAAGATCCAATTAAACCTTCAAAATCCAAGCTTTCCAAAAATCCTCTAAATTCATCCAAGAGCTCTCCCAAAACCTAATAAACATCCCTAAAAATAATACCTAGAAACCCCTCATAAAGAAGACTTATTCCTCCTAGGGTTTCTAAAACATGTAAACCCTAAAACAGAACTCAACTCTCTCTACCTAGTTTCTATCAATTCACTTTGCATGATAAAATAACTCAATAATAAAATAATGCACTTTTAATTATAATTTCTAACTTAACTTTTAACTTTAAATTCTAGTTCAATTTTCACTTAAATCAAATATGCAACTTCAATTGCATATAATTACTCAATTAATCAATAAATACTTTAGCACATAATTAACTATGCAAACTATAAATTAAATATTAAATAAATCAACTATGCCTTTAATTTCATATTTAGATTTAATAATTAATTAAACCCTTTTATTCCAAATTTAAACTTTTAATTCAATCTTTTAATTACAAAGATATTTAATTAACCTTAATAATTAAATATTCTCTATATCTAATATTTCCATATTCATAAAATATAACTATTATAAACTCATAATTAGTCCTAATTTAATTATTTAAATCAAATAATTCACACAATTAAATCCACTTGACTCCCAAAACCTGAAAATCAACTAACTCTATATCAAACAAACACCAAGGAAGGGCTCACGCATTCACGTCACTTTGATGAATTTGGATGGGTAGAAACAAATACTTACCCAATATTTAGGACAATCAATGGCTTGGGTTGGGATTTGGATTTGTATGTTATCTCCTCTCTCTTACCATTGAGATTTTGCAATAGGGCACGCTCGTCTTGGCAATTCAGGGAAGTTGATGCTCGGTACCTGCAACCCTACATAAAAGACAAGCATGTACATACATGTATAAATATAAACAAGCAATGGCAGGGATCAACCAATCATGTGGATCTCGCAAGCAAGTACAATTTTTTCCCTCAACCACATCAGGTGTGTCAAACAAAAATATAAACATACACATCAACCATACACATGCAAGTATGGGTTTAGTAAAACCATAAGCATCAATGATATCGTAACATATAAATCATCATCCTAAACTGACTATAACATATAGAAAATCAAACTATGCGAGGGGCACTACAAAAGGTAATCAATGAACTAAAAGATCAACTGAAGATGTCCCTTTCTAAGAGGCGAGAACATTCAGAGCAATTGAATGAAAGCCAAGACTACACTGAACACCTATCAGAACATGGATTCAAAGAATATAAGGAATATATTGCAGATCTGATGAAGGCAAATGAGAAGCTGACCAAAGATAAAGAAAACCTATGGAAAGAACCTGAAGGTCAAACAATCAAAATATGTGAAGAGATGGAAGCAAGAAAAACTACAAAGGATACAAGGAAAGTTGTTGAAGAAGCCAAAAAGGTTGTTGAGGATGCCCTAAAAGAAAAACACAAATATTTGTTCAGGACTGTACAAGAGAATGTCATAATACATAAAAAGCTTCATGATACAAGTGAAGAAAACTAGCAGATCTTAAGTGTAAATGAAAAACTAAGGGAAGAGCATGAGAAATTAAGGAATGAATTAAAAGTTGAGAAAGAAGCTAATAAGAAACTGAAGAAGTACAATGAAAGTTATGAAAATATTGGGTGAATAGTTGAGGAGTCAAAGAAGAACCAAGGAATCAACCAATCTTGGATATACTGGTTAGGGTAATTTTGAAGTCAGTGAATCATCTAGACTGAAGAAGCCCTATCAAGATCCGAAGGTGAATCCAAGAAATTCTAGTAAGAAACCCTACAAACATGTTTGTTATAACTGTTGTAAGGTTGGTCATATTGCTAATGTTTGTAGAAGCAGTTCGGTCAATAGGCTTAACAGTTTTGATGGGTATTTCTATAGTTTCAATGAGTATCGACACACTGTATATGATTGTAGATCTAGGCCTAGCAGTAGATCCAGTAATAGTAGCTATGTTGGATATTATTACACATGCAACAAATATGGCCACAAAGCTGATGAATGCAGGTCAAGAGTGAATAATCCAATGTCACATGTGAAGTTGGAGAGCCCTTACCAAAGGGAGAGACAATTCAATGTCACATGCTCAATTTGTGGGAGCTATGGACACATGGTTGTGAATTGCAAAATGAGGACAAATAGAGGGAATGCTAGATGATGTAGGACTATTGGTATGACATGTTTTCATTGTCATAAGATTGGTCGTCTAGCAAGGAATTGCAAAATGAGAAACCAACTGGTAAACTGGTTAGAGGATCAAAAGGGGAAAAAAAATTGTTAATGTGGAAGAGACTAGGAAAGAGATGAACAAGATCTGGAAGAAGAGAGTAGATGCTAAGGAATAGAGTAAGACATCAGAAGGATCCACATCACCATCAGTTGTGGATGGTTCATCATCAAACTAAGTCACTATTAGCTTAGGGGGATAAAATCAATTAAGATCTATATCATATCCCCTAAGTTTTCTATGTGGTAAGATTTATCAACATATTTAGATATCTATTGATGTTATAAAAGAATCTGGTAAAGAATCTTGTATCACATATGACTCTATGTGACCACATAATGATTTTTATGGCATAGTCACCATTTTATGTTCTAACTATTGCAACTGGTTCAAAGTACTATTTGACCATTGCATTTATTACTTGGAAATAAAATATTAAAAGATAATATGTGAAGCTCATTTGTCACATTGCATTCTACAAGCTAAGCAGTGTACTTTTGAGAGATACTAAGGTGATTTGAAGTAATTTATTGCTAGAATTGAAGCAGTGTTTGAAGAACCCTTATCAATGAGCTAAAATAGTATTTATCTATGTTGTGAAGGTTCTATACTTTGTTTTTTTAAGATAATTATTGTTGGAATTATGGATACTCTTATATTGGTTGAGATTACAGAGGAATCAAGGCTAGTATTTAAGTTACATCATTTGAAGGTGATAGAGAATGATCCCGCAAAAGCTTTGTCTATGTTATGCCATGGTGTGTTGTTGACTAAAGACATAAGATCATTTGTCCATTGTAAGATTGAGAATCTTGGTTCAAATGTCATCTTCAATGCATATACCAAAATGTGTAATGACTCTAGATTGAAGGATGAATGCAAGCATTTGGTAGACAAAGGTGTTACCTATATAGTCGACATACCTGATGATTTCAAACCCAAGTGGAACAGATATGTGCTAAGTCATGTTCATGATCAGTTCCTATGGTTGGATAGGTAACATAATATTACCAAGGAGGTTATTCATGCAGCAACAAGGTTGTGTATGATCGATGATGTACCTATTTTAATAATGATTCTTGATGATGAGGTCACTCATCTCATAAAGTCTAAACAAGATCAATGTGCCATGAAAATTTACAACATTGTAGAAATTGAGGTCAAGTTTGCATCTATGGTGATCAATTATAGAGTATATCAATTGAGTTGATTGAATAGTGTTCCTCATGGTAGTATTCATGTTGCATATCGAATGGTGAAGGAGAATGCACACTACAAACTAAGTGAGGTCATGAGAAGTCAGTTATTTGTGAACATGGAGAGAATAAAGAAGGAAAAGAGACAAAATTTCAAGTACGGTTCATTGCTGGTATGTATATTCTTCTACTTGCAAAATCATTTCCCTGATATTGGTAATGTTCGGTGGTTGAAATTGTTAAACCAGTAGTAGTGCAAATTAAGGAATGCATAAGAATGTTAGGAAATAACTTTAATGGTGTAATGTGGGGTTATTTCAAATGTTTCCATAAATGAATGCATGAGAGGGAGAGGATTCCAACCAATATAGTGGAGAATTACAAAGAAGATATATGTTTCATTGTAAATACTAATGCATGTATGATGCATACAATACAACCAAGAACTTCTTGGGCTCTACCAATGGGTTATGATGTAGATGGTGATATTGTATCACTTCATGTTGATGAGCTACTATCTAAGTTGATTGATGCTAGTACTCCCAAGTTTGGTATTTATGAAGAAACCTATCTGCAAATTCATTCATAGTTAATGGCACTAATGATAGAGAAAAGGGTGAGGAAACAAGTTGATGATTTAGCCAAGAAGAGTGGTATTACAAAAGAAATAATGGATAAGATCATAAATAAGTTTGTAACTAAGGAGGTAGGGACCTCTATTGTTTTTGCATAAGTGGAAGAGGTAGAGGTTGTATCTTCTACAACTAGTACGGAAACATGAAGAGAAACTAGGAGTTCCATAGTGCAAAAGAAGGCTCCTACCCCTGTTGCTAGAGCGCATCCAAAAAGAAAAATCACATCAAATCCTAAACCTATAGTGGTTAATGTTAATGAAAAAGAAAAAGTGAAGACACATGTGGCTGAATAGAAAACTTACAACAGAAAGAAGAAAATGGCACATGGTTACAAAGAGACAAAAGGCAAGAGCAATAAGAAGGATACAACTGAGGAAGTAGATTCTCAAATACAATCTAACAAAGAGAAAGCTGAATTGAGGGCTAGTGGAAAAGGATCAAAGATTGTTGGCATCACAACTAAGAAATCAATTAAACCCAAGACTAGGAGAAGCTTTACTACTAGTAGCATAGCTGAGAAAATAAGGGAATATGGAAGTGTGGTTGATGCCAACCAATTTTATGAAAGATGTGATGATGAATGTAAGCAAAAGATAGAAGATTCTATTATAGTTAGTTTACATAAGTTTTGCAAAGGACTTGGTGAACTGTATAAAATGATACCTAAATCACTTTACAATAAAATTGATGCTAGGTGGAGATATGCTCTGAAACTAGATAAATAAATGATGGAACATGCAGTGATTCAACTTAAGCTTGAATTGCCTATGGAAGAAGTGAAGCTTACAATTGATGCTATGAGACTAGTTTTCAAGACAAGTAGAGTATGTAGAATACTCAAGTGAATCACAGGCAGTTCATGATGGGACTCTTGATGTCATGAAGAATAAATTGAAGGAAGAAGATGAACCAGTGGATGATACTCAAGAGGAGAAGTAAAAACAAAAGGCTACCCTTGAAGAGGTAACAATGGATGAATTTTTCACTTCTAAACAAGTGATTAAAGGAATTATTAGTGATATGCCTTATGATACTCCACAAAAAAATTCTACTATTGAAGTTGAAGATGTGCAAAGAGAAGAATGTGCACATAAGGATAAGACTAAAGAGGTGGTGCCATCTATTACAACGAATGTAGTTGGACAGACATATGATGTTGGAAAGAAAGATGAATCTTATGAAGTTGATGTTGAAGCACAATTAGTAAAAAGGAAATTGGATCTTAGTGGAAGCAAGGTTGTGTATATTCTTGAGGAAGAAATTGTAGATGAGCTTGGAGATGAGGATGTTGAGGTCATTCAAAAACCTATTGATGTTACCAAAATTAGTCTTAGTGAATTGATGAAAATGACATAGATATTAAAGTTGAAAGCTAAAAGGGATGAACTTAGAGCTAAAAAGCAACATGACCAAGTACTTTAGTTAGCTAGAGACATTCTTATAAACCTTGTACCAGAAGTTGACTATGATTATAATGCTACACCAATTGACAAGATGGATACTTTGGTCAATGTTATCACCAAGATAGTTACTAGTTTGGAGGAAGCTTCCCTGAATAGAGGTAAGATGGACTATGAAAAGAAGAAGATCAATAAGTTAATGGAAACTATTGTATCAGATAAAGGGAAACTTATAGTTCATATGAACAAGATGCATGAAACTTTGAAAGAGATTGGTAAATTACTTTCTAAAGTTTTTGATTTCTCATTTTTTACACAACATGTGGAGCTAAAGATAAATGAATCTCAACAAGAGCTTAGGTTTTTAATTGCTAGTCTTGATCCTATTTCACATTCAACTACCTCTTATGGATCATAAGTTAAAGTTGTCAATCACAAGCTGAAGATATTACAAGTAGAAAATGATAAGATGGATCACTACTTTACTAGTTATTTAAATTTATTTTATTCCTAAATTTTATGTAATGCAACAAAATGTTAGAGATTTAGAGGCAATACTTGGGTCACCAGACATGAGTACACTTGTATCAATGGATGAGTTAGTTTCAAAACTACATGGAGATATTCATTCCATAGAGAACTTGCAAAAGTCATGGGAGAGTTCTTTGGGGACATCCAAAACAAATTTTAGAAGTTTTTTTGAATGGTTGTCAAAGGGGGAGTGATCAATGTTGTGAAAATAAATTTAAGGATCTATTTTAGTGGTCAAAGGGGAAGTAGTTTTGTTATAGCTAAGTCTGAGTTATATGCATCTCCATTTGTATATGTTTTTGGTGAATCGGTGAGTGGAAACATTTTTGAGAATTTTTGAGGATTTAATTATTTTCACTATCTTGCCATCAATGCCAAAGGGGTAGATTGTTGGCATTGTGATGGATTTTAGAGTTGAGATACAATATTTTATGCTTATGATTTTTTTATTGATGGAAACTCTATCAAATTTGTTGAATAGAATGCAGATACCAGTTGATTGGATGGATAGGTAAAGAAAAATAAGTTGAGTATTTTAATTGGTTAACATGAAGACAATAACAAAAAGTATTTTGAGTGGTGATTGAGGTAGAAAGCACATTGGGTCGTGTGATTGTTACTAGAGCATTATTTTGGTCAGTCAAGTTCAGTTTTCCAACCACAACTATTAACACAATGTTTTAAGTCTATTGGTATTTTGGTGATGTGTTTAGTGTGAACCAATTGAGTTACCAATTGATACATGATCAAGGCAGTTGATTACTTGTTGGTGCTTGGTAATAAAATTTTGTATTATATTTTGGGTCGACATGTTATGTATGATTGGCACTAATTTTCATTTGTTTGGTAAATGTTTTGGTTCAACTTGTGAAATGTTTTTCAAGCCCTAGCAGAATTAAGAACAGTAGTATAAGGAAAGCTAAATTGTGTGATCTAAGAAAGAAGATCATGTTATTGGTGGTTGCAATAAAAAATGGAGATAGATAGTTGCACCAGGATTCAAAGATTGTATTGGATCTTTCAAGAAAGCGGTGCCATTTCTAGATCACTTATTTGAGTTCATTACTCAAGGCTAACTCTAATAGGCTAGTAGGTTAAATCCCTTAACATGGTGGAATTTTGATAGGGTGGCTTTTGAGGAGTTCAAAATCCTCTAGCGAGGTAGATCCAAACATATCTAATTATACTTCTAACAAGGTACTAGTCACTCTTAATCGGGCAAGCCCCTAATAGGGTATTTTAATCTCCTAATAGGGAAACTCTTTTTACTACATTGAATAGATTTGTGGGTGTCATCCCCATCGTATTTTTCTCCCTCTTACAAGGGTTTCCGTGAGAAAAAATAGTGTTGGGTGAACCCACAATAGTGGGTTACACTTTTTTGCCTGAATGAACACTGAACTCTGCATTTTGAAAAAAAAAAGATTCGAATGCATATTCTCGTTAAACCGTTAACAATCAGAAGATGAAGTAAATTAGAGTCTTTTAGGATTTTTTGTCTAGATTCTAAATATATTTTTATTTTTTATTTTTGAATTGATTTGATTAGATGTTTCTTTCTCCCACGAAAACTGATATGTTGCTAAAAATGTCATTTTCAAAGAGTTACATTGTTTTCATAGAGCATAATTTTTTTTCTAAAATAGATATCAATGTTATTCTTTCAAATTTAGTTTTTTAACATCCATATGGAGGGCATGCAATTGGTTATATGACATTATCATGATTATTTCATATTTGATTAACGTTTGAAGTTTACTAAGCTGTAATTTTGACATACATTGACTACATAGCTTATAACTTGTTGTGTATTTGTCCAATTTTACTTTTTAATTTTTTGATAGAAAGAGAACTTCAATACCTAGTGCATAGATATTTTTTAGATTTTTTTTCTCATTTACTATTTTTGCATAAGCATCAAACATATAGGTGGAGATATGGTGAAATATCTATGTTTAGTAAAACTAAAAATACAAAGTCATAATAAACTTAATATATATTAACATTATAATCATTGGAAAGAGTTTTCTGAGTAGTACCTTACTACATAGTTAGGTTTTTCAAATGGATTCATTTGATCTACCAAAAGATAAAGTCGAAGTGATTTTTTATCTGCATTTTAATAGGTGTGAAGGAGACTCCATTGTAGGTATGAATGAGGAGTATATATGTTATATCAAATGTTTTTTTAATCTAAGAGTCTTTGAGCTAACCATTTGTAATTAATTCCTTCAAATGGAACCTCTCAAGGCTTAAATCATCCTATTTTATTAAAAATATGTTATTTCAACAAGAATCAGCATGTCTAAAAAAGTGTAACCCACTATTGTGGGGTCACCCTATTATATGTTATGCTTTTGTGGATGCTTGAATTATTTTATTTCTATTGCATAGTTACGTTTGCTTTTTTTAATGTATGGAAGTTTTTTTAAAGCATAATTGGATTATTGGTTGAATTGGTTCATTACCAATTTGCACTGATTCACCCCTCCCCTCTCAGTTCCTCTATATACTAAGATTTCTTTATGATTGTTTCTAGAATTCAGTAGTTTGGTATTAATTATTGATGAATCTATTTGTTGTGACAAATGTTTGGAGAGATCATTACTATTTGTGCTTCAGCATAAATTTGTCTCATGTGTGTCTACATCTATGTGGCTTCACGATTTCATGAATTTTGATAAATCTTCCATCTTGAAGTAGTTCCATTGACATTTGCATCTACAAAACATGAATTTTGAGTTTATCTAATTTATGCTTTGTGGGGTTTTTTTATCTCTATGATATTTCATTTGCAAAATTGGTTTATTGGTGACTGATATCTGTTAGGAGTTCATTTCTAGTCATTTTCCTTAAATCTCTCGTTACTCAATCTTTTGATATTCTTGTAAAATTGGTGAAGTATAGAATTCATATTATCTTTTTAAAGATAAAATTGGATTTGTAGGAATTGCATACTTTACAAACCATAAAGATATAAAAGTGCTTGCAGATCGATTATTTCATCCTAAGTTTGAACCAAACTAGCAAAGTCCTCCTTGTGAACCTTCACAGTTATTTTCGAATGAGCCTTCCAAGCAGTTGTACCACCACCACAAAGAACCTTGGGAGTAACCTCGTCACTCTTTCAAGAGGGGAATTTGCATCACTTATTCCTAACTGTTACTTTATTTAAAAATAACACTCAAGCATACTACAACATACTAAAGTATTAAATATTCTGGTAAACCAATCAAGTTATAAAGACTTTTAACATGAAGTGCCCATGGGAAACTAACAATAACAATAGCAAAAAGCCAAATTAATCCAAGCATGACCAGTAGACTTGATATAATAGATAGATTGATGGAGCACATGGCTCCAATCCTTAGTCAAGAACTTAAATAGTCCCTTGTAATTCTATTCATCCTCAACATCTTTCCCAAATAGCTTATTCTACACAAGGAACAAAGGTTTGGTAGAGTTGTGCATTACATGGTGGTTAAACTCGGAGATGTTTATCATCTTCTTTTCCAAGTCAAATAATTTTGTCTTTAACATCCCTAACTCTCTATTTGTAGCTTTACACTTAGTGTAGCTCCCTTTAACATCGGTCTTGTTTGCTTCCTCTTATTCAAGCATTGAATATTGTGTTAAGTCTACCCGCTCATTTTTTATGTTGGCGGAGGTATGAGTATAACTATCAGTTGTGGATTATCTAAACTTTTTATCTTTTCAGTATCACCCCCTTCCCCTTCAACATCCTCTCTCTTCCCTTCTTGGAAAAATTTTCAGTCCCCTATTTCTCATATTCTTCCTCAAAGTCATAATCAACATGCTAAGTCTTTTTACCTTCGTCACTTGAGAAACTCACCAGCCTACAAGACATTCTTAGGTTGCTCTCATTTTTACTATTTTCATCTCCATTCTCTTCCTCTTCCTTGCTAATCACCTCCTAGGTGGTAAATTTGGGCTTCTTAGCTAAAGGGAAGGGATTTTTTTCTTTCTCTTAATGGTTGTTAATGGGATAGTAGCTTTTATTTCCATATCATATTGTTTAGAAGAGATCATGGAGGGTTTGGGGGTGTAAAACCTCTCTAACCAAAACTAGATCAAGTAGGTATTACAATCCTAAGTTTATATTTAGATGTTATTGGGTTGAGTTTATTGGATGTTGTAAGATCTTTCTATGTCTCCCTTATGATGTGAGTATGATATTCCATTAGTTTTGTGCATGGAGGTAATTATCTAATCTATTTTGGAAGCTTAATTATGAGTTCATATTTTTGTACTTCATGTTGCTACTAATGAAAGATGTGTTAAATGTTATAGAGTTACCTATCTAATATATTCGATGACTTTACATTTTAATATTTGATGATGCTACTATCTTATAGATGTTGGTAATTTGGCTAATGTGGATGCATAGATGTTGTCATTATGGAAACATATGATCTCTATTGAGAGCACAGAATCTGGAATGCAAGTATGGCAAGTTGAAGGAAGAAATTGTCTAAGTATGGATACAGTGATCCTGACAGAGCACCCGATGAAGATTTAGTTGGCGACGTCCACTGGAGCAATATTTTTGTTTGTGTAGTTAACTGAAGCTTCTACAGAGTATGAGGATACCCCATCTTAGTGCACATAAATTTTGGAGCAGTACGAATGAAGTTATTCAAAGTTTACCGAAGATAGTTTTTGCAGACAAAACAGTTTTGGAGATAGTATTAGCGAAAGAGTTAAGGGATTATTTTTTCTTGTCAAAATAATGACTTAACATTATGAAGGGATGACATGCTAGATTTTTACTCTTGGATAAATATTTTGGAAGCCGACCATATAAAGTTATTAGCTCTAATAACTCATATATTAGGCATACTTGAAATGTAATGAAACAACATATGTGATGTGTAAAAAGAAAGAAAAGGATAACTTGCGATAGTTGTATATTATGATAGCAGCAAAAGCTATTGATGTGAAGTTGTAAGCAGTACCATACTATAGTCGGAAACATTTTGTATTACCTGTTTGGGCAGTGAGCTCAGCTGGTGATCAGGTTTTGTAATCTAACTCCTAACAGGGTTAAGGCTTCTAACAAGGCCTAAAGTCCTTTAACTAGGACAGATCTACTATATATTGTAAATTGACTCCTAACAGGGTCCAATATCCCTAACAAGATACTTTTGATTAGTGATATTTATGGGTACCATCCCCACCGGGGTTTTCCCTTGGCTAGGGTTTCCTCGAGAACATATCATGTGTTATGAGTTCTTTCTATTTACTGCTATGTTTGTTAATTAGCTTGATAATCTTTGTATGCACTAAACTAATCTGTTATATCCATAAGTGGGCAAAAGAAAAATTTTGTGAAATACTGATTCACCCCCCCCCCCCTCTCAGTATTTCCTATTTCTAACAATTGGTATCAGAGCACAGTTACTCAGAGAAGGAACATTCAGGGAAAGCTTAGCAGCTTGAGTAAGATCTCTATGGATATGGATCAACTTCAAAAGAATCTTGAAGAAGCTCTTGAACAGATTGATATGCTTACTGATGAAAGAAACTCCTTAAGAAGAAAATATGAAGATGCAAAGAATGCTATTGACAAATTAAAAGGTAAGATTGAAGATCTAAAATCTGAAAAGAAATCTGATATGCTTGTTGAAGATTGTGATGAATTAGAAAAAGAAAATGAGATCCTTAAGCATGAGCTGAAGATAGTAAATCTGAATCTAGTATGAAAGATGGAAATTTGAGATCTCATAATGAAAAATTGAAAATTGAGAATGAAGATCTGAGATCAAGACTTGAAAAGGAAATATCCGAATCTAAAAAAGTAAAAGTGCAGTATGTGGAACTTGAGAAGTATAATAAAATTGTGAAAGGTGAATTAACTCAATCTAAACAACAACTTGAAAGGCTATATTCAAATGGTGATAAGACTGAAAAACAAATTTTTTTTTGAAGAACCATTCTTTGATAGGACTGGATTTGGATTTAGTATGTTTAGAACAAACCATGAAAGGAAGAAGCCAAATCTGAAGACATCTAAAAGTGTGGAGAAAATGAAGCTAGATGAGAACACATTGGAAGATCCACCTAAAGAAGAACCACCTAGAGAGAAAGAAGAATCAAAGCAAGAAGAATCAAAAGAGGAAGAATCATCTAAAGGTATGCAAAGAGAATTCAAAGGTAGATGTTTTGCTTCTAATACTATTGGACACATGAAGAGAGATTGCACAGGTAAGCAATTTAAACCTCTTAATGGACATTGTTATAATTGTCATAGTTTTGGACACAGAGCTAACGAATGTAGAAGACCTAAAGTAATTTTGAATAATTATGATAGAATGATTGGGAATACTAACAATGCAGATAAGAAATCTATTAAAGAAATGAATCAAAGAAAAGTGGTAGTATGTTTTAGATGCAACAAAGTAGGACATATTGCTAGAAATTGCAGGTCACAGATTAACTAGCAAGGACAGAGATTTGGAAACAATGGAATCATTTGTTAGATATGCAACAAGTTTGGACACTCAGCAAGAGTTTGCAGAATGAACAATGGAGGTTATCATCATAACCCTAACCCTAGGAACAATGCAAGAAGGAATGAAAATGCAGGAAACAAAGAGAAAGGTTGCTGTAGCAATAAAGATGAAGTAAAATTTGATAAAGGCACGGATCAAGGAGGTATATTCAGCACTGAAAGTAGTCAGGAAGGTAATGTAACTAATGGTAAGCATGAATCTTTACCTGACCCTTCTTTAAGTACTTAAATTATGTAAGTTTTCATAGTTTAGGACTTAGGATTAGTGTAGATTAGGAATTTGAATGAGTTAAGTTTTGCGCAGTTAGATATAGGTTTTTTATGTTGTACTAATGCTATGGTTAAGTGCACAAAAGAAAATATCATGTTTTGCAAGCTCGCAAAAAGTTTTATGGTTGCAGGTTTGCAGAATCAGCTTTTTGAGGTTTTAGCGGCAAAATGAATGAATGTGATGTCAGATCGAGTTAATGTGAAGTGTTATAAGGTCAAAATTGAATTTATCATGATTAAAAAGTGATTGAAAAGATATTTGAAAGAAGAAAAAGTGAGTTGAGGATGATTTGAAGAAGTTTGGAAGCAGTTTGCAGTGACGATCATACCGAAACCCTAGATTTGCAAAGTTGAGGTATTTTTTGATCTTTAATCAGTTGATAAGATGGATATTTATATGGTTCATAATGTTAAGGATAAGAATAGACCTAAGATTAAGAAAGAACCAGTAGAACCAGCTAAAATTGATAACAGACTAGCACTATCATCCATACTAGACAGAGTATTGCACATTGAGAATGTTAAAGGATATTTAGGTTGCCAGTTTGAAACTTTGGGAGATGCAGATTTTAGTGATGATTACAGGAAATTGTATAATCAAGACATGTCAGTTAAAATAGCTTATGGGCACCTAGAGAACAATGAAATTATCAATTATTCCATGAAGTATGAATTCAATGATGAGGAATGTACCAAGATCATTTTAAGTAGAATCCACAATGGGAAATTCTGGATGGAGGATAGAGTTATTGATATAACTACCGACCTAATTCATGATGTTACTGGATTATCAAAAGTTGGAGAGATTCCACTGAATGAAAAGAACATGAGAAAGATTATTTTAGACAACAATGGATCTAGTTATAATGGTAGAGGAATTGTGATAAGTAAGATTAAGCAAGATGATGTTAGGTACCTTTGCAAGATCCTAACAACTAATTTCTATGGTAGTTCAAGGGAAGATGACATGGCCACATGAATGGTTCATGTAGCTTATCTTATGTGTATTAAGGAGAAACAAGTAGACCTATGTGAAATTTTGAAAATTCAGTTATTTGAGAACTTAGAAAAGATTAAGAAGGCTAAGTACACACAGTTTAGGTTTTCATCTCTGATAACCTATATGTTTTTCCATATTTTGAAAAGATTTCCTTACACAGTTGATTGGAGTGACAATGTGAACACAATGGAAAGAATAAACTCTATCTACATGAAGCACCTAATTGATAAAGTCAATGACAGTGTGAAGCTTGTATTGAAGACTTTTCAGAATATTGTTAAGAACAAATCAAGGATTCCTCAATCCTTAATTGAAAAGCATAAAGATGACATTTGTTTTATGGTAGACACTGATTTCACCTACATTGAAGCAGTTGAGCCTAGAATGGAATTCATAGACCCTCTTGGCTATGAAATATCTGAAGCAGAAAAAGTAGGATATGTGAATAGATTGTTAAAGTGTGAGTTGGATGGTCATGCAAATAGGTTTGGAACCTATGAAGAGAATTTCAACTCTGCAATAAGTTTAAGAGAAAAGAAGCAATCTAGTAGGAGAGTTGAATCTACTATGAAGAAAATACTGAAAGAATCAGGTATGTCAAGTCTTGAGTTTGACATAGCTAAGAAGACTGCAGAAGCCTTGAAGCAAAGTGAAAATCTTGTAATTCCACTTTTGGCATCGAGTGCAGACCCTGTTGATCCTATTGCAGTAAAGGTAAAAGTTGAAGTACCTGAAAAAGATGAAGGAGATAAATCTTTTTCTCCTATTCCTAGCAAAAGAGTAAAAGTGAGTGCAACAGGACCCAGCAAGAGACAGCAAGTCATTGTACCACCTGTACCTAGAAATGTAGTAGAAATTAAAGATGATGATGAAGTTTCAATCAAGAAGAAAACTTGGAAACCAAGAACTGAAAGAGTTAATGAAGATATATTGAAGCATGGAGACTTCACTAAGATAAATAAATTCTATGATCTATATGGATCATTTGAGAGATTGAATTTTGAAAATGTAATGATTACACATATGATTGTGACAGATAAGAAACTTAGCACTATTCATGGTAAGATCCCAGAAGATTTGTATAATAGACTTGTGAATAGAAAACAGAGAGCACAAGAAGAGGACATAAAGATGAGAGAACATGTAATCAGACAGTTTTGTAAAGTTGAGGATGAAGATCATTTGAAGAGATTCTTGAAGCCTCTTGGAACTTTATTGAGAACTAACAGAAGAACAATCCTTATAATGGGAGGCAAAAAGGAGGAAGTACAGAAAGAGACTAAGCAAGCAGTAATGCAAGTTCTTGCAGATATAGTTGCAAGAAAGCATGTTGAATTAGACCCTCAGCAGAAGTAATCAGAGGAACCGCATGCAGAGGAAGTTGGTATTGAAGAAGTCCCATCTTCTTCACATATCAATATTGGCAAAGAATCAATGGACATTGAAGGAACCAAAGTGACACTAGAGTCAGATGATGCAGTATTTCATGATCTAGGAAACATTGTTGACAATTTGGCTTTAGAAGAGCAAGAGAAGATTATAGAATCAGAAAAGAATACAAAGGCAGTGGAAGCACTAGCAGTATCATAATCAGTTCCAACAGAGCAGATAGTTAAAGGTAAACAAATTTTGACAGAGGTCACTACCCCTAGTGCACCTGACAGTAAGTAGAGACAAATTGGTTCAATTTTTGAAGACCTTGGAAAAGAGGTTGAAGATGATGATCAGCTTGAGTTCATCACATCTCTTAATAAAATTATTGGAAAGAATAAGAAGGTGAAGGACCTTGAAGGAAAAGTTAGAGTTTTGACAGAGAAACTTGAGAGTGTGATCAGCACTAAGGTATTTGAATCGGATCCACTTGAGAAAGCTAAAATAGTAATAAACTCTTTTGACTCTGAATTTTCTAACTTAAAGGATATTGCTAGAATAAAAGTTCAGGAAGACTTTGAAGCAAAAATGTAACAAAATTTAAGTGTAAATATTCAAAATGATATTGAGAATTTGGATGTATGCATAAAGAATTTGAGGAAACATTTTGAGACTAGAAAGAGTTTGTATATACAATGCACAAAATCAGAAATCCTAACAGCTGAAGAAGATAAGAAGATCAGAGAGAAGATAGATGCAATTACAGCTGAAACAAACACCTTGTCAAGCCCAAATGTAAAGATAAGTTCTGTAGAGAAGAACATAAGGACGTTAGATGATGAAATCAGAATGTTAGCAAACGAGAAGAATAGAAAGATGATCAGGATTAACATCTTGAGAGAGCATATCTCAATCAAGACCTCAATTGTTGAAGACCAAATTGAGCAGTGTCTTTCAGCAAAGACATCTTTTCAAAAGTTTAGCTTTAATTCCCTGCAAGCTTGTCAGACAACAGCATACGGATTGAGTACTCTACTCAATGTTGCTGAATCCATCAAGAAGATATGGGAGAAAGATTTTGAATCATGGAAGTCAGAGTTTGGTGACTGTGTTGCAAGCCTACCGACTTTGCAATAGCTGATAACAAGGTATCAAGTTTTTTTTGAAATTTTTGTACACCCTATCTTTGTCATTGTTGTCAAAGGGGTAGAGATAGCAGAAAATTGAAAATATGTTGAGGAAGGATCTCATAGGGGGAGCTATTATATGGAGTACAATATTGTATATGTGTTGTATAACATTTGGCCACAAATTTTGTGTAAATACTTTGAAGATTTGTTTGCACACTTAGCCAATTTTCCCATATGTTGCCACCAATGACAAAGGGGGAGATTGTTGGCAATTTGGCTAATGTGGATGCATAGATGTTGTCATTATGGCAACATATGATCTCTATTGAGAGTGCATAATCTGGAATGCAAGTATGGCAAGTTGAAGGAAGAAATTGTCTAAGTATGGATACAGTGATCCTGACACAGCACCCGATGAAGATTTAGTTGGCGACATCCACTGGAGCAATATTTTTGTTTGTGTAGTTAATTGAAGCTTCTACAGAGTATGAGGATACCCCATCTTAGTGCGCATAAATTTTGGAGTAGTATGGATGAAGTTATTCAAAGTTTACCGAAGACAGTTTTTGCAGACAAAATAGTTTTGGAGACAGTATTAGCGAAAGAGTTAAGGGATTATTTTTTCTTGTCAAAATAATGACTTAACATTATGAAGGGATGACATCCTAGATGTTTACTCTTGGATAAATATTTTGGAAGCCGACCATATAAAGTTATTAGCTCTAATAACTCATATATTAGGCATACTTGAAATGTAATGAAACAACATATGTGATGTGTAAAAAGAAAGAAAAGGATAACTTGCGATAGTTGTATATTGTGATAGCAGCAAAGGCTATTGATGCAAAGTTGTAAGCAGTACCATACTACAGTCAGAAACATTTTGTATTACTTGTTTGGGCAGTGAGCTCAGCTGGTGATCAGGTTTTGTAATCTAACTCCTAACAGGGTTAAGGCTTCTAACTAGGCCTAAAGTCCTTTAACCAGGACAGATCTACTATATATTGTAAATTGACTCGTAATAGGGTCCAATATCCCTAACAGGATACTTTTGATTAGTGATCTTTGTGGGTACCATCCCCACCGAGGTTTTCCCTTGGCCAGGGTTTCCTCGAGAACATATCATGTTTTATGAGTTCTTTCTATTTACTACAATGTTTGTTAATCAGCTTGATAATCTTTGTATGCACTAAAGTAATCTGTTATATCCATAAGTGGGCAAAAGAAAAAGTTTGTGAAATACTTATTCACCCCCCCCTCTCATTACTTCCTATTTCTAACAATAGATATAGTGACTTTATTAATAATATTAGTTATATTTTAATGGTACCCTTTCGTATATATTCATCTCTAACTATGTGTTGAGGATCTCTCATGATCTTGGTGCGGGTGGCTAGGACTTCTTAGAAAAGTGATGGGTTATGATAGTCTATTTACCATGTCTGATAGTATTAGGACTAGATTAAGATGATATTAGATGATTTATGTTTTATGCATTGATATGGATAGGACCATTCCTTATGTTATTTCTTTGATTATGAGTATGATGTTATTTGATGATAATGCTCTTCATGGATACTTAGACATTGATAGGACCATTATTTATGTTTCTCTATCTATGATTATGATTATGAAGGCTATTTAATGATTATTATTTCATAATTAATAATTATTGGACTAACACATGATTATGATTATATGATGATTATTGTTATGTCTTATGTTAATGTTTTCAGATGCATATACATGTATGGCTATGATCTAACCCCTGACTATGTTAACATTATTTATGATGCTTATGATATGATGTATTTGATGTGTATGTTGTGATTATTTTCTCCATGATGTTTTTGTGTGATGAGGAACGAAGTCATGTTCCTCACTCGTGAGGCCCTTATAATGTATCCATCTCCTTCATTGTATGTGCTATCTTCCATGAGATATGTATATGTATATATGCTTAGTCCTAATGATGCAAGTTTGCAGGTACTGGGCATTATCTTCACCTAGATTTATAGGTCTAAGTGTAACCCTAAATTCCTTGATGGTATTAGAGGAGAGATAGTACCAAGGCACACTTGAGCTTATCCCATGCTATCTATTTAGGGAAAATGGTGTTAATGGATTTAGTAATGTAAACTATGTGAGATGTGTTCATTATTTAACCATTTCCACACTAATGTTAGAAATACAAGAGAAAGAGGGCTTGTCAGGTGTAACTCTCAATATAACCTATGTTAGATTAGCAAAACCCAAGAAGATGAGGGGATGATAATGCTAAATCCAAAATTATACTAAGAAAGTACACAAGAAAGTACTCTTTCATGCAATGTAATATTTTATTAAGGTTGTGTTAATGCACTTGTAAAATTGAACTAATTGATTTAGCAAGATAAGCAATAGAGATCTAGATGCTAAACGTAAGCAATCAACCCAATTAAGATGTGAAAATGGATCTAAACTAAGATATGAAATAGATAATGAGGTACACACCTTTAAGTATGAAGAGGAATATGCTTTTCTTCTCTGAAAATTATTGTTCTAGACCTATAGCTGAATTTCGTTATTTGTTGAGCTTTCCATTATTTGACATAAAACTAGTCTTCTTCCATTTCCTACTAGTAGTTAATAGGCCAGTGCCATGTGTAATGACCTCCTCTCTAATTTTGAATGAAATGCCTTCCACAAAAACTACCATGTCCTCCCAAGAGGTTAACAATTACATAGATAGTCCTTCATCATTGTCATTGATACCCTCAATAAACTAAGAGAACCCCCTCTCATAGTAGATATTCCACATAGTGACTTCATCTTTGAATTCATTATGCTTTCTTGGTTCAATACAAATGTCATCCCCACCCATATTGTGAATAATAGTGGCAAAATTTGTAGAGAGGCCCACCTAGATTTTAATTTTGCTAATTTTATCATAGTCAAGAACAACTAACATAAAATACCACTAGTTAAAGTTAAAATATGAGCTGTGTGTGCATTGGGCATAAATTTTCCTTTCCCTGTAATAACTTTCCACTTGTTCATGCAATAAATTGCATTACATGATGAGATTTTAGGTTGGGCTCCCATGGTATGTGATACAATTTCTAATTTATGAATTAAAAAATATCTCATAATGATAAGGTTATAGGTCATTTTGAAATGATTTCATATATGTTTTTGTTGTTATAAAAACATTAAAATACACTTTTTTAATTTCATTCGAGATTCCAAGTGGATTTAAAGGGGAAGAGGTTATATTAAAGTGATAACTTGTGTTACTAATATCAATATTAACTTGAATTAAATTGACTTTAATTCTAACTCCCACATTGATCTATACTTAATTATGAACCTAAACCTGACATTTTCACTAATACTAATTAAAATGAAAAAACAAATTATTAAAAAAATAACTATTACTAGAGCTAGCCTTAACTCTACTTCTAACTCGAATTCTATAACTAAATCTAAAAATAATAGTAATCCTAACTGTATTGTTGTAAATTGTAAGCACCTAATTGGTGTGTGTATTTTCACGGTTGTTTAGCACCTATCTAGTGTGTTCTCATTTTAGCATGCATAACAAGACTTCAAATTGCACTTAATGAACATCTAAATTATAATATAAGTCCTTTGTTAATTCATTTTACTAATCTCTTATTTCTAAGTGTGCTCCTTAATCATTTCACTAATCCAATTTATTTAAGCATATAGGCCCTATATCATTATATGTGGCCTTTATGTTTTGTCTCAACCCTTAAATCGTGTGTACCTAAGAATCCGGTATCTCCTAGTTATCTTGGACCTATGGTGTAAATTTGAGCTCTGGTTGGTCAGTATAGGGTGAATAGGCATCCTATGCCCCGAGATTTGGGCTAAAAATTGAATTAGGGGCCCATGTCAATAATTTGGTGGGATTTCCAAATTTTTGCTCAGCCCTCTTGATTTTATCCTCTGATTTAGTATAAAAAAAAAGCATCCTAATTCATTTTGGTGGATTAAAACAAATTTTAATGTGGAAGCCCCAATTTGAAGACATCCTATGAAGTAAGGATCTACAAATAAAGGCCAAATCAAGAAAACACCAAGGTTTCAAGATCTATTTTTGTACATTGAGTGTTCAATCACATCAAAAATCAACATGAGACTTTTAAAGAATTATACATATGATTAGGAGATCATCAACTAATCATTGGATTTTAAGATATCTCCTAGGTATTATAATAATGTGCAAATATGTTCTTGAGAGATGTGTTGTCATTGATGTGAACATATTTCTTTGTCTGAGACAGTGGTACAATAAAAATCAATGAGTTTGTTTGATCAGTATAGAAAGTATGATGAAGATCAAAGTTTTTGGATTAAATATTTTATAGAGGATTGTTTGTAGTTAATTCAGTTCAAGTTTCAGAGTCTCACATGGAGATTTCAGTGAATTATGAGTATCTATATTTTGACTAGTTTTCTAGTTGTTCAGTGGTGACAAAGTGACAATATTTTGATTTGCATTGCTCCACATCGAAATATATTTCTCTACAGATTTAGAGGCATGTTTGGGAAATTGATATGTGTCCTCAATTCAAATGGTTCTTGGTTTGGAGGTTTGTAACTAATTTTTGAAGGTTGATAGTCATTAAAGTTAGTGTTCTTAAGGTTTGGTATGAAGATGTTGGTGATTCCAAAAATTTGTGTTGGTTTGGATTTTGCTATGGTAAATCATGAAACTTATGGATGTTTTGCATCGTGAGCCTTTTGTGTTGATGGTTTGCATTTATTATTGATCCCACAATTTATTTTTTCTATTGGTATGTTGGTTTTCTTTATTTTCTTGGCCAACCAAATGCATGCAGCGTGTTGTGGATGTTTGAGGTGTAATGTTTGGAGTTTTATCATGCTCGAGGTGGATGATTTGGGTTGTGTTATGTCTTGTCCAACATTTCTTGCTCCACGTGTAATATTGTATTGAATATGGATATATTTTTTTAATTAGGTGGTGAGTGGTGAGCCAACCTTGATGACCTTTCCAAGGTTGATGTCATGTATAAATAAATGTAATAATCTTGTATTCATGTGTGGTCATGAATATGTGTATGTATGTGCACTGAATGTATACATCTTTTGAAGGCAGAGAAGTGTGAAGAAGAAATGTATTTTGTACTTCAATGGATATGATCCAACCATAGAGGAGATGTTATTATATAGTTCATAATTTCTAGATGTGATCCAAGTTTTCATTTACAATCAGTGAGCCTTTTGTGGGTAGTAATCCTTTTTCATTTTTTAGCAGTGAGCTCTAGGCAGTGTGCCTCAATGCATGTGCATTCCCCATTGTAATATTTCTAATATAATATAGCTATCTTGTGGGTTCATCCCCACCGTGGTTTTTTCCTTAACCGCGTTTCCACGTACAAAAAATATGGTGTTATTTGGGTTCATTATGTGTTGTTGATTTATGCTTCCGTGTATAATTATCAAATCTAAAAATAAGTTTAAGTTGTGTGAGTTTTTTAGACAACTGATTCACCCCCCCCCCCGTCAATTGTTTTCCCTATTTCCATCAATTGGTATCAGAGAAGGCTCATTAGAAGAATCTTAACTACTTGAGGTGATATGGGATGACAACTTACAAGAAGGATAGTTTAAGATTTGATGGTACAAACTACTCTCTTTAGAAAAGTCGCATGGATTGTGGTATGAGATGCATTGGTGAACCTTTTTGGGATATTACCAACACCTAGTATATTGCTCCCATAAATCCTAAAACTTTGGATGAGATCAAGAAGTTTGAATACAATATTAGAGCTAAGGAAGCATTGTTGATTACTCTGACTGACACTAAGATGATAAATGTGATGGAATTGAATACTTCTCATGACATCTAGATGAAATTGGAAACCTTGTATGAAGGTGACACTTATGTGAAGATTGCAAAGTTGTAGAGCCTAAAAGGAAAATATGTGATGTTGAAGATGATTGATTATGAGAACATTACTTCATACATGTAGAAGATGAATGAACTTGTGTGCAATATCATATGTGCCAGTGGATAGTCAAGGGAATCAGAGATTGTTGCTTAAGTGCTAAGATCTTTACTCGCATCCTACAAGCATAAAGTTGCTTCTATTGAGTAGATTTGAACTATGGAAAACGTAACTAGAGACATTTTGGTTGGTAAGCTTACAAATTTTGAAATGAGTGAGTTTGGGGATTTTCTTCCTAGGATAGAATCTTGATTCACGACTACTATTTTAAAAAAGGATAAGTAGAAATGTGATTTTAAAGAAATTTCTTCAAGGAGGGTGTCCAGGTATGAGAAGGAGATAAAGGAGATTAAAGATGAAGAGTGATACCTTGAGGACCTTAAAGACACTTATTTCCAAGATATTTCCCAAAGGTGTCGGTAAGTATGAAGGAAAAATCCCTCTTAAATGTTTCTCTTGCAATAAGATAGGTCATTTTGCTTCAAGATGTCTGAAAAGAGTTCAATATGATAAAGGAAGTTCAAGTGATAATGAATGGACCTATTTATTGCTATTAAGGAAGATGATCCAATACCTACTAACTCTACTAGATGCATGAATGTGCTAAGAGATTTGGCCACACAAGTTGAAGAGAAAGATGAATGGGTGATTGATAGTGGATGCTCTCATCATATGACATGTGTGTGATAAGAGTATGTTTGTGAGTTTGGAAAAGTATAGAGGTGGTGTTCTGAGGTGTGGTGATGATACATTTGGTATAATCTGTGGTAGAGGATCCATTTCTCTTAATGGTAAGAACAATATTGATAATGTGTATGTATAAGGTATAAAGCATAATATTTTGTGTGTTGGACAATTGGTTGGCAAGGGATCTGATCCTTCAATTCAAGTATGGGAAGTTTAGAATTTTGGAAAGTTCCAGAATTAAAATTGCATTAGGTACAAAGATGATAGGTAATGTCTTTCATTTAAAGAGTGTTGATAAAAGATGCTTGATTGCTCAGATTGATGAAAGTTTGTTGTGGAATAGAAGAATGTGTCATTTTAATTTTGATAATATTGTTAATACAATTTCTACTCAGAATCTGAGAGATATTCCTATGTTGATGAAACCTACTAACACCATGTGCAAGGAATGTTAGTTGGGAAACAAAAATATAGATACTTTTAATAATAAGAATCATTGTTCAAGTGGGTTATTTGATCTTGTGCATATTTATTTGTGTCATCTTTCTAGAACTATAATTTTATAGGGAGACTAATATTTCATTTTGTTGATTGATGATTATTCTAGGATGATATGGATAACTTTCTTGAGGGAGAAGTTTGAGGCTCTAGTCAAATTCATGATTTTTGAGGCTATGGTTGAGACAGAGATAGGTTTGAAGTTGGAGTGTCTAAGATATGACAGGGGTGGTGAATTCAATTTTGGATAGTTCAATGCATTTTTTGAAGAGCATGAGACAAGAAGACATTTGTCTTCTCCAAGGACCCCTCAGCAAAATGGAGTATTGGTAAGGAAAACCAATACCCTTCTAGAAACTTCTAGGAAAATGATGTTGGAAGTAAATGTTATGCATGTCTATTGGAGAGAATCTATGAGTACTATATTTTACTGATACAAAGTGGGTCAGTAAGTCAATTTCCTAACCTCTCTCTCCACAAACATTCAGCCTTTCAATACCTGATCACTTAAACTTGAAGACTCCAAAATTATTGTCTCATAAACTTCAGGTATAAGGAAACTTATCACTCCACATTTCAGTGGCGAAGTTCTTAGGATAATTTTCAATGACATATTTGTGTGACAAGATCCATGAGATCATTGTCAAAGTCACTTTTTAAGGCTTCAAAAGCCTCACTTCATACAATATTGTCTCTTTTGGTTTAGGAGTGGACCCTAGAGGCTTCTATACTCTCAAAAAACATCTTCCAACTCAACTAAAAGGAATTTGCAGGGTTTTATTACTGGTGAGATCATATTGTCTTTAAAAAAGGCCTAATTCCTAGTGGGTATGCCATATTTGAAACTAGAGGATAAGTTTACATACTTCCAAAGGACTTGAAAAACCTATGGATGTCCTTAATACCCTTTTGGACCAAATTAAATATTATTGATAATTAGGTCATGACTCCTTCAGATGATGACTTAACCTGCCTATAGGTCCTTTAGGCCTAATAGACCTAATTGGATGCTTTTACAAAGGAACCCTCCTTCCAAGGTCTGATCTAAACAATTTGACTTTAGGAACTTTTTTTCTTAGTCTCTCCAACACCAAATCAACCATTATTCTTCATAGATCCACCCTTTTTCCTTTATTGTTTCATCTTTTTCATCAAGACTAGGTCAGTCACATAAAGGATGTCTGGCTAGAATGTAATTGTTCTCCCATGTGCCACAACTTTCTAGGGCCAATCTTATGGATTTATACTTTACATATCCTCTTATTTCACCCCCCAAGTGGTCATTAAATTTCCATGGTGGCACTACAAGAAAAGAAACAATTTATAGTGAAACCCTAGCAGATTGAGGATCTGTGACCAGTCTGAACAAAACTGGTTTGTATTCCGTCAAAACTTGATCAAATTAAAAAATACTACTACAGGGATTTTATACATACACATTTCCAACTCTTCCAATCCTTTTTCTCTCAATTCAAATTCAAAACATAATCAAATACATGAAAAATCAAAGACGGTTCATGAAAATTTAGACTTCTTATTTCTTCTTATTGCCAAAACTTACATCACCATACCTTACCTCTGATCCCAACAATGGATCTTGTCATTTTTAATATGTTACCAAACTCTTCCAACAAAAATTGAAGGATTGTGACCATTGGGAAGGTAGTTAGGCACCATTAGCCCAAGCTTGACAACTTTTTAACAAAATGTTGTAAAAGTTGCTAAGCAACTTTTTGCAACTTTGAAATCTTTTTATCAATTTTGCTCAAAAATTTTCAAGGGACCTTTCTTTTCCTAAATCTTGGTCTTATGACACAAATTAGGCTCAAACCTACACAAATATCTAATTCATTCATCCTCTGATAATCTAGGCACCCTTTGACTATATTCGACCTTGTTGGTTTATCTCACCCTACAAGTCAATGGTCTTACATTTTGGGTTTATTTTATTACAAACAGAAGAAAAAATATAACCTATTCTAATTGTCTTGATCTTGTTATTCTTGGAAATCCTTGGACAGGAATTCTTCATCTTCTTGATGGGGTACTCATGCACCATACTCCCTTGGTGTTTGAATCTCAAGCCCACTTGAGATTAGTTCTTGTAGTGAAGTTCCATGTTTCTTCATTTGGCCCTCCTCTTTCCAAACAAAATCAGACTCGGGGAGTCATTTCCACTTGACCAAGTATTGCTTGTAAACCCTCTTCCTAGTTCTTTTAACAACCATTGTGTCTAGAATCTTTTCAAGTTTTGGTGGTTTTTATTTTGGAAAATTCTTCAAACCTTCTGCATCTTCACGTACCTACAATGGATCACTTGCATCCAATCCACCTTTATAAGGGGTTAGGTTTGCAACATTAAAAATTGGGGATATGCCAATGTTAGATGGAAGTTGTAACTCATAAGCATTTTTTTGCCAAATTTGCAAAGGTTGATAAATACTTGCATTGGTTGTTATGCATTTATCCCTTTGACAAATTGCACAAGTTTCAACAAATTTTCTAACATCCATTTGTAAATTAGGCCAGTAGTAATGTCTCCTTACCAGTTCTAATGTCTTGTCTAGGCTAAAATGTCTCCCCATACAACTACTATGTTTTTCTTTTATAATGTTATTCCTCATAGAGCATTTTGGGATACACCGCTGTCCTCTTTTAAAGAGTAAACCTTCCTATATCATAAAATAAGAAATCTCTAAATGTTACATGTCATCAAAATCAGAGCATACCTTGTTGATGTCTTTGAAACCTTCATCCTCTAGGTACATGTCTTTTAATGCATCAATACGAACACTCTCCAACTGCACTTCTGATATTGTTAAGGATCTTTTTCTAAGAGCATCTGCAAATTTTTTGAGAGACCTTTATTGTTCTTCATAGTGAAGGTGTAGGCTTGTAAAGATTCCACCCATTTCATGTGTCTATGGCTTAACTTGTCTTGACTGTTCAAGAATCTTAGGGCCTGATTATTAGTGTAGACAAAAAAATCCCTTAGGGAGAAGATAGTGCCTCCATTTTTTCAGTTCTTGAACTAGGACACACATCTCCAAATCATAGGAAGAATACTTTCTTTTAGCCTCATTTATCTTCTCACTAAATAATGCAACTGGTTTTCCCTCTTGACTTATAACTACTCCTATTACAACATTACTGGCATCACATTTAATTTGAAAGATTTTTGTTGAAATCAAGAAATGTTATGAGAGGTTGTTGGGACACTTTCTTCTAAAGAATTTAAAATGCTTCATCTCTTGTTTGGTTCCATACAAACTTACACCTTTGACCACATTTTATTGTCTCCAACATGGGAGCACAAATCTAAGTAAAATCTTAATAAAATTTCTTTAAAAAGTTGAAAGACCATGAAAACTCCTAACATCACCAATTGTCCTAAGGGTTGGCCATGAAAGAATAGCACTTACCTTATCAGGATCCATTTTCAAATTACCTTTGGAAATCACAAAATCAAAGTATGTCAACTCCTCCTGCATGAACACACACTTATCCATGTTGATCATTAGGTGCACTTCATTCAATTCATTCAAAACCACATCCAAATGTTTCAAATATTCTTGTTTTGTTTTTATAAATATTAGGATATCATCTAGGTACACAATTACAGATTTTCCATTAAAGTCCTTGAGCACTTCATTCATTAGTCTCATGAACATGCTAGGAGAATTAGATAGCCCAAAAGCCATTACCTTCCATTCATACAAACCTTCATTTGTTGCAAAGGTATTTTTCCACTCATTTCCTACCCTTATCCTAATTTGGTGGTAACCACTCTTTAGATCAATTTTTGAAAAGTGTCTAGCCCCTCCTAAACAATTAAGCATATCATCTATCCTAGGCATGGGAAATCTATACCTAATATTTACCTTGTTTATGTTTCGAGTCTGGACACAACCTCCATGTACCTTCCTTCTTTAGACCCAAAACATCAGGGACTGCACAAGGGGTCAATTTTTTCCCTATCAGACATGCATCAAGGAGTTTTTGTACTTGTTTTTCCACTTCATTTTTTTGGGGAGTCAACTTATAAGCAGGTTTTTTTGGTAATGTAGCCCCTAGTATGAACTATATGCAATGACTAATCACTCTTATATGAGGTAGGGTCTTGGGAATGCCTTCTACAACTATGCCTTGGTACTTATCAAGAATCTCCTTCACCTCCTTAGGTACATTCTCCTTCTTCTTTTCTTCCTTTACATCTGCACTAGGTTCCTCACCCTGATTTGGTATTGGTATGATTGTAAAACATGACTTCTCCTCTTCCTTCATCCTTTTGAGGAATTCCTTACCACCCATGAACATGATAATCATTTCCCTATCCTAATTTTATTCTTCACCTTCATCAGGTAATGGGACTAATTCTATGGCCTTTCCATCTTTCATTATGGAGTATGTATTCTCATGACCATCATGGTGATATTTCAAATCATATTGCCAAGGCCTTCCAAAAAGAAGGTGGCATGTATCCATTATAACAATATGACACAATATTTTGTCCTTATAAGAACCAATCTAAAATTCTACCCATGATTGTTCGTCTACTAGTGTTTGTTGTCCTTTAGTTATCCATGAACCTTATATGGAAAAGGATGAGGTATTCTCCTAAGTTTCAATTTTTCTACCATCTCTAAGGAAACTAGATCCTGAGTAGACCCTGAATCAATAATAACTTTGCATACTTTACCTCCGGACTTACACGTGGTCTTGAAGATGGTCTTCCTTTGTGGTGGTTCAAAAATGGTATTAACCTTCAACAAGGTTCTCCTCATCATTAGTGCTTCTCCCTTTTCTGGTAATCCATATGCATGAGGCAAATTTACAATTCAATAGTCAATGTCTTGAACCAAATGTGTTCTTCTATCTCCCTAGGAGCTTGATTCTTCTCTCTCTAAATAGTTAGGTGCAATGTGGCCTTCTTGATTGCAACCGAAACACTTTGGAGGTCTTGAGTTCCTTCCCCCAAATCTACCTCTTCCATTTGGTCTCATGCCTCAATAATTTTCTCTTGAACTTCCTTCTCCATGTGAACTTGTCTATTCTAATTCTCCTAGGGGCCTAGGGCTTTGTCCTATGCCATTGGAGCCTCCTCTTCTTGTGAAATTTCTCCCTCTACCTCTATTATTTTTCTCTTGTCTCCTCTTAATATTTTCTTCCACCTTTACTACCATTTGAAAGCACTTGTGGACAAAATCAGGGTTCAACAGATTCAATTCATCTTGGATATTTATTCTCAGACCATTTAGATACTTGTCTACTCTTTCACTTCTAATATCACTTGTCTTAGACTTCATGCTATGTCTCTAAAATTATTTAGTATATGTACTCACATCCATGTCCTTTTGTCTCAAATTTTGCCTTCTTCTATGAAGTTGAACTTCATAGTCTTCTGGCACATAGGTCTCTTTAATTTTTTCAGCCATTCTACTCCATGTGGCAATCATATGTTTTCCCTCTCTCACCCTTTCTCCTTGGATGAAGTTCCACCATGTCAGAGATGCTCCTTTTAATTTAGACTTGGCTATTTTTACCTTATGGTTATCACGTATTTTCTCACATTTAAAGAAATTTTTTAAGGAATCTATCCAGCCCATCACAAAATCAGGATCCATCTTTCTACTAAAGAGGGGAAGATCTATTTTACTATCTGTAATTCTCCTTTCCACAGACATGAGGGAATTTATAAGGTATCTATGCTTTGTAGGAGCCTCTTCTTCTTCCTTCCTAGGGAAATCCTCTTCTTCCCCTTATTCTTCTCTTTTCGAGCATTCTTCTCCCCTCCTATCAAATTTTCCCTTCAACCTTTCTAGCTCTACTATCATCCACTTGTTTTGTTCTGCTTGCTCTTGGACCAACTTGGCAAGCTCTATATTTGTCAATTTAGGAGGTATTTCTTGGGCCTCTTCTTCTAACTCTTCCACTAAAAAATACTCCAATCCTTTTCCATAAAGGATTTTCCTAAGCTCTGATACCAATTATGATGCACAGTGGGTCAATAAGTCAATTTCCTTACCTCCCACTCCACAAACATTCAACCTTTTGATACCTAATTACTCAAACCTAAACTCTCCAGACTTATTTTCCCATCAACTTTAGGTATAAGGAACCTTATCACTCTTGCATTTCAATGGAAAGGTTCATAGGATAAGATTCAATGACATATTTGTGTGACAAGATCCATGAGATCATTGTCAAAGTCACTTTCTAAGGCTTCAAAAGCCTCACTTCATACAATATTGGCTCTTTTGGTTTATGAGTGGACCCTAGAACCTTCTATAGTCTCAAAAAATATCTTCCAACTCAACTCAAAAGAATTTGCAAGGTTTTATTATTAGTGAGATCAGAATGTCCTAAAAATAGGCCCAATTCCTAGTAGGTCTCCCAGATGACAAACTAGAGGATAAGTTTGCAAACTTCCAAAGGACTTGAAAAACAAATGGATGTCCCGAATACCCTTTTGGACCAGCTTGAAGATTATTGAGAATTAGTTCTTGACTCACTTATATGATGACTTAGCCCGCATATAGGTCCTCTAAGCCTAATAGACCTAATTAGATGCTTTTACAAAGGAACACTCCTTCCAAGGTCTGATCTCAACAATATGACTTCATGGAAATATTTTATTAGTCTCTCCAACACCAAATCAACCATTATCCTTGACAAATCAACCCATTTTCCTTTATTTTTTCATCATTTTCATCAAAATTGGGTTAGTCACATAGAGGATGCCTAGCTAGAATGCAATTGTTCTCTCAAGAGCCAGTACTTTCCATGACCAATCTTCTAGAATTATACTATAAATATCCTCTTCTTGCACCCCCCAAGTGATCATTAAATTACAATGGTGGGACTGCAAGAAAAGAAACAATTTCTAGTGAAACCCTAGCACATTGAGGGTTTCTGACCAATCTGAACAAAACTTATTTGTATTCCGTCCAAACTTGATCAAATTGCAAACTACTACTATAGGATATTTCTACATACACATTTCCAACTCTTCCAATCCATTTTATCTCAATTAAAATTCAAAACATAATCAAATACATGAAAAATCTGAGAGGGTTCTGGAGAATTCAGACTTCTTATTTCTTTTGATTGCCAAAACTTACATCATTGTACCTTACCTCTAATCCCAACAATGGATCTTGTAATTTTTTATATGTTACCAATCTCTTCTAACTAAAATTGAAGGTTTGTGACCTTTAGGAAGGTAGTTTGGCACCATTAGCCCAAACATAACAACTTTTTAACGAATTGTTGCAAAAGTTGCTAAGCAACTTTTTGCAACTTTTACATCTTTTTAGCAATTTTGCTCAAAACTTGTCAAGCGACCTTTCTTTGCCTAAATATTGGTATTATGAAACAAATTAGGCTCAAACCTACACAAATATATAATTTATTTTTCCTACTATAATATAGGCACCCTTTGACCAAATTTGGCCTTGTTGGTTTATCTCACCATACAAGTTAATGGTCTTACATTTTGAGTTTATTTTATTACAACAAAAAAGGTAAAATATAACCTATTCTAATTTTATTGGTCTTCTGCTTCCTGGAAATCCTTGGAAAGAAGTCTTCATCTTCTTGATGGGGTTCTCCTACACCATTTACACTCTCAAACGAGTTCATATCAAAGGTGATACCAGTAAGACTCCTTATGAATTATGGTTTGGTCATGTTCCTACTGTTAAATATTTTAAAAATATTGGAAGTAAATATCAAGAGGGATGAAGATCTAGGAAATTTTGATGCTAAATGTGACAAAGGAATATTTCTTGGTTATGCAACCAAAAGCAAAGCTTGCCAATGTTATAATAATAAACTGAGGAAGATAGTTGAGAGTGCAAATGTTAAGGTTGATGAAAGCAATCAGAGATAATATAGATTCCATAGATATGATTCAGATCATCATAATGGTAGTACAAACCAAGGAAAGTAACCTCGAAACCAGAATCATGTTTATATCATTTTAGGGAATCCAGTGTGTCAAGGAGAAGAAACTAGTGCAAGTGTTAAAGAAAGAACTCAAGAGTCTGAAATTCAAGAAAAGCCTAAGACTCCCAGGTATGTCAGGTTAAATAATTCAAAAAATTAGATAATAGGAGATAGAAATAAAGGTGTTCAAACTAGAAGAAGAGTTATTGAAGATCAAGTTGAGTATTATTTGATTTCAAAGATTAAGCCTAAGGATTGAGTGAAGCATGTAAAGATGAACTTTGGGTAAAAGCAATAGAAGAAGAATTGATGTAGATTGAGAAGAATAATACATGGGTTCTTGTTCCCATAACTAAGGAAAAAAATGTAATTGGAACCAAATGGGTCTTCTAGACCAAATTGAATGAGGAAGGTGAAGTTATTAGAAACAAGGAAAGACTTATTTCCAAAGGATATTAACAAATGGAAAGAATTGATTTTGAGGAAACATTTTCCCCTATGGCAAGAATTGAAGTTGTAAGATTGTTTCTTGGTTTTTCTTCTTACAAGGATTTAAAAGTCTAACTTATGGATGTCAATTCAACATTTTTGAATGGTGAATTGGAAGAAGTGTACATTGAGCAATCAAATAGATTTCAATTGTCTAATCAAAGTGATATGGTTTTCTGGTTGAAGAAAGCTTTGTATGGACTAAAGAAAGCCCTAAGAGTATGTTATGCCAGATTGGATAAGTATTTATTAAAGCTTGGATTTAACAAAGGTACATCTGATTGTAATTTCTACTTAAAGATTCATCATGATAACATCTTGGTTGTTGAAGTTTATGTTGATGATATTATCTTTGGAGGGAATGACAAGTTGAGCAAAGAGTTTGCTAATGAAATGTAAAATGAATTTGAAATGTCTATGATTGGAGAGATGAAATTATTTTTAGGTTTTCAAATTAGATAGTCAGAAAATGAAATTTTAATATCTCAGTCCAAGTATGTAAAAGAATTGCTGAAGAAATTTGGAATGGAAGATTCAAATCTAGTTAGTACTACCATAGTGACTAGATGTAAGTTGACTAAAAATTATGATTCACCTAAGGAAAATCAGACTAGATTCAGATCTATGATTGGTGGATTTCTCTATTTGACTCAAACCAGACTTGATATCATGACTGCAGTTTTTATTGTTGCTATATTTCAAGCTAATCCTAAGGAAACTCATGTTGTAGCTATCAACAGAATTTTTAGATATTTTAAAGGGAGAGTTGATTTTGTTCTATGTTATCCTAAAGATGATGATTTCACTTTAAGTGTCTTTATTGATTCTAATTGGAGACGAAATGTGTATGACAAGAAGAGTAGTCGTGGTGGTCTAGTTTAATTGGGAAAAAAGATTGATTTCATGGTTGAGAAAAAACAAGAATTCTAATTCTCTATCTACTGCAATGGTAGAGTATATTGTTGTTGTAACCAATTGTACTTAGGTAGTAGGGATGAAGAAAATGTTGAAGGATAATAAAGTGTTGTATGATGAACCTTTGGTTATGTACTGTGACAATTCAAGCGCAATTAATATTTCTTAGAATATGGTGTTCCATTCAAAGACTAAACATATATCCATCAAGTTTAACTTTTTTAGAGAAAAGGTAAATTAGAAGGAAGTCAAATTGGAGTATGTGCCTACTAAGGAACAGATTACATAAATGTTCACCAATCCTTTTCATAAGGATACTTTAGAGTATCTAAGAGGGAAGTTAGAGGTGTTTGACCCTCCTAATTAGAATTAAGACGCATTGGTATGCATTAGTCCGGTGCATTTCGCATTCATTTCTTGTGACCAGAATTTATGATTGGTGGCTACTACTCAAGGAGAGTAGTCAAGTTTTATATTTTTTGATTCAAATGTTTAGATTCAGGAAGAAATATTTTATGGTTTAATATTGATGTCAAAGGGGGAGAGGTTCATGTGAAAAAATGTGAAAAAGTAAAGAAGGAGAAGAGTAGTGTGCAAGGTCTAAGGGGGAGTTGTTGATTTCTTTGTCATTGATTGTTTTTCACATCATATGTTTCCATCAATGCCAAAGGGGGAGATTGTTGGAAGAATGTGAAAATATGTGCTCAAGAGATGTTTTGTCATTGATGTCAATATATTTCTCTATTTGAGATAGTGGTGCAGTAAAAATCATGACTTCATTTGGTCATAATAGAAAGTATGATGAAGATCAGAGTTTGTGGATTAAAGATTTTGTAGAGGGTTGTCTTTAGTTGATTCACTTCAAGTTTCATGGGTTTACATGGAGATTTGAGTGAATTATAAGTATTTGTGTTGCAACTAGTTTTCTAGTTGTTTAGTGGAGACAAAGTGACAGTATTTTGGTTTTCATTATTCCACATTGTAATATCTTTCTCTATAGGTTTAAAGGCATGTTTGGACATTGATGTGTGTCCTCTATTGAAATGGTTTGTGATTTGGAGGTCCACAAGTGATTTTTCAAGATTGATAGTCATTGCAGTTAGTGTTCCCAAGGTTCAGTATGAAGATGTTGGTGATTCCAGTAATTTGTGTTGGTGCGGATATTGTTATGGTAACTCACGATGCTTGTGGATGTTTCTAGATCATGTGCATTTTGTGTTGGTGGTTTGTATTGATTGTTGAACTTGCAATTGATTTTTTCTATCAGTATGTTAGTGTTCTCCATGTTCCAAGACGATCAGATGTGTGTAGCGTGTAGCGTGTAGCAGATGTTCGAGGAGTAATCTTTGGAGTTGTATCATGTTCAAGGTGGATGATTTATGTCTTTGATATGTCTTGCCTAACATTTCTTGGCCCGCATGTAATATTATATTGAGTATGGTTATATTTTTATAATTAGGTGGTGAGCGTGGAGCTGACCTTGATGATCTTTCCAAGGTTGATGTCATGCATAAATAAATGTAATAATATTGTATTTGTGTGTGGTCGTGAAGCTATGTGTGAGTATGTATGTGCACTGAAGGTATACATCTTTTGAAGGTAGATAAGAAGTGTGAAGAAGAAATTTATTTTATACTTCAATGGAACTGATCCAGGCATAGAGATGTTATTATACAACTCATAATTTTAGATGTGATCTAAGTTTTCTTGTATAGATAGTGAGCCTTCCCTGGGCAATGAGCTATATAGAAATGTGCTTGAATGCATGTGCATCGATCATTGTAATAATTCTAATAAATAATACCTATCTTATCGATTCATCCCCATTGTGGTTTCTCCCTTAATCAGGTTTCTAAGTATAAAAAGTTTGGTGTTATGTATGTTCATGATGTGTTGTTTGATTTATGATTCACTTCCCCCTCCTCACAATTGCCTACCCTATTTATATCACTAGGGTTGGTATGGTTTCTTGTTGTGGGATGGAAACAATTCATAGTGACTATGATTCTATAAAAGGAAAGTCAGGGTGTGCAAACACTCGGTGGAGGAGGACAACATATGTACCTAAAAGATGTTGAAAGGTTAAAGACAAAAACACAAAACATCGTACCTATTACCAATCTAGGACTATGTTACAAGTCATTTATAACTTGAAATGGTAGTCCTACTAATGAAATCCATTTATGAGATATGCTCACAAATTTTCCCTACTTGACGAGTCTAATGCAAGAGTATAGACCCAATTTTGGTTTCTTGTTTAGGTTTTGAATTTTTTTGTTTTTAATTTGAGCTTTCTGTGTTTTTGGGGGTAGAATCTTCTTCATTTTCTCTTTCAAACACATTGCCTCATTTAATGAATCATGGCGACCACGTTTGACAAAGGGCTCTCTCACCCTTGGTCAACTTATTTTTACGAAGAATCAGTTTCACAAATTAGGATCGTTGGTTGGTCAAGAAATGGTATTGATTAAAAATAGATGTAAAATGAGTCTTAAATTGAGAAATAGGGAGATGGGAATCAAGATAGAGTTCTGAAGTGATGTTGAGTAAATTTGGAAGAATTTCTTGGGCATTGATAGAAGACAAAGTGATATTCATTATTGGAGAAGATTGGGAGAGGAGGGAATAGTGGAAGGAGTACAAGGGTATATTTGATTGGAGGGAGGTTGGAAGTCTCTATAGAAGAACAAAAAAAATAAAAATCATCATAATATAGAGAGAGACAGAGGAATAGGTCTTCTTTGTAGCTTATAAAATCATAGACATAAAGAAAAACAAGCAGGGCTTTGGAAGAGCCCAAGCTAAATTGTGAAATCCCATGTCTACCAATAGCTTGGTCTAGTCTTTTGATGGTTTAAAATGAAAATAAAATGATTCTTAAATTAAGAGACAAATAGGTGGGATAGAGATCCTAAGGGATCTCGAGCAATTTTAGAAGAAAGTCTTGGGCATTAGCAGAATAGGGAGTAACAATCATTGTTGGAGAAGAATGAGAGTTGAGAGAATGATGAAGGGAATACAAGGGTGGATTATACATTAAAAAGAGTTTGAGGGTTTCTACAAAAGAGAAAAAATAAAAAATCATTGTAAGTCAGAGAGGGATAAAGTAATGGGTTTTCTTTGGAGCTAAGAAAATTGTAGACATGAAGGGAATTGGTTAGGGATTTGGAAGAGCACAAGCTAACTTGTGATTGCTTGTGATGACCAACATCTTGGTTTATTGTTGTCTATATTATTGTAAAGGAAGGTTGATCATTCTATAAAGATATTGATGGTGTGTCTAATCAATTATTTTTTCCATGTTCAATCAATAATCATTTGAGATTCTTGTCACATTCCTAAAATTATTGTCATTGAATTTGTTTTTTGCATTTGTATTTTAACATTTTTTATATGTAAATCAGTAAGGCTACATTTGTTTTGGTTTTGGAAGTTGTTTGACATCATTTTCGTATCAAACCTACAAGATCTAAGAGTGAAGAAGCATGAAGGTGTCTTAAGAAAACCATAGAAGAAGTGTGCAAAAAAAGTTCTTTAAACTCTACAGGATTTATATTCTATAAGATTTTGTTGTAGGTGTGAGGAGACGTGCAAGTGTAGAGGACTTAAGTCCTAGCGAGGAATTTTTTGCAAGTGAAAGGATACCTATGATTGCATAGGGTAGAGAAGGAGGCACAAATAATTACATGAGATAGTGAGAGAAAATATGTTTGAAGAGAAATGTGAGAGTATCTAAACAAGAAGATGACTTTGAAGGGAAAAATGATGTGGGTCCTTAGGAAACACATAAAGATCCCATTTTGGGAAGCATATTGAGAAGATGTAGAGAATAGGAAGCTCAATCAAGAATTATTTAAGGTAAAAAATAGAATAGATATTTTTGAAAAGAATTATTTTTCAAATAAGGTTGCGATTACAAGTAAAGGAAAAGAAGTAGAAGATAATGAATTTGTAGTAGAAAAATGTCTCTCTAAAGTCATGAAAGAAAATAATGAAGATGAGGAGGTCACTGTAGTGGTGCCTAAAAATGAAGCAGAGTAGAATGAGATTGCAGAATTTGAAGGGATTGTGTCAAATGGAAAAGTTGAGATTGAAATTAGAAAACCCCCGATTTGACAATAAAGTGGGTGAAGAGAAGAATAAAGTTTAGCGCAAAGAAGAGATTAAGAGCATTGACATATTGTTAGGAGGAAATTGCACAAAAAATGAAACTCAAGAGCTAAATGGTGAAACAAAAAATCAATGGACAAAGGTTGGAGCAGAAAAGGAGAATGAGGTACAACTTCACAGTTGTGATTTTATTTATGTAGAGAATGAAGAAAATAGATGTGTATGGAAAGCTTTAATTTGCACATATGTTTATGTAAAGAGGTTGCAAAGTTTACAGTGGTAGTATTTTTAGAGGACATTGTAGGGGAAATTTCTTAGAGGTGGTTTGTTTTCAATTAGATGGAAATAGTTCATGGTTATTGCAATTCTATAAAATGAAACTTGAGGAGTGCAAACACTTGGTGGAGGTGGACAACTTGCGTACCTGAAAGATGTTGGAAGAAATGAAATAAATAAATACAAATCCATGTTCCTAACATAGGAGTATGCTACAAGTCATTTATAACTTGAAAGGGTAGTCCTCCTAGTAATGATAGAAAATTGGTAGATGATTAAATAGGCAAGGGGGTTCATATGAGTGTTCACTAGGATGATCAAACAAGCTCGGAAACATCACATCCCAAATTCCAACTTTAACTCATTACATTAGGAAGAGGAAATACCTGCTAGGCTTAGGGGACTTAAATGTTAAATGGTTGTAGGATTTTCTCCTTTCAATAAGACTAAATTGATTGAAACACGTTGGAATGGAGAAATGAGGTAAATAGGATGAAATAGGATGCAATGAAGTGATTTTTGTATATAGACTACAAAAAATTGATATAGAAATTCTAGAACCATATCTAAGAAGAAAACAGAGCCACTAATCTGCATAGAAAGTTTCATTCCAATCTCTCTGTCAATGACGATTTGTACAATAGTGAGTGACTAGACTTGACCCTACTGGTGAGGGTTACCTTTCTCTTCCAAAAGTTGATGGGGAAGCCCAAGATTTGAAATGGACATTTTAGTCTCCCTAAATCTGGATCCAAAACTCCACCACCTATCATCTGAAAAAGAAAATGTTGAAAATGTTGGGAGAAAGGGTTTTTCCTCAGTCAAACCCCATTTTAGGAACTAGATTTGAAATTGTATAAAGGAAAAAGTGTCTTGACAATAGAAAATACTTGATAATATGTTATACCTTCACAAGTGTCAAATTGCCCATGAAGATGCTTGAAAGTTCTCTTGATATAGTCTTGACCTTGGATCTAGACTAGGAAGAACATAAGTTCCTTCACACATGCTAGGAACTAGACATTACTTCATACCTTCCATGTTTGATTCTTGAAATGATCTTGATTGCTCCTTGGATACTTGATTGTTTGATTACTTACCTTTTGATTCTTAGTTGATTGATTACCCCTTAAAATAAGGGAGGTAGCTTTCTATTTATAACTCTCATAGCCATTTCTAGGATCAAAAGTCAGAGGTTGACAAGGATTTGAAATCCCACTCAAAACCAAAATACCAACCTAGAATTCAAATTTGGGCCCAAAATAGCATGTAAGGGGTGCCTCCTGATGTACGGAGCAATTTTTTCACCTCATATGTCTTAGGTCATCTTTACAAGGCAAAATGGCTCAAATGTTAATCCGAGGTCAATTTTGATATGAGTATTCTGAAAATGTGTGCAAAATCAGGGTGTGATCAAGCATAATGGGCATGCAAGCCTTGGACACTAAAATAAGGCCTAACTAAGGACAACAAGTGTAAATGCTTACAATTTAGGATGCTACAATACTGAGTTCCATTTATGAGCTATGCTCACAAAGTTTTCCTACCCGACAAGTCCGACACAAGAGCATCAACCTAATTTTGGTTTCTTATTTAGGTTTTGAGTTTTTTGTTTTCAATTTCAGCTTTCTATGTTGCTTGGGGTAGAATCTTCTTCATTTTCTCTTCCAAACATGTTGCCTCATTTAGGGAATCACCATGACTATCTTTGACAAAGGAGAATTTGGGCTCTCTCACCCTTAGTCAACTTCTTTTCACCAAGAATTAGTTTGAGCAATTAGGGTCGTTGGTTGGTCAAGTAGCAGTGATGGTTTAGAATGGAAGTAAAATGAGGCTTGAAGTGAGAGACAAGATGGGAAAGATTTCCAAAGGGAGGCCAAGAAATTTTGGAAGAAAGTCTTGGGCATCGGCACAAGATGAGGTGATATTCACTACTAGAGAGGATTGGAAGAGGAGAGAACAATGCAATGAGTACAAAGGCAGATTGGGGTTTGGAAGGAGTTCGGTAGTGTCTACAAAATAATAAATTTAAAACAATCATCATAAGGCAAAGAGGGACAAAAGAATAGGTCTACTTTAGAGCTGAGAAAATTGCAAACATAAAAGGAAATTAGGCAGTGCTTTGGAAGAGCCCAAGTTGACTTGTGATTACCAATGCTTACCAACATCTTTGTTTGGTGTTGTCTATGTGATTGTAAAAGAAGGTTGATCATTGTATAAAGATGTTAATGTTGTATCTATTCATTATTTTTTACCTTGTTTAATCATTTATCATTTGTAATTCTAGTCACATTTTTGAATTTGTCGTCAGTGACATTTGTTTTCTGCATATGTATTCTAACCTCCTATTGTCTGTGAACCAATAACGTTGCATCTTTTTTAGTTGTGAAAATCATTTGTCATCATTACTTCTACTCTTAAATGGTTCACATACATGTCTTTGCTTTCATATTTTGCATGTCTTTGTTACAAGCTCTTAATATAGCACAAGTTGGGATAAATGTTGATAAAGATTGCAAAGTCTGATTTTACGATTGCAAAGTCTGATTTTACAAATACCAATTGCATTTGCTTGACACTTTTAAATCCTATCAATAGATCTGTATGTTATATCCATACCCTTTATAGATACTTACACTTTCTTCATAAACTTTCAGCGGTGTTTTGAAGTGTAGGTTTGTATACCTTGCAAATATTTTGAGGTGTTTTGTTAAATACTTTACATTTTGTGCCTATACTTTCACATTCTACATACATTCTTCAATCTAAAATTATTACTTTTATATAGAGATTACCATTAACTCAATCTGAAATAACTGCTATTTTCAACAAAAATACAAACAATTATTGTTTTACAAAAAGTTTATACTTTTTAACATATTTTGATACTACTGTTAGAACTAGCTTACATATATGTTATAATATATATAAAGTACTCCAAGATATATCCTTCTTGAGGTGCCTAATTTTAATCATATCCACCCTAAGGTATCTTCTACAACCACAATATAGATTCCATGTACATAAAAAAAAAATGTTTAGTACGCTCAACAATTACAAATGAATATGAAGAGTCACATGGTACCAAAAGAGGGAGCAGTGAAGATTGGTGGCGAAGAAATTACAAATAATTTCATCTCAATAGTTAGTTACATCTCAAGGGATTAATCTAGAGACGGCTTCATTAATATAACTAGAAGAAGAGGCTCTAGCAGAAGATCAAAGTTGCAAAATACCACGACAAATCATAGTAATTGTGGCATTAGATCAATGACTTGTTAGCTGCTTGAAATCAGGGTTAAAATTTTAGTTTTATTCTAATTTTTATTATTATGCCAAAGGCGTTTGACTAGGGGAGAGGACCCAGTAGTTGAACACGTTCCAATAGTTGTGATAGTAGTTCTTAACTTAATACCCATAGTTGTTGATTTAATATCCAATATTTTTGACAACATTGTACCAATGGTTGTGACTTTAAAGTTGTT
This sequence comes from Chamaecyparis obtusa, assembly GCA_027943335.1. Classification (NCBI taxonomy): domain Eukaryota; kingdom Viridiplantae; phylum Streptophyta; class Pinopsida; order Cupressales; family Cupressaceae; genus Chamaecyparis; species Chamaecyparis obtusa. Next base: position 5,824,672 of record BSBK01001555.1, read on the forward strand.
TTTGCTAATCATGAGTACCCATAATTGAATGAAATGTACCCTTTGTTCTAAAAAGCAGCCAATAGTGTGATGCCACATCAGCTGCACAACTATTGGGGTACCTAATTCACTATGATTGGTCTCACTTTTTTTTTGGGCTGTTTTGGACACCTTGGCAAAAAACATGCTGAAGTGGCATCATATTTGATGATGTGACTTTGAAACCTTAGTTATAAGCAGGAGACTCGCCAAGTAAGCTACTGTAAAAAAATGGGAGTGATTTGAAATTTCCACGTAGGTTTTTGAGAAGCCCGAAGTTAGGGTGCACAACTACTGGGTCCTCTCCCCTATATCATTAAAATAAAACAATATTTTAAGAAAAAGATATCTGCCACTAGACACTTATTTCTGAAATATAACAATTCTATCTCTCCATTCTGCACCTAGTTCATGGTGTAGTAAGAATGTACTTTTATATAACCCATTCTATTAATGAAAATTAATTTTCAACAAGCTTTACTGAACTCCAGTAATTGTATGATAATATGATAACTTGTCCCGATTAAATATATAGAATATTCAAATTTCTTCTCAGCAAAGATGCTTGTAAGGATAAATAGTACAAAGAAGTTCAAACATTATTTAAGGATTTGATTAGGGTGGTGAGAACTCAAATAATCTTCTGATAGACTCCCTTTCATAAATTGATTTTGAGGCAAATCCTACCTGAAAATTACAATAAATGGAAGCATATCTCATTGCTATTGAAGCTCCAATTTTTCAGGATTATTCAAGTCTTAAATCTTAAGTCGATCAAAAAAATATACATTCCCAAATTACAACTAATATAGGTTCTCCATTAAATTGTTCTCACTGCTATTAATTGATCTAAAAATTAAATTGTTAGCGATAAAAATTAAGAAATTGGATGAACAAATACTGTATGCAACAAATAACATGTATTAAAGATGGAAATTGAAATCTACAGTACATAAAGCATAATGTCATAATTTACATATTAAAAGAAGATTATAAATACAGTTTTATATCTATAACTTCTAATGAATAAGATTAACAACTGACAAGAAGATCATCAGTCACGATACAACATGGTGAGGCATCATTGCACAAGCCACTAATCTGGCTTATAATGAGTAAATAATTTTTTTCTTGGAGAGAGGAGCCATTCTAGTTCTTTAAATGCTCAAAATGTATGGGCAAACACAATAAAATTAAAGGTCCAAATAACATATCATGGGAGTACATACAATGAAATTAATGAATATGGAAGCAAGCTCGCAATGTAAGGTACAGAGGAAGTTTATTGTGAATTACATCTCTATGAATCGTAAATACATGGATGACTACCATGCAGAGCTAAACATGCACAGTAGCGGTGAAACGCTTCATTAAGGTATTAAGAAACTAGCTCGCCTTCATGTTTCACTCAAATCCAATCATTTCACTCAGAAACTGATATATTTAAAGCAGAATCCCTGTTGATTGTCTGAATTCGACTGAGGCGTTCTCAAACCTCTTGACGCTTCTTTATTTTTATTTGATTTGTAGGGAGGATCATTTTGATAAGGCACAAACCTTTAAGAATATAGATGAAATTAATTTTAACCGCCATTTATAAGTAACTGCAGAGCAATTTTTTTCTGTACACGGAGTAGTTCACTCCCTTGCTGCCCCTGTAAGGTACGCCTCTTGGTATAATTAGAAGACCAGCATAAAATAAGAAAATGACATATTTCTATATTATAATAATAATATAAAAGAAACATAAAAGATCTTGTACTTTCATAACCAAATTTATCTCCTTTGAAGATATTGTTATTAAAAGGAATAATAAGATTCTTCTACTTCCATAATCAAATTTATCTGCTCTTCAGATGTTGTTTGTAAAGGTTCAGAACCTTTCAATCCCTTTACACTATTATAAAAATATAAATGAAGCATATTATTATTCTTTATTTCACAATTTGCAGAACTTAATACATTATATTATCAATTAGACTATTAAAATCAATTATAAAAACAGATTTTTCATTTCTCATCTCAGTACTGCAGATCCATATATCAAAATAATAAATTTCTTTCTTCAGAGAACAGAAAGTTTTCTAATTCCAATTATAACAAATATCTGATAAGTCTTTTCCTTTGGGTCAAACTTGAGCTGCACTGTCTACCAAACTCATCAGACTGATAAAAAATCAAAGCATGTGTATATGGTAGGAGTTTCATTGGCTCACCTTTACAAACCATTATCATTCTGCCCTTGTCCATTACAATTCCCTAAGTCTAACAATACACCTTGCATCCCCTAAATATAAAGAAACCTCATATTGCCAACCTCATCCAGATTATACCTCCATTTTGAGAAACTCAGTAGATTTTTTGAATCTCGTATAATTGTTTGGAAAAAAGCTAATCATATTCAACATACATCTATTCACTCTTTGATCCAAGTGAAAGTTTTTTATTTCCCATCTCTGTTCTGCAGATCTATAAATGAAAATAAGAATTTATTTCTTCTGATAAGATAAAGATTTCCAATTCCAATTATAACAATATATGATAGTTTTTTCCCTTTGAATCAAACTTGAGAGTTGTGCTACCTGCCACACTCATCAAACTCATCAAAAATCGAAGTATGTGTATATGGTGGGAGTTTCATTGGCTCACCTTTACAAACCATTATCATTCTGCCCTTGTACTACTGTTAGAACTCCCAAAGTCTAGCATTAAACCTTGCATCCCCCAATATAAAGAAACCTTATATTGCCAACTCCATTCAGATCATACACTCATTTTGAGAAAACTAGTAGGTTTTTTTGGTTCTACATTAAATTGTTCGGAAAAAAGCTAATCGTATCCATCACACATCTATTCACTCTTTGATCCAATTGAAAGTTTCTCATTTCCCATCTCTGTTCTGCAGATCTATAAATCAAAACAATAGTTTTTTCTTTCTAAGAACATAAAGATTTCCAACTCCAATTATAACAAATACCTGATATGTCTTTTCCTTTGGATCAAACTTGAGCTGCACAGGCACATCATCATGATATTTTTTCATTTAAAACAAAATCCTGCTTTTACTGGTAGACTTGCATCTTCAAGAAAATGGGACTGTATAGTCAGTGGATTGATCACCCGAAGGGTTCCATTTCTCTTACAGCTATAAACTAAGAGGCCCCCATCTCTACCTCTAAGAAACCATTCTGAGTAACTCCAGCTCCACTCATCAAATTAAACATCTTCTTGTACCTTAGCCTACTAGTGACATAAAAAACAGCAAGCCCTTTAGAAGACCCGTTTGTTCTTCATACTGATCTATCATCAATCACATTTACATATTGCTCTGATTCCACAGATTGTGAAAGTGAACATAGTGAGAAATAATAGTTTGCCAATAAGTGCAAATGATTTGAAGTTGAAACAAAACATCATGAGAAACTTTCCAAAATATTATGTTCAAGGTGTCCTCTTGTGTGTGACCTACGAAAAATGATTTCCTTGGCCTTTTAAATCTTTTGTTTGAACCATCCTCTCTGTATGAGCCAATTTTATGTATGAGCCAATTTGATGAACTCTCTCCTTTCTTCTCTGCATCCTTGGCCTTATCCATGCCACATATATGCTTGCTTGATCCATCCTCAATACATGAACCAATTTTAAGAGTAAACCAATTGATATAAAGTCCACTTGATCTAGGATCACCTTTCTTCTCATCTGAAAAACATGCACAAAATAATGCATTCAACAATAGTTCTTAGAAATTAATCTACCATTTTTCACTATCCAATTGAATTCTCTTCTTCATGATACTCCTTAAATTCCTCTATATACACAAAAACTTAGTGGAAACATAAAAGTGATCTAATGCCCTTAAAAATAAATTTAAATAATAATAAAACTTTAAGCATTCATACAATAAATTATCTAGAGTAGTTGAAACAATTCAAACAATGCATAATCATCATAACCAAATCAAAACTATGGCACACCAATTTAAATATATTAACAATAATTGGGCTTAAAATTTGTGAAGCATTTCATCCTCTTTCCCTTGTTTGAGTTTAATTGATACAACAAAAGCTTAAATTCTTCTCTTCCCTTGACTCAGATCAAACAGATCAATGATTTAACTTAATAGAAAGGAAACTATATATAATCATTTCTGTGCAAAGAAAAACAGTCATTCAGATGATATGTCTTTGACAAACCAGAAATAACCTTCTGCAAAAACAAACATATGATTTGAAAACAAGCAATCAACAATAATATAGAATCATACATGTAAAAATGAAGTAGAGAAACCAAACGCAATTCTGTATCATCACTCCATAAGCCAAAAAAATACTTACAACACCAACTCGAGCAGCGCCCTCTTCTCCAAAACAAAAAAACTTCCAACATAAAGAACCACGCCAAAATTCTGCCTCCACTCCCACAAAAGGGAAAGAAAAATCCAAAATTAGACTCCCACCAAAACGGACAGTTACAAGACAAAAAAAAAGGCAGAAGCAAAACAGACGGAAAGTAGGCCCGATGATTAATTTACAATTACATTATCTTCCCTATCTTTGAAAAGTTCTGAATCTCCTGATTCAAAAGAGTCTAATATTCTTCATGAGATATGAGATCTTCTTAATGATCCAAAGTGTTGTTGGAATCAGGAAAACCTACTCATTTGATCAAATATATCTTATAATTTTTAGCTCCTATCACAGCAATCTGAGTATCCAGTACAGTCTCTTCCTAAGTGTCCCAAACCATTCGAATGCATTTCTCAAATCAGTTTTTCTCTCTTACATCCTGTGGGAATACAAAGTTAGAGTCTTCTAAATAAAAATCCACTTATAAACAAGAAATTTCAAAAAAAATAATCCTAGCAGCAGGACTATATATGGCAGTGATAAAACTTCACTGAAATATGGATCAGTTCAATATTCTCCTTTCATTTCCTCAAACCCAACAATCTCATTGGTCATTGAATCCCTCAGAATCTTAGTAATTTTTTATCAAAGTTGTATTTATTTATTTTTCAATTTAAATTGTTATATATTTTAATTGTAAAATTATATAGTATATAATTGTTTAATTATGTTTATTATTTCTTGTTATAATATTAATTTGTTAAATTGTATATGAAATAATTAATATTACAAGTATACTATTTCTTAATTCTTGTTTTTAGGCTGCAAAATATGTATATATTTACGATTTTTATATATATTCTAGTACGGACGTGTCTAACCGTACCCAACCACTTAAAAAATTATGTCGTATCCACGTACCTATACCCGTATCCGTACCCAATTCGGCAACTTAGCTCAAATGTTAAACAACAAATGTATAATTTTGCAAGGAGACCCATTTGACATGCTTATGTGACAAATCGTCTTGAGGATTGAAATATTTCAATACTTGATTGTCAGTCAACAAGATGAATTCTCTACGAAACGAGCAATGTTTCCATTGTTTCAAAGCTTGAACGATAGCATATTGTTTTGTCATAAATACCATACCACTTTTTGGCATCATCTAGTTTCTCACTAAAGTAGGTAATTGGCTTGCCATCTTGACTCAGGACACCCCCAGCGGTTACTACAGAAGCATCACCCTCCACAATAAAAATAATTCTCAAAGTCTGGTATAGGGGTCTTCTGCGTTGATAACCTTTCTTTTAAGCTGCACAAAACTCCTATTAGCTGCTTGAGTCCAAGAAAAAAAACTCTCTTTTATGACAATCGATCAACGAAACACTTATTCCACTAAAATTTCCGATAAATCTCTTACAGATATTCATTAACTCATAAAAACTCTTTATTTCTGAAATGCTTTGAGGGGTAGGTCATTCAAGTATGTCTTTAACCTTTTTAGGGTCAATACATACTCCTGCTAAAATCACATTTTTAAGAAAAACTTTTTTTTTTATAACTCCCTCTTCTAAGAGTATTAAAAACAATTTGAAGGTGTTCCAATTGTTCTTCCATGCTTTTATCGAAAATCAGAATATCATCAAAATAGATTACAACAAATGTTTCAATGTAAGATCTAAATACCTGGTTTATGATGCGCATAAAAGTAACAGGGACATTAGACATTCCAAAAGTATCATGAACCATTCATATAGTTGTCCTTGATCTTGAATGTTGTCTTTCATTCAAATTTGATGGTAGTTATTCCTCAAATCAATCTTGGAAAAAATCGTGTCACCTGTTAAACAATCTAACATCTCATCCATTCTAGAAAAAAGACACTGATACTTTCACCGTTATCTTATTGATGGTTCTTAGAACCCGCAAACTCTCCATTTGCCCCCTTTGTAGATCAAAGTAAAACTGGTGTGGCACAAGGGCTCATGCTCTCCCTTATGAATCTCCTTTCTAACAATTTACAAATTCGACGCCAAAACTGATGCAGTGAAAGCTTAACCTCTCCTCTTCCCCTTGACTCAGATCAAACAGATCAATGACTTAAATTCTTAGAAAGGAAGCCAGAAATAATCATGTCTTTGAAAAGAAAAAAAATCATTCAGGTGATACGTCTTTCACATAATCTTTTCCTTACTAGAACATAGTTCAGATTTGCAGAAACAGACATATGATTTGATAACAAGCAATCAACGACAATATGGAATCGTGCATAAAAAATGAATAAACAAGAGTAAACGTAATTATGTATCATCACTCCAAAAACCAGAAAATGCTTACAACCCCAAGTCGGAGCAGCACTCTCCTCCTAAACTGAAAAAACTTCGGCCAAAAAACAACCGCACCTTAAATCTGCCTCCACTCACAAAAGGGAAAGAAAAATCCAAAACAGACAGTTACAAGCCAAAAATAGGCAGAAGCAGCAAGGAAACTCAAAAACCAAGCAGACGGACAACAGTGAAAACAATCTCTGCATCCCAATGGTGTCCTTGCACATGGCAATAGTTAGGGTTAATATTACTGGTGAGAACAAGAAAGCTTTAGAGAATTCCCCCTTTCTGGAGAGGCTGAAGAAAAAAGGTTATAAAGTTTTGTTTACGGCAGATGCCATCCATGAGTATGCGCTTGGAAAGCTGAAGGAATACGATAGAAGAGGTCAAGCTGGAAGAAACAGAGGAATAAAAGTAGAGAAAGGAAGAGAAAAAAAAGCTGCCTTTGAGAACCTATGCAAAGTTATAAAGGACATGTTGGGAGACAAGGTAGAGAAAACCATGGAGAAGAAAGGAGAGAGTTCATAAACCCTTCCATTCTCTTCTGCGACCTTGGTATACATACATGTTTGATCAAATTGAAATAGAGCTAGTTGATCCAAATCACCTTTCTTCTCTGCAGCTATTGCTTTACCCTTGTAATATGTATCTTTGCTTGAACCCGAGCCATCCTCTCTCCATCGTCCAATACCAAGCTGCTTACTAATGTCCCCTTCATTTTTTTCACTGAGAATGCTATTCCAGCTGATTCTCATCCTCTTCATACCAGCTGAATTGTCAGGTTCTCATGGAAGCCATTATCTCTAACAAACCCTTGGTGATTAAATAAGAGTGAAAATTGCATTATAAGGAACTGGTGAGCTGTGTCCACAGGTTTGGTACTATCCAAATTTTGCACCGACCTAAACATTTTGGAGCCTTGCTCTGTTCTGTTTCATAAAGCTTAAATTCTCATCTTCCCTTTACTCAGATCAAACAAGTCAATGGCTTAAATTAATAGAAAGGAAACCAAAAATAATCATTTTTCTGGAAAGAAAAACAACCATTCAGATTATACGTCTTTCACAAACCAGAAATAATCTTTCACAGAAACAAACATATGATTTGAAAACAAGCAATCAACAATAATATAAAATCATGTGTCTAATTCAAAAGAGTCTAATCTTCATGAGATCTTCTTAATGATCCAAAGTGTTGTTGGAATCAGGAAAACCCACTCATTTGATCAAATATATCTTATAATTTCTAGCTCCTGTCACAGCAATGTGAGTATCCAATATAAGTTTTGTCTCTTCCAAAGTGTTCCCAAACCATTCGAATGCATTTCTCAAATCAGTTTTTCTCTCTTAGATCCTGTGAGAATCTTCTAAATATAAATCCACTTATCAAATACTAATTTTCAAACAACTTATTCCTAGCAGCAGGACTATATGTGACAGTGATAACTTCACAATGTCATTGGTCATTGGTCATTGAGGTGACTGAGTGGTGTCGTTTACTTAAAGCGTCAGCTACTACATTAGTTTTACTACTCAAATGGTGAACAACAAATGTATAATTCTGCAAGTAGAACCATTTGACATGCTTATATGACAAATCGTCTTGAGGATTGATATATTTCATTGTCGAATGTCAATCAACAAAATGAATTCTCTATGAAACAAGTAATGCCTCTAATATTTCAAAGCTTCAACAATAGCATATTTCTTTATCATAAGTATCATTCCATTTTTTTGACATCATTTAGTTTTTCACTAAAGTAAGCAATTTGCTTGCCCTCTTGACTCAGGATACTCTCAATGGCTACTGCAGAAAATATTTCTCAAAGTCTGGTACAGGGGTCCACTAAACTTTCTGATAAATCTTTTATAGAAATTTATTAACCCATGAAAACTCTTTATTTCTGTAATGCTGTGAGGGGTAGGCCATTCAAGTATGGCTTTAACCTTTTTAGAATCAATGCATACTCCTGCTACAATCACATTCTAAAGAAAACTCACTTTTTTTGATAATTTATTAATAATCTGTCCCCCTTCTAAGAGTATTAAAAACAATTTGAAGGTGTTCCAAATGTTCTTCCGTACTTTTATGGAAAATCTAAATATCATCAAAATAGATTACAACAAATTTTTCAATGTAGGATCTAAATACCTGGTTTATGATGCAGATAAAAGTAGCAGGGACATTAGACATTCCAAAAGGTATCATCAACCATTCATATAACTCATCATTGATCTTGAATATTGCCTTCCATTCATCCTCGTCTGATTCAAATTCGATGGTAGTCCTTCCTCAAATCAATCTTGGAAAAAATCTTGGCACCTGCTAAATTCATCCACTCTTAAAAAAGAGGACATTGATACTTCCTCTATTATCCTATTGATAGTTCTTAGAATCCACAAACTCTCTATTTGCCCTTTTTTTTATCAAAGTAAAACAGATGTAGCACAAGGGCTCATGCTCTCCCTTATGAATCCCCTTTATAACAATGTAGCTCAAGCGCTCATGCTCTCCCCTACGAATCCCCTTTCTAACAATTTAGAAATCTGACATCAAAACTGATGCAGCAAAAGCTTAAACTCTCTTCTTCCCCTTGACTCAGATCAACCAAATCAATGACTTAAATTCATAGAAGGGAAGCAAGAAATAATCATGTCTTTGAAAAGAAAAACAATCATTCAGACAATACGGCTTTCGCAAATCAGAAATAATATTTTGCTAACTAGAACATAGTCCAGATTTGCAGAAACAGAGATATATGATTTGATAACAAGCAATCAACAATAACATGGAATCGTCCATAAAAAAAACCCCACCAAAAATTCAAAACTAGGCATACGCGGCGAGAAACCAAGCAGACGGGAAGGAGGGCCGATATTAATCTACGATCACATTATTCATGCTAATGTTACTTGCATTTAAATTCTATTTTATTTTCAAACAAAGTGAAAACAATGTTTGCATCCCAATGGTGTCCTTCCACATGGCAATAGTTAGGGTTACTATTACCGGTGAGAGCAAGAAAGCTTTACAGAATTCCCCCTTTCTGGAGAGGCTCAAGAAAAAAGTATATAAAGTATGCGCTTGAAAAGCTGAAGGAATACGATAGAAGAGGTCAAGCGGAGGAAACAGAGTAAGAAAACAATACAAAGATAGAGAAAAAAAGCTGCCTTTGAGAGACAAGGTAGAGAAAACCATGGAAATGAAGAAGGCCAGGCGGCAGGGAAGAAAGGGGAGAGTTCATCAAGCCATCCTCTCTGTAAGAGCTGATTCTAAACTTGATGAACCTTCCCTTTCTTCTCTGCAACCTTGGCCTCATATATGCTATATATATATATACACGCTTCATCAAATTGATATAGAATCCAGTTGATCCAAATCACCTTTCTTATTTGCAGCCATTGCTTCAACCTGAGCAATCCAATCCTTTCTCCATCGCCCAATTCCCTTTACACTTAGTATAAGACTGCTTACTAATATCTTCCAAGCCAACATTGCTTCAGCCTGAGCAATCTTCACTGAGAACACTATTCCAGCTGATTCTCATGGAAGCCATCACATCTCTGTGAAGTGTGAGGTGCCTCTAACAAACCCTTGTGATTAAATAGAAGTGGGAATTCCATTAGAAGGAACTGTTGAGCTGTATCCAGAACATCATGGAAGGACCTAAACATTTTGGAGCTCTGTTCTGTTTCATAAAATTTGGAGCCCTCCATTGATTTCAATCCAAATTTGACTTTCGCTTCAAGAAAATGGTTTTTGGAACTCGTAGAAGTGAATATTTAGACGTTAGATTATATTATATTTTAATTTTGATTTAATATTTTATTGAATTTATTTTTAAATATTTGAATAATATTTTTTAAATTTAATTATATAGATTTATATTAGTGATGTTCATATCAAATTTTCATAGTTAATATAAATTTTTGGATTGTTATTATTAAGGTTTGGTAACAAACTTCTAGGTTTGACTTCAAATGTTGGTAATAAAAATATGCAAGAAACATTAGTTAAGAAAAATCATGTTAGTACAATGACTTGTCATCTTACATAAAATCATAAAATTTCCCCCATTCATATTGATTTTTAGTCAATATTTCTTTTGATCCAACATAGAAATGGTAATACAAATCTACAAACAATATTGGTTAAAAAGGGTTATGTTGGTATAATGGTACTAAATTTAACATTTAAGTATTATATTTATATTTATATTTATATTTTGATATATTATTTTATTTTATTTACTTTTAAATATTTTTAATATGTTAATATATAAATGTTGTTATTATTTTTACATTAATAAGCAACAAAACAAGGGTGTTGTCCCTCTAAAAACAACAACATGAGGGTATAAAACTAACTTAGCTAAGTATTAATAACACACTAATAGCAAATCAACATAAAAAACTAGGAGAGTCCAACAATAGATTATAAGACACTTCTAATAGCATACTTGTTGCATCTCCACAACTCACACCTAATTTTGGCCACTGGGTCTAATGGGACCCCCGCCCCCCTATTTTGGCTTTTTGTTTTGGTTGGTGGGACCCTTTTGGGTGGTTTGGTTAGGCATCTAGTAAGTAAGATTGCGGGCTCATGAGCTCCCGATAGTTGGGTGTCGGTTAGATCACTGTTTGATGCTCTCCCCCCTCCCCTTTTTCCTTTTTATTCCTTTTTTTTCCTTTTTTTTCATTTTTTTCCTTTTTGTTTGCCTTTCTATTTTTTTTAGGAGTTAGTTTTTAAGTCCTTTCAAAGTGTCAGGGTTCTCCAAACTCTAACACCTTCAATTCAACCACTCAAAGGGATAGATGGTTTCAATGTTTCAGAGTTATAGACCACCCCGGAATGACCCTCTGATGATGACATCATCCAGCCAGGAACTTTATAAAAGGTTGCGACACTTTGTTTTTTCATTCTACGATTTGAGTTCTTGACATTTCATGCTTACGACATCCAGCAACCCTACTTGATTTATTGCATCCCATCAGATTGTGATATGCAACCATTCACCCTCATAATTCCATCATTTACGTCACAGAATCTTCGGTTTTGCTTTCCCTTAGCAATAGGGCTTTCGTTAGTTCTAGGTTTTCTTCTAGTCTGTTTGGTGTTTTGTCAGGGTTGCCTTTTGATTAGGGTCTTTTTCCTTTTTTGTTAGGGTTTTTGGTTTTTGTTGTTTAGGTTTGTTGTGTTTGGTATTTAGTGGTCCTAGGGCTTATTGTCCTCATTGTCCTCAAAACCCTATATTTTTTAAGTTTTTTTACCTGGAAAACCCGTACATCACCTTTAACAAGATAAATCAACTTGGAAGTGTTAGTGTTTTTGGACTCCGACACCTCGAAAGGGAGAAGGGAGAGAAACACCCCAACCCCCAGCTCAAAGGCTAGCTCCACAATCCTAGCAACTACGAAATATGAAGGTCAATCCCAAATTTCATATGACTTCATACAGTGTATATCTACTAGTTGCACGAGAAGAGTACCCAGAATTGACAAGAAATGGATTTTTTCAGGATAGTAATACTTGCCCATATAGCATGTATCCTCAACTGGTGAGGAAAGAGAAGCTTAAAGAGAATAGTCTTGAATATCGTATAGTCAACGATGATTTTATCTTTGTAATAATCTGGTCCATAGAAGAGGACTATGCAAAAAGGATATCAAAAGAAGCAGCAGACAAGGTGAGGATGATGGGAGCATACTACATCCAATTTTGAACCTTTACTTATATTGGGGTGGCAGGATGCACCCTCAATCCTAAGAAGCTCCCAAGGACACAATTGTGCTCATGGAGATAAGTAGGCAAATAGTGGACTCTTATAAGAAAATAAACAAGAAGAAGAAGCATTGTTGGGAATTCCCAATTTCCATTAGGGCCTACGCAGTTCACGATATTAAGGTATGTAAATACATCTGCTTTGAATAAGATGAATGCCCATTGGAGGATTATAAGCTCATCAGGCCAAGGTTTGACCCAATAGGAACCTTCAGCAAAATAAGGGGTGCATTCTACAAGCATGAACCTCACCTCAAGGATCATTGGATGAACTATGTTGACAACTATGAGGTCAAGATCAGAGATTATTGTAGAATGGAACTAGCATTGGCACAACATGTAATCCATGTGACTATTCCTCCCAAGAGATGGGAAAAGGATTCTGAAGACATTCTAGACCCTTTGTACAACAAAGATAAAGTGTACAATCAAGCAATTTTGAATGCAGAGGTGAACAAAGGAGAAATGATAAAATTGAACATAGGGCCAAGCATGTTGTAGAAGTAACCACAAGGTGGATACAAAGGCCATTCAAAATGGATCCCTTTCCCATGAAGCAGAGGGTGGATAATTCTACTAGGATTGATAAAGGAAAGGGGGTTAAGGTCAATATCACAACCTTCAAGAAGACTACTCACATTGCTCCTAGCACTGTGTATGGACATGCTCAGAAGATGGTAGTTCATGTTTCGGTTGAGGTTCCACAAAGGAAAACTAAAGTAAAAAAATGATACATCTCACACTCCACCTCTCACACCACATATTCCACAAGTTTCTACAACACTGTCTGTAAATACTCCTCTAGAAATTCCTACATCCAAACATAGGAAGAGTAGCATGATTAAGCTCTGTGTGCCTAAAGAAATAGAGTCTCAATCAAAGGGAAAATTTTATAGTAGAATTAGGAAGGGGATCTCGGTCTCACCTTCTCTTGAAACCTTTACAGAAGAAGAAGAAGAGCTTGAGGAAGAAGATGTACCTTTGATAAGGAGAACAGGGCAAGCTTCCATAGATGCAAGAAGGAAAGAACCAGAAGAGGCTACTCAGTCTGAAATCCATAAGGAGATAATTGAGTTGGAGACAAGTACAAAGATAGATGCATAAACTAAGGATCGGTTAGGCCCTGATGAGTTTTATATGTTAGATCTTGAAGATATCTCTAGATTCACAAGGACGTCTATGGAGGTTCCAATAAAGGATATAGGTGTAGGGATGGCCCCCCCACAACAATTCATTACTCAAGTGCCCCTTCCAGTCCACACTTAGAAACTTCCTACTGAAGAGGTACAAGAAGAACCACAACAAACACAAGTTCATATCCCTTCATCTATTGAGGAAGTTTAGAATGAGGAAATATAGACTAACCAACCAGCTGAGCAAGAAGAGATAAGGGATAAACTAATAGAAACAACCACCTAGATATAATCAGAGTTAGAGGAGGGAGAGATTGATACAGATATACAAAATAAGGAGCCTAAGGGTGATGAAATGGTACATATTAAAAAGAAACCACATGAGCAACCTCATTTTCCTCCACCACATTCGCAAGTTGAGGACATTCAAGAAGAAGTTGAAAAGAAAACACATGAACAACCTCCTTTTCCTTCACCAAAACCACAACCACAGCCAAAGAAATAGGAAAAACAAGTATTAAAGTAGAAAGGGAAGCCAGTGACTGGGTTACGAATATAACTTATAGAACCTTGATCTAAAGAAGAGGAACGATAAAAGACTCCCAAGCAAAAAGAACCTCCAAAAAAGTAAGTAGAAAGGGAGGAAAATATAGAGAATTCAGAGTATAGGGAAGCTTTAGAGCAAGAAGAACATGAAGAAGATTAAGGTGAAAGGGAACACGCTAGAACTTCATTGATAAATGTGGCCCCATATGAGCCACTTAAAGCTACTTCTAAACCCACCTGGCTGGATAGAGCAGTCCAACCTCATAAGTGGACATACATGCAAGTAGAGAATGTTGACTTTTAACAATTGGGTCAAGCATTCCATAGTAGAGAACCAAGCCAGAAAGTGCAAAGAATGTCAAATGTAAGCAGGGACAAGAGTGGAAAATGGAAGGCTCAAGTGGTGGTACCTCCTCTAAATATTTGTACAGATGAAGTCGCACCTGAAGATTATTTGATGGAAGAGGTGGACTTAGGAGAACCTACTAGGTAAGGTGGGAAGGCATTGGTAGCTTTAGGAGTTAGCTAAGTATTCAAGTGTTTACGGGAGGATGAGAGTGAAATACAAGGTCTCCATCAGTAAAATAAAGTTTTCAAAGATTATGTCTCATGAATAGTTGGTCCCATTGATCAAAATATTCCAAAGGCTTCATTAAAAGTTGCAATGGAAAAGAGAGCAGTACTAGAATCTTCAGGTTTTTCTCATTCTTTTGTAAAGGCGTGTTCAAATTGGAGGTCAAAGTTTGAAAGATTCAGATTGTTTTGAAACATTTTAGAATAATTCTCATTGAGTAATACAACTCATTGATTTGATTAAGGGAGAACAAGGAATTGAGAATAATATAGAAAAATGGCAACAAGTATTGTTAGATTTGAAGAAGATCAGAAAGCAACACTTCCAAGTTTTGGTTAAGTTGTATGAAGGGTTAGATTTAGAAAATTTTTATGTGTGGGTCAATGTCATTGGTTTCATCATCAAGGATTATTGAAAAAAGGATGGAGAAGATTGAAAAAATGAGAAAAGATGTTTTGTTATGGATAGAGGAGATAGAGAAATTCTTTCTTGGAATTTACTTGGAATTATATGAAGATAAAAATAAAGAGAAGTTATAGTCCACAAAGAACATTGTTTAGCAGTTTGAAGGGATTGTAGTTGTGGTGAACACACAACATGATTTGTAGAAAATTTTCTATGTCAAGTAAGACATGAGAGAGATAATAGAACATATAAAAGACATTAAAATATTTGGTTCTTGGCTAACTTCATTATGTAAAAGGTAGCAAACGCAATTGAAGTCCATGGAGTTACCTGATTTTGGAGAAATCAATGAAGTGATTGAAAGATTTAGGAATTCTCATCCATGTGTTCTCTCTCTCAACACTAAGTGTTTGTTTCATGTTTGTTCATCCACATTTTGGTCTTCTTAAATCAACAAAGACAACTGGGCATTCAAAAATGCAAGCCCTTTTCAACCCCAAAAATGGGCAAAATCATGTTTTTTTGAAGAAAGTCTGAATTTTGAGGTCGAAGAGCTTTTTGTATGGGTCATTTTTTTCTTACAATCGGTTCTCAATCAGTTATGCAACACGTCAACACTTTCCTCCATCATTTTTTAGCATTACTAACAAAGTTTGAGTTAAAAATAATGGCATTTTTTGTAAAAAACGATGGAACTACATTCATTTCCTAAAATTTTGAGGTTGATTGCAGCTCACTTTTGCATGATTGCGATGCAGTAATATATTTAAATTCTTCTCAACATAATAACTTTAGGTTTACAAGTCGTTTGTTGTAGTTAATCTTTAGTTTTAATTTTATTTCTCCATTTTTTCATGGCCAAAAACCCTAGTTATGAGATTCAATATTCCGATTGTAAAATCTATATAAACTCTTGATGAGGATATAATTAAGGTTGAATCTTTTGCAATATAAATACAATACATTTGGTGCTTCAATCATGATGTAAAAATCTGCCATCTATGAGAAATTAAGAGAATTTATTTTCATTATTTCAAAGAGCTAAATACATTACTTGTTGGCATTATGATGGATTTTGGAGTTGAGATGCAGTATTTTATGCTTATGAGTTTGTGATTGATGGAAACTCTATTATATTTATTGAATAGATTACAGATACAAATCGACTGGATGGATAGGTAAATAAAAATAATCAAATTGTTTTAATCGGTTAACATGAAGATAGTAACAAAAAGTATTATGAGTGGTGATCAAGGTAGAGAGCACATTGGGTGGTGTGATTGCTATTGGAGCATTGTTTTGATCAGACAAGTCTAGTTTTCCAACCACAACTATTAACTCAATGTTTTGAGTCTTTAATATTTTTGTTATGTGTTTAGTGCGAACCAGTTGATTCATTGATTGATACCTGATGATCAGATGATCGAGGTGGTTGATTATTTATCAATGCTTGGTAATAAACTTTTGTATTAAATTTTGGGATGACATGTTAGGTATGATTGGTGTTGATTTTAATGTGTTTGGTAAATGTTTTGGGCCGAGCTGTGAAATTTTTTTCAAGCCCTAGTTGACATAAGAACAACAGTATAAAGGAAAGATAAATCATGTGATCTAAGAAAGAAGATCATGCTATTGGTGGTTGCGATTAGAAATAGAGATAAATAGGTATGCCAAGATTCAGATATTGTATTGCATCTGTCAGGAAAGCAGTGTTATTTCCAGATCAGTTGTTTGAGTTCATTGCTCAAGGAAAAATCTAATAGGTTAGAAGGTTAAATCCCTTAACAGGGTGAACTTTAACATATCTCATTGTATAAATCCTTTAATAGGCTAAATTTTGAGGAGTTCAAAATCCTCTAGATAGGTAGATCCTAACATATCTGATTGTACTTCTAACAAGGTACTAGTCACTCTTAACCGACTAAGCCCCTAACATGGTATTGTAAGCTCCTAACATGGAAACTCTTTTTACTACAGTGAAGAGATTCATGGGTATCATCCCCACCATGGTTTTCTCCCTCTTACAAGAGTTCCCACAAGAAAAAAATAGTGGTGTTACGTGTTATGCTTTTTTGGATACTTGAATTATTTTACTTATATTGCATAGTTACATTTGCATGTTTGGATGTATGGAAGTTGTTTAAAAGTATAATCAGATTATTGGTTGAATTGGTTCATTACATGTTTGCACTGATTCACCCCCCCTCTCAATGCCTCCCCCTATCTCAATGCCTCTATATACTAACAATTAGTATCAGAGCCAAGTTCCCTTGAAGAAGATTAATAGCTTGGGTGAGATCCCTAAGGAAGGCATGGAGAGTTATAAGTACAAAAGTCAACTTCAAGAAGTAGAGAAGGTGTAATGCCCCGCTAGGGAATCCAAGAGAATTTAACCTAATACATGTTACTATGTTTGCAAAATATTTTGTTTCTCAAGTGTTTATAAACAATAATAATAACAATGTGGAAGCAATACAATTAGAAGACACAACCAATACATAAGTGCATCTCCATTATAGTTAACAATCCTTGAGGGTCCCATGATGTAGAATTATGTTTTACTAATTAAATATTTTAGACTAAAAATAATTACAATTATCTCATATTACAAATGAATAACAAGTACATCCAATACCATAAGGTATACATAATGATACAACATCCTCTACACAAGTCGTAGGGTATGTCACAAAAACTAAATACAAAGTATATTACAATATCTGCAACTCTAAAGCATTGATACAAGATATAATTACAAACATCATAAGATAGATATGGATAAGCCTCCAAAGAATAACAAAAAGAAGGTAACAACAAAAAGAATCCTCCAACACTGCTACAAAAATGTTAGAATCTCAAATGGTAAAAGAAACACTACCACCCGACCTCGTGGAACTAAAGGTTCACTCCCACCATGCTGAGGAGATAACAACAAACCCCACTCGGATAACAAACTCAATCAAAGATAATTAAGAAAAGGTCTTGAAGGCTTTCTAAATCAAAGGGGTAACACCAACTAATGATAAAGAAAAGATAATAAATATCAAATAACCAACACATACCAAAACACCAAATACCAGAATATCAAACAAACACACAACCACCAAATAATACAAAATAGACCACCAGATAATAATGAGATAACAAAGATACACCATTAGAGGAAAATTCAAAAAACTATGGAGGAGACTTAGGCTACATATTGTGGGAGTGTCATCACATGGGCATCTACTTGAGTTACCCTAGACTGGTCACACTAGACCCCAGACCCTCAAGCATTGAGTTACCCTGGACTAGTCACTTTGGGTCCTAGGCTCTCAATACGACCCACACAGAAATAGAATACCCTCTCAGGAATATGAGGAATTCTAATCATACCTACTCTCTAGATATCATCCCATTCCCATCCTTAGCCTAAACAAGCTTTCAAGGCATAGTCGAGCATAATCTCTAAATTATCTTTTTAATGAATTCTACAAATTTTAATTACTATGTTATCACTTTGTTAATAAAACTTGTGATAGGTTACCCTGGTACTAACAACTTTGGGTCCCAAACCCCTATTGTAAGCCACCCCCTTAAGATTCACCTAATTAACCTCCCCTAGGATCACAATCATAATTACTCACTTAGGTTTTAGAAATGTATAAAGGTCAAATTCTAGTTCTTACAACACATAAGGAACATGCACTAGCTCTCAAAACCATGACATCATAAATACACCCTCAAAGTGCTCACATAAATCACGAGCTTCAACACAAAACTAGGTTGGGTAGAATGATCAAGAACATTATCACCGCATCACAATTCATACATAAAGGATACACACACCTTCCAGATGTTCACAATAAACAAGAGTTATAATGGATAAGGTTGGATATACAAGATCGAATCGACACAACATTTCAACCCATGCACAAAAGCATCAAGAGAAAACAAATGCAAAATCCAAAACCTTTGGTGTACATTTACTATAGGTTAGCTTAAAACCCCCAACAAATAAAATCGACCAATAAGGTTTGAATCATGCAATAACAACTAAAATTTCACCAACAATTCACGTCCACATATTAAAACATCTATACATAGAATTTTAATATCAATATTTTAAACAAATAAATAGAAATTAATAGTATTGATTAATAATTGGTGACATGAAGTATAAGCAATTAGTTAAATAGAAAGATTCTAATTCAAAGGAAGGATCGATATCTTTCCACAAGTGACTTCCCTAATTAGGACAAGGACGAGCTAAAAATAAAATAGGCACTTAATGTAATGGAAAATCTCTTGTAATCGGAGGGTGTGCCCTCTTAGATCTTTATGTATTGCAATCCGGACTGTGGTCCCAAGCAAGGTTGGAGGTTTTCTCAGCCCCACTCTTTCCTACCAGTGCCTGCAATAAGCGAGGTTTTTGTAACACTTTTAAATAATCAATATAATTCTCGGCTTCAACCTTTTCCCAAATAATAATAATAATATTGATTAATTAATATTAACATTTAATTAACAACAACTATCAATTAATATTAATAATAATATTAATATATTGTAATTAACTTAAATTAAATTATTTATAATTCAACCAAATTGATTTATAAATCAATTAATCAACTTATAAATATTTTTTTAATCATAATTTATCTTTTAAATTATAAAATTAATTTAAATTAATATAACTTAAAAATAATTATAAATTAATTGTACCTATTTAGAATACATCAAATTTAATTTAAAATAATTTAAACTACATAAACTAACTTTATAACTAATATATTTATTATTTATTTAAAAAATAAATAAACTAAGAAAATAAAATATATATATATATATAAATATTAATTAATATATAAAAATAAAAAATAAAGAAACGTCATGGGGAGCATGGGGTCCCACCTCCGCCATCCTTCGCCTCCCACATAAAAGGCTTTAAAACATTTTTTAAAAAAATTAATTATGCATTTAATAAAAGAATAAATCCCCAAAAGTGGGGAATGGTGTGGGCGGCCCACCTAAGGTGGGGACTAACACCTACCTTTTCCCTCACAACACACATAAATAAAAAGGGGGTATGGTTTATTTAAACCACAAACTTCAAAATAATTTAAAATAAACAATGTGGGGTCACGAATCTCCAGATCCCATGCGAAATATTATAGAATTTTATTTTTTATGACAAACAATAAATAATAAAATCTGAAGAATAGGTAGATTTTATATATTTTGATAAAAATGGCTCTTCCTTTTAAAGCAAACTCGCACGATAAACGGTGGATAAAATCTTGAGGTGGGTATTTCGCAAACCCACCACGAATCTCTGCTACCGCTCCTCAGAAAGACCACTCTCATCTTCCAAAACCATATTATAAATGGAATCATATACTTTCTATTGAAGAATTAGATTTTCAAATATTTTTATTTGAGCACACCAAATACGCTAACTGAGAAAGATATGGCTTCCATCCCCCAACGCATAAAAAATAAGACGATTGGATTCAAACCAAAACAAAACCCTCATGGAAAAAACATATTCATATTAAATCAGTAGGAAATTTCCCTTTAGAACCTACAATCCCTTTGAAACTCTGAGTAACCCTAATAAATATTATCCAGTAGGAGATGAGAAGGAACCTGTTGATTTCAAAATAAAGTCGAAAAGAGGAAAGGGTAAGTCTGAAAATATGGTGATTTTAGACTGATAAAATTTAAAGAATTCAGGATTTATGTAAGACTTACAGACTATTTACGAGATGGAATGGGATAGGAACCAGAGCCTCAGAAAAGAGAGATTGGCTCCAAAATAAATATCAAAATCAGGTAAGTATCGCTACCCTTTCATAAGGTTTCTTATTTTTAAAATGCTCTTCTCAGGACATCAAGGATAATTTTTTAAATGGAGAAAACCTTATATTTAAAGGAAAAGACTTTTCTTTTCTTAATTGGGAACCTAACTTCAAACCTGGTAATTTTTTAATAAAATTAGTAGAGAGAGCAGTCCTTCTTCCGGATATCCTTGTAGAGTTAATTAATTTAAAAAATTTTAAGGCTATTATTAATCATTTAGGACAATATATAGGAATGATCGACACAGTTTGCCGCAGTCAAATAATATTTTGATTATAAGAATGAAAATCAATATCAAAACCCTAATACCTATTTCAGTTTATAGTAAAAAAGATGTTTTTGAAATTAAACCTACATTTTACGTAGAAGAACTGAACATAGAAATGGGTGTGAAAGAGATGCGAGAGAACAGTCATGGCAATCTACAAGAAGGAGAAATTAGGGTAGATAGTGAAATAAATACAGAGGCCTTAGAAAAGTCCCTTCAAAGCAACATAAATAAAGATGGTCCAGAAATCAGCTCAGACGAGTATAAATTTCATTATTGCACATATTAGAACAATCTAAGAATATGGATAAAATAGTTAGGGTGGAATTGGAGAGCATAGAGAATAACCCTCGAACCAAGTATGCTTTGTAAATTTAGAAAACCCGGGTCCTATAAGTATAGGTATGGATGAAAACAAGGACAAGGAATCTAATCTTAACAATAAGATTTCTCAAATTAACGAACCTAGTCTAATATTATCAAAGGTCAAAGATGGCTCTAAAATAGGTGGGCATAGTGAGAATAGCACAAAACCCTTAGGTACCCAAAGTAGAGTAGCTCTTACTACACATATAGAAATAGAATAGGATCAAGTTTGTGATACAATTAGAGAAAATACATCGATAGAAATAAATAATAAAAAAGGGTTGTAGTAGAAAAATGTCTAAAGTTTTATTAGAAGAAGGAAATTTTCTTAGAGAACTAAAGGATAGTACTCATAATGAAAATGTGAGTAGTCATATAATAAGTACACAAATAGGTTCAAGTATATCAAAAACCAATCAAATTGCCAAAATCTCAGACCCTCAATCGGAAATTTTTAAGGATTCTAGTGAGATTAAGGGTGTAAAAGAAAATTCTATGATTAAATTAGATGAATTATAGGAGATAAATGAGATTAATGATTTCTTAGGTTTAAATCAAGAAACGGATGAGGCAATGATATTGAAAGTTCTTGAATCAATGGAATAAAAAAAGGATGAGGTTGAATCAAAGTCGTGTCACAATCAAGAACCTATGGCACAAGAAAAGTTAGGATTATTTAAAACATGTGAAGGGAAAACATCCCCAGATTGTGCCAAACAATCTTACAAAAGAGGAAGAAAGTCACTGAAAGAACTTAGACAAAAAGATTGGGAGGCATCTGGTCAAGTCAAAATCACATCAATTTTGAATGTAGGGAAGGGGAAGTTCCTTCCCAATGAGCCATGAAAATAGTATCATGGAATGTTAGGCGATTAAATGCCCCTAACAAATAGCATCTTTTTAAAAGGTGCTTGGTTACATTCGAAGCATACTTACTTTTAATTCAGGAAACCAAACTAGGACAAGAGGGGTATCAAACCATCAACAAAAAAATAGGGTTGTGGGAAATAAAGGGGGTAGATTCAGAGGGGGCCTCTGGAGGATTAGTTGTGTTATGGAATCCAAGGTTTATAACCCTAGATATAGTAGATAGTAATTCCCATTGGATAGCTAGTAGGGTCAAAAATTTATGAAGTAATGTAGAATTTTTAATTATTAATATATGTGGGCTGAAATTTCTACATGAAAAAAGAACTGTCTAGGTGAAGATCGATACTTTTATCAATAATAACTCTAATGAGAATATATTCTACCCATGTGATTTTAATACCATTTTAGATCTTAAGGAAAAAATGGGAGGATCCAGGAAGATTATCCAGACCATGATTGAATACAAAAATTAGACTCAACAGATTGGAGGTTTGGAAATACCGATGGATAATGAACACTGTCCAATAAAAGGATAGCACTAGTTCATATTGTGAAAACATTAGACAAATTCTTCTTCTTGGGCAATTTACCAAATTTTAATCTAAATATCAAATCAAGCATTATGGCTACCTTAGGATCAGATCATTTTCCTATGTGTCTAAATTTAGAAGAAAACTATATACCTAAAAAGAATCCTTTTAAATTTGAAAAGATGTGGTTGAATGATGAAACATGCCTCTCTAAGATAGAGGAATGGTGGAATGAAAAATTCTTTAAGGGATCCAAGAATTTTATACTAATGGCTAAGTTAAAATATGTAAAACATAACCTTATTAAGTGGAACAAAGATAACTTTGGTAATATCTTTTACTCTAAAAAAATAATAGAACAAGAATTAGAAGATTTAAATGAAGAGATCATAAAGAAAGGTATGGATCAAACAACATACCAAAGGAAGAAGGCCCTTTTAAGTAATTATGAAGATGTTCTCGAAAAGGAAGAAGCCTTCTGAAGACAGAGATCCAGAGAAGTATGGTTAGAGGATGGGGATAGAAATACAAAAAAAAATCATAATAGTTCAAAGGTGAAGAGAAGCTTTAATAGAATTACAAGTATTAAGAGAATAGATAGAACACTTATTAAAGATCATGATAGTATTGCCTTAGAAGCAGCTAAATACCTTGAAGATATATCAAATAATTTACAAGGATCATACAGAATTGCTCAAGAAAATTTGATTGCTAATATGCCTCATATTATTAAATTTGATTGCTAATATGCCTCATATTATTACAGTAGAACAAAATAAAATGCTTAATGCTAAATTTACTAAAGAAGAAGTAGAAACTGTTAATATTATTTAGAACAACAGAGAGGGAGGGTGAATCAGTTGTTCTTAGGTCCAAATGTACCAATTGAACTTTTAAACACTTCAACAATCTTAGATCTAATCACCAACACAACTCGGTCTCTAAAGTATATATACTAGAAACATATAACTGTAATACCCCAAAAATGGGCTATAGGTTCATTAACCTCCTACATCTTCAAATCGAACGAAATTGGCATCAAAGTCCTAACCAAAGGCACATTTGAACATCATCGAATCCTAATTGATTATCTTAAATTCTGCATCAGGGGAATATTCCTTATTCTTATTTATCTTAATTATCTTTAATTTAATGATTATTTGGCAATAAATCCTATTTATCCTAAAGTTTGATTAATTGAATATTCTGAATATTTAATTAATTAGATTTAATACTGCCACTTAATTATTTAATTAAATTTAATTATATTTGTTCCTAATTAGTATTATTCAAATTTGACAATAAATCAAAATTCCTATCATTAATTGATTAAATTCTTATTTAATTAATTAAAGCAAGTTGTCATATTTAATGATATTATTTTTGAATAAAGTTTGATTAAAATAATTGATTAACCCACAAATCAGTTATTTTTAAATTTAAAATCAGTTAAGTTGAAGATAAATCACTTTATTTATTTAATTAATTCATATTAAATTATGCACAATCAAAAAAGAAGTCAACTAGAAATCAACAGTCAAGTTTAAATTTAAACTCAACATTCAATTGTGAGTTGAAAATTGAACTAAACTCTATTTGGAGTTAAAAAGTTGTTTTTGCATGATTTTGCATGTTTTTATGGATTAATTAATATTTAATTCTTGTTGACTCAAAAATCAACCTGAGTTCATCAAGAGTGATTTATGGCTTTTCTCATGCACCTCCAAAGCCTTGGATTTCTATAAAATCAAGGCTCAGCTCTTCATAATCTATCTCATATCTCTCGAATCTCAGAAGAATCCACAAAATCCATCCACGAATTGCACACTCATGCTGCTGAATTGGAGACTGAAGAATCGATCTTGAGAATTTGAGTTGTTGTGAGATTTTCATTATTTTTGCATAGTATCCATATCATTTAGAATATCATTGTTAGATCATTTTAGCATATCAATTTTTATATTAGCATAGATTCATATCAGTTTTTCATTCATAATTGCATAGAAAACCCCAAAAAAATAGATTAATTGCATTCATTCCATATCTAGATTTTGCATTCAAATCCTTCGTTTAGGTGTCGTCAAGGTCACTGATATCGGTATAATCTAAGAAGATCATACTCGCACGTACTATAAGGTAGTAAATCATCTGGTTAGTTAAGTTTTCATTCTATTGCACGATTTCAATTTCAGCTAACCTCTAATGTTTTACTGAAGAGTTGTGTCTATAGATCAGGTACAAAATTCACACACACAATAACATGCAGTCTAATGTCCAACAATAATTAACTTGCAAAATATAGAAACAAACACATCAAAAATTCACACAAGGATTTATTGTGGAAACCCAACTTGGGAAAAACCATTTTGTAACATGTTACTGATATTTTCACTCTTTTGAAGTGAGCTCTGTGAAAAGCCAACCTTGTTAAAGGTTTACAAACACACTGCTAGGTATGACCCTGTTAAAGAATTTAAACACTTTGTCAAAAGTGACCCGGTTAAAGGATTTAAGTACATTCCATTAGAATTCCACCTTGATTAAAGGATTTAGACAATGACTGTTAGGTCAACCTTGATTAAAGGATTTAGACTGATACAATGGTTAGAAAGTAACAGTAGTTTTTGATCTGAAAAACATACAACTCCCTTTGCAAATAACAGATCCAATTCGCACATATATGTTGATTTACTGACTGAGTTCCATTTCCATCTCCATCTTTGATATGCTCAGAATTCGCTTCAAGCAATCACAACTCTGATCAACTCCTTCACTTTCAGCCTTCTGCTTAGACTTATCAGCCAATGACATCAACAACTTCAGCATACTCTGTAACCTCACACGTAGGTTTTCCTATATACCTCTTCAGTTAGGTAGATCCTTCTTTTGTCGCTTAATATACTTTGTAGATCTTAGGTTAGGTCAGATTCATTGAATCATTCTAACATTTAAGTTCTCCATCCTTCCTTCTAGATACATCTTGAAACTTCTCATTGAATCCATAATAAAATGATTTACGATGCATTAAATTCTCCATACAATCAATTAATAAAGTCAACACAATTTACATAACCCAAGAATTCAACTATGTCATTTGGAAATCTGAATTCTTTCTCCAAATGTAAATTACTGACGCTCGGTCAATACTGTGTTCATCTCCTTGGCTAACACTGTCTTGCTTGGTAATTTCATGTCGCTTGGCATAAACTGATGTTCGGTCAACACTAGATTTACTCGACATGTACTGGCGCTCGGTCGACACTAACATCACTCGGCTTAAACTTGATTTCTTCACTTTTTCTTGATTAAGCCTACTTCTTCATTCTTTCTTCTTACTTAGATAAACAATACATTATCTTATCAATGTGCCAAATAATCAATTACTCATTGAAGTATCAAATAACTCAATCTTTCCCTAGATTCTCTTGTTATCTCCATTTCCCTAATCCTTTTTATCAATCAATAGATATAGTACTTTCTTAGATAGCAATTGTCTTACCAGTTAAGGTGTGACATCAATGATAATACAACAATTGTTATTTATTAAGGTAAAAGTAGGTTTTACATGGACCCGAAACCAAAGTACAAAATAGCATAAAGATAGAGCATTAAAGTAAACAACATGAAACACCTATTAGAAAACAACAGCAGGGACCAACAACCGACCAGTTCAAAAGAAGAAACTAAAGACAAAACAAACTACAAAACAACTACCAGCAAGAACTGGCTAATTATCTATTATCATCTCCTTAGCCTTCTTTTGGAGATCTTCCATCTTCTGGATAGTTTCTTGCAGCTCCTTCAGCTCTTTAGGTTTTTCAGGGACCTTCCTCTGGGTGTCCCCTCTAGTTCTTATCCCCAGCCCAATATTGCCAGCGTCCTCATCGATGGTGATAGTGGTTCTTTCCAGCAGGTTCCTTTCCAGATAGTTATGCAACATATTCAGATTCATAATGGTCACCTTCAAACCCTCGTTGCTGTGGTTCAGAACACCTTTTATCATACTGTCATGGTTACTAATTTTGGCTTCTAATTCTTTCATCTTGTCTTTAACCTTCTTACTCATCTCAGCAGTGCCATCTTCATTTGTATTTTTATTTTTAACCTTATCAAGAACCTTACTTTCCATCTTTCCCAGCTTAGTAGTCATGTTTTTCATAGTTTTTCCATTTCCTGGATGTGGATTTTCATTTCTTGCATTTCCTTTTTCCAATCCATGTTCTTATCCTGATTCTCTGTATTGTTCTTCTCCTCCTACAAAGAAGTTTCCCTCATGAGGATAACAATTTCCTCTTTGTTGTTGTTGTTCTCTAGCATGGTCGTCTCATCCATACCTTCCTTCTTACTTTTTGAGATGTCCTCACCAGTATCACTTGAAGAAGGGATTTTACCAACCTCCTTACCTTCATTCTCTTGTCCATCCATAATTCCCATAGAAAACCCTTCTTCATCATTATCTTCCTCCTCTCTGGTTTTACCATCCCACGTATCTAGTATAACATTGATCATTTTTTCTTCCACAGGGGCATCTTGAGAAGAAAAATCAACCTCCATGGATAACATCTGAGTACCTTCATCCTCTTTCTTAGCACCCCCATTGTAATCAAGGGAATCTTTCATTTCTTCATCAGAAGAATTATCCTGGGTCCCTTCCTCTTCCTCTTCCACTTCCTCCTTTTCTTCTCCATCTTCATGGCTAATCTCCTCTTTATCATCATTCCCCAATACAACAATTGTTTCAATTGTAGTTTCTAATATAAATAGCTTTAAAAAATCTTCATCCAGACAAATCCCCTAGGCCTAATGGATTTCCTACTTTCTTCTATAAAAAATGTTGGCATTTTATAGGTGAGGAAGTTGTAGCTTCCTTAGAAGGTATACTAAATTCAGGAAGACTTCTTCAAGAAATAAATAATACATTCATAGCTCTAATTCCTAAGAATCCAAATCTAGAAAGCTTTGATGATTTCAGATCGATATCCCTATGCAACACTCTATACAAGTTACTCACTAAAACTATGGCCAATAGGTTAAAAAAGTTCGTCCCCAAACTTATCTCAGAAGAACAAATTGGCTTTGTCCCAAAAAGATCCATTTTGGATGGATTAATTATTGCACAAGAAATCATACACTATAATCCAAATAAATCAAACCCCAAGTATGTTGATCAAATTAGA
Source organism: Chamaecyparis obtusa (assembly GCA_027943335.1). Classification (NCBI taxonomy): domain Eukaryota; kingdom Viridiplantae; phylum Streptophyta; class Pinopsida; order Cupressales; family Cupressaceae; genus Chamaecyparis; species Chamaecyparis obtusa. The sequence continues at coordinate 5,852,860 of BSBK01001555.1, forward strand.
TATCAAAAAAGCATATGAAAAAGTAGATTGGAGATTCCTATGTAACTGTATGGAATCTTTTGGTTTTTCAAAATCATGGATAAACCTAATTTTTTAATGTATTTCAGTCCTAGAATGTCAGTCTTACTAAATGGAAACCCTATTGGATTTTTTAACATATCCTAGGGTTTAAGGCAAGGACATCCCCTTTCTCCTTTTCTTTTTATCATCATGGCAGAATCCCTTGGTCACTCCCTAACAAAGGCTAGAAGAGAAAATGTAATTTTTGGAATCAAAGTTACTGGGGAATTAGAACCATGCACTCATCAATGGTTTGTTGATGAAAATTTACTCTTTGGAGTAGCTAATATATTAAAAGCCAATTCATACAAAAACCTATTGAATACATATACTAAGGCATCTGGTCAACAAATCAATAAGGAGAAATTTGAAATCTTCTTCCATAATACTTCTGAGCGAATATAGCATAACATTTGTAAAAGTCTAGAATTTAATATGGAAAAATTATCCTGTAAATACCTAGGACTTCCTCTAGACAAAGGTTCTAGAACAACTAACCTATGCGGTAGAGTATTAAGCAATAAAGATGGTAAAGTTGAATCATGGAAAGGGAAATGGTTAACGAATTCAGGAAAAACTACAATGACAAAATCTATCATCTCGACTATACCAATATATCAAATGATGTGCTACAATCTCCCAAGAGGAATAGAGAAAGAGATCATCAAAAAATTGAGAACTTTCTTTTGGCAAGGCTCTAATGATAAAACTAGATTAGTAATGATAGCATGGGATAAAATTTGTAAACCAAAGGAGGAAGGGGGCTAAATATTAAAGACATCAAACATTAGAACTTAGCTCTAGGGGCTAAATTGGTTTGGAAAATATACAAAAACCCTGAAGCCAAATGGGTTGAAATGTTAAGGTGCAAATATTTAGAAGGAAGGGACCCACTGAGCATTTTTAGACATAATTCTCCTCCTAAAGGATCGAGAGTGTGGAATCTCATTTTAGAGAGTAGAAAAGTAATTATGGACCATATTACAAGGGATATTGGAGATGGAAGCAAGGATTTGTTTTGGGAAGATTCATGGGGAGGATATCCCCCTCTCAATTCTATTATAAATGATAGATGAGCATTTGATATGATTAAATCATGCAAGGGTATTTATGTCAAAGACTATATTGAATACATCAACAACACCCCAGAATTAGGGTGGCAATGGATAGCATTTGACAAAATAGGTCTATAGAATATAGTAAAGTATAATATTGAGAGAACTTTGAGAGATAGGAGAATATCCCTATCTATGGAAATTAATAATATAGTGTGGGCCAAATCAAATAATGGAGAATAAAACACCAAGGATGGATACAAAATTCTAAGTAAAAATAGACAGCCTAATACTGACTTGTCGATAGACTTATGTTGGAATAAAGAATGCTTGCCTAAAGCAGGCATGTTTACTTGGGCAACATTGCAGAAAAGAATCCTAACTTCTGATTGGTTTAATAAGATAGGTTATCAAGGTCCTTCAAAATGTGTATTATGTGAAAAATAATGTGAATCAATTGACCACTTATTATTAAATTGTGAATCTGCACACAATTATTGGACATGGCTTATAGACAAACTGGATTGGTATTTGGCATTTCCAGATAATTTTAAGGATATGTTTAAGAGTTGGCCTAGGAAAAAGGGTAAAGGTATATACAATAGAATCTGGACTATTGCAACATTGATTCTCATATGGGAAATTTGGAAAGAGAGAAACAAGAGAATCTTCAATAACTCTAAAATAGGACTAGAACAATTTTTAAATAAAACAGAAGCTCGCATAGTGGAAGTGGTCAATAATCAAAAAATGTGTATAATAGGAGACAAGTGCTTCACTTATGAGGATGAAAAATTAAGGAAGAAATGGTATGGCCTAAAACTTCCTCCTTTTATAGGTCAACCTGGATCAGATAAGGAAGTGAAAAGAAGAAATTGTGTATGGAAACCGCCAGAAGAAGGTTGGCATAAACTCAATTTTGATGGTGCATCAAAAGGTAATCTAGGTCCGGTAGGAATAAGATGTTGCATCCACAACTAGAATGGAAAACTTATAGCAATTAAAGCCTCTTCGTTAGGAATAGTATCCAATAATATAGCAAAATGTGAAGCATTGACAAAAGGATTATTGCTATGTAAAAAATTGAAGATAGACAAATTAGAGATAGAAGAGGATTCCTCCCTGGTAGTCAATGCTATTAGGAAAGGAAGTACTCAGAACTAGAATTTGAATGGTCTTATAAAATGAAGCTTAAGAATTCTAGCCAATAATAATCAATATACAATTAACCATATATATAGGGAAGGCAACAAGGTGGAAGACTCCTTAGCCAATAGAGGGGTTGAGGGAAATGAAGAAGAATTTAGCACTGCCAAGGACTAGAAGATTATTTAGATAAAACTATATTGAAGAAATAAAATAAATTAGGGATAGTTAGATATCCAAACATGAAGATTAGGTAGCATAGATTGTATACCCTAGAATAGGGTGTGGTAATATTCTCCTAAATATCACTATTTAACTTTATAATTAATAAGAAAGAGGAGTAAAGGTAATTGAATGATGATAAATAATCTCAACAAAAATTAGGTATAAAGGTAAAGCTAGTGTAGGAAATGGAGAAATAAGGTAATTTAAAAGAATGAAGGTTGAGTTTTTATAAGATTCAAAAGCTAAGGAAAGGTCAGATAATAATTGTATATATAGGTAGAGTAAAAGAGTTGGGCAGGAGGCGAATCAATACTCAGAGTAATAAAGGCTCAATTGATGTCAGCTCCAATTAAGCTTAGAGGCTCAAAAGCACAAGCTGCCTTTGAAGGGAAAATTACCACAAGGATAATTAAGAAGATGATGATGATCACTTATGACATCATTGTTAGATCAGTATATAAGATCCTGGGTAATGAATTCATTGAAAATGATAGCATATACAGGGTGAACTCTGATATTTTGATAATGTTCATTGCATCAGCTTTACAAATAGATCATGATGTTCAAACCATTGGTAGTTTATGTAGGAGGATATTTAAGAAAAAATACCTTAAAGATCTAGATAAAGTGATTAGAAGCATTAGAGAAGACTTTACTATTCCAAAACTGAAGCATTACAACCATTTTTTGATCAACAATAGAAGTGTCCCAACCTATCCAATTTTAGAGGTGGATGATTGGGAGAGATGTCTTGAATAAACCCCAATGATTAGAAGAAATTAGATTTCTTCTTATACTGAACACACATCTCAGGAATCCACCTTCGCTGAATTAGGTGGAAAGCTTTATTCTAGATGATGATGTTGGATTAAATGTGGATCAAGATGGCAAGAATGAAGACCCTGGTTTAAATATTAGTATATGAAATTGATGAAGGGAAAGGTAATAAATATTTCCTTGTCCTAAAATTAAAGTTGAGTTTATAACTGTAACAAAATCCAGAGTTTTATCTTAAGATAGAGTATTTTTCAATTTCTTGTATGATTGGAAAAAGACCTCTTGGAAAAGTGTATATAGTCATAAAAAATAGATATGGTTAACACAAGATATCAAAAATATATACTCATAAATCAGAATACATAAGTGTAAATTGTATACAATATTAATACTTCTAAGAGAAGTAGTAGAACCATTAATACAGTCTCAATCCTACAAAGGACAAAATATGATATGAAAAAATATAGACACATAGAAACATTTATAAAAAACATATTATAGACATAGATATAAATAAATTGAAATCATATCTCAGGAATTGTGGAGAAATGAAAAAAGATTAAGCATTCTAGTGGTTGTAGTTTAGAGTTTTAGGCAAAGCAGGATCACTAAATATAAGTAACAGGAGAAAGATAAAATGAGTAGGCTCTCATAAATTAAAGGAGAAACTCCCTAAAACCATCCTATTAGAAATACTAAGATTGAATTTGAAATAAGTTCAAATCATGGTATAAAAGACATAAAAATAGAAGATGGGGAGATTCTTTAGATCTCAGTCTTTAGGCTAGACTAGTAGGAATTATACAAATAATAATTATTTATATATAATGAACAAATTAGAACTATAGTCCACTCAAACTATCCAGAGATTAATTTTTATGAATCACACATTGACCAATCCATACATTTCTCTATAGGTCTAGTGACACACCCTCTTTTATTAAAGGTGTTAGTATGGTAAAAATTAACAGAGCATAATCATATAATCTATACTTCATAGAAAGTACGGCTGATAAATAATAAAGATATATAAATTTTAAACATGGGGGCTTACAGACAATAAAGAAGAATAAAATTATAATTAATCATATAATATACAATTTAATAAATGTCATAAAACAACTCATATTTATAGATCTTTAGAAGGGATATAATCCCTCAAACATTTGAGACTTAATCATAGCACTCTTAAGAAACTAAAATGATCATGAATTAAAATTTTGGGAAAGCAACATTAGAATCTATCATAAAAAAAAGGAAAAAGGCCGTCGATCTATGAGTAAAGAATGCTAGAAAATCTTGAATAGGGATACACATAAATGCGATAAATTTTTAGAGAGTATTTAAAACACCTACAACTCATCAAGCATGCAAAAATGTCTACTCTCATAGAATTAATTAAGCTACCATTACTCATTCAGAATTACTTTACAGATTGGTTAGTTGTAGCATCATCAATTAGTATTATATAAATTCATCATATTCACAATGCTTCGTATTCCATCCTTTATGCCTATTTAGACAGAGGGATCGAGGATCAATTTAACAATAAATAGCTTCAGATACTTGGTACTGGTCTGCAACTAAGGTAAGGATTCCTAGACATAATATTTGACATCTTCATTTTGGTTTATTAATGCTTAATAATTTTGTATTTTACTGTGGGCAATGTATAGAAATGTTAGAACCTTTCACACCTCTGGAAACATAGAAATGGCTTTTGAGGGTAGTATCAAACCAGAAAGGTGGAGTAGAATTCTCAAACCCATAAATGATATGACTAGGAGAGCAGTAGAACTAGCCTTGGGGGAATCACATTTTGACTATAGTTTTAGTTTGTGCGCTAATGGGGATTTGGTAGGCACCTTCATTGTTTGTTTATTAAGGGTAGGAACAAACAAAGTAAGTACAATTACCCTATGTAGGAAGATTTTCATTAACAAAATCCTAGGAGGGTTAGAACAAGTGGTATGAAGTATACATTTTAAACAACAAATTCCATACCTAGAAGACTATACGAGGGAAGAAATTAGAAGCTTGGAACATAAGGAAAAAATTCTACGAAGGCCATGTCTGGTATTTAAAGAAATAGACACCTTTGAAAAACATTGGGAGGAAATCAAATGAAATCTGGAATTCCTACTCCGATGGACGCATGTCATCCCATCAAAAGATATGACATGTCTGTCTCAATATTTTGAGGCCGAAGGCTTTCAGGTTTCATCCTCTTTCAAAGAAATGAACCTTGGTAAGATATAGGTGATGCCTCTTGTTTTCATTAAAAAAGGATGGCTAAGCAAGAGCCCGAGTAAAAAGAGAATGAAATGTTGGAAACTACAATTGAAACAATTGTTATATTGTCATTGATGTCAAACCTTAACTGGTAAGACAATTTCTATCTAGGAGAGTACCATATCTTTTGATTGATGAAGAGGATTTGAAAAGAGGAAATAACAAGAGGACCTAAGGAAAGGTTGAGTTATGTGATACTTCAATGGGTACTTGACTAGTTGGCACGTTGGAAAGATAATGTGTTGTTTATATTTAACACAAGTGAAGAAGAAAGACTGGAAACATAGGCTTAACTAAGAAAAAGTGAAGAAATCTAGTCTAAGTCGAGTGATGTTTGTGTCGACCCAAAGCTAGTATATGTTGAGCAAATCCAGTGTCGACCAAACATCGGTGATTAGCGAGCAATAGGTAATTACTGAGCAAAGACAATGTTTTCCAAGAAAGAAAGTGTTAGTAATGACCGAGATATCCAGTAATGACCGAGGAGATGAACATAATATTGGCCGAGTCTCAGTAATTTACATTTTGAGAAAGAATTGAGAATCCCAACCGACATAGTTGAATTCTTGGGATATGTAAAATGTGTTGACATTATTAATGAATGGTATGGAGCATTTAATGCATGGTAAATCATTTTCTTGTGATTTCAAAGAGAAGTTTGGAGATGTATTTAGAAGGAAAATAAGGAGAACAAAATGATGGAAGAATTCGATGAATCTGACCTAAACCTAAGATCTATGGAAGAGATTAAGCAACAAAAGATTAAGCTACCTAATCAAGGAGGTATAAGGATGACCTAATAGAGAGGTTATAGTATGCATATGAAGAGGTTGATGTCATTGACTATGGGGAGACATTTTCCCCAGTTTCAAGATTGGAAGGAGTGAGGACTCTACTTGCATATGCAACTTATAAAGGATTCAAAGTATATCAAATGGATGTTAAATGTGCATTTCTAAATGGGATATTTGAAGAAGAAGTATACATTGAACAACTAGAAGGATTTGTTGACCCAAGCAAGAAGAATATGGTTTGCAAGCTACACAAGGCACTGTATGGATTGAAGCAAGCCCCCAGAGCATGGTATGAGAGACTACATAATTATCTGATAAAGATTGGATTAGTAAGGACAAATGACAACAATCTATATATGAAGACTAAAAAAGGTAAAAGGGTTTTGTTAGCTGAAATCTTTGTTGATGATATCATATTTGGAGGACAAGATGCTCTATGTCAAAACTTTTCAAATGAGATGCAAACTGAATTTGAAATGTCTATGTTTGGTGAGATCAAATTCTTTGTTAGTGTTGCCCAAAAATTTCTCTGTCATTCATTTTTTGCCACGGTTCCTATTTTCCAAAGAAATGCTCAGGTGTCGAGAGTCCAGTGTGTTTTCTGCTCATGTGTCAAAAACCCAGTGTGTTTTCGACCTCCTCTCCACAGGCTCAGGATGTTTCTGCCTTTTGGTCTGAAAGCTCAGTGTGTTTTCGACCCCCCCGCTCTGAAAGCTTTGTGTGTTTTCGGCCTTCGCTCGAAAACCCTGTGTTTTTTACCCCCTCTATGTTTTCGACCCTAAGCATGCAACTCTGATAGGTGAGTCCCAGTTCCTCAAGGTCGTGCCAGTGCAATAAAGATCTGACGGCTGTCGCATGATCGCATGGGATCTTCTAATCCCATGAGATCATACGACAACCATTGATGCGGCACAGCGGGCTCATCCAAGCAGTCAACAAACAGCGAGGTGGTAGTCGGTGGCTAACCCCTTATGGTTGGTCGCATGATCACATGGGCTCTTCTGAGCCCATGCGACCATGTGACAAACCATCAATAGTTTCGTAGGGGTTTAGACTTTGGCAGTCGGTGTAGCAGTTCCCGGTTGGTCGCATGATTGCATGCAGCTTCCTAACTGCATGCGACCATATGACAAGCTTCCTGGTGGTCAGCGAAGGTCATTGTGGGCCGAGGTTGGTAGGCTTTGCGTGGTTGCATAGTTCAAAGATCTCTCACAGTCGCCAGATAGACCCAGAGGTAAAGAAGGTTATTCAACGACTTGGAGATTGCTTTAGTCGCGGGTTCTCAGGGTTTAACACTAGTTAATAAAAGGATTATGAGATTTAGAGAATCCCTTTATTGCTAAGTCTCTAAATATGATTAGGTTAAGTTAAAGGTTAACGTCATGCTTGGGCCTGGAGGTTAATTTTATTCAGCGATCTTGCGACTGTGTGTTCGCACAATCTCTCATTTCTGGTGGTTAAGTCCTTAGCATCTTGTGACCTGGCGAGCGGTTATCTTTCCTTTAGTCGCTAAGTCTCCAGATGTTTGGTGATTAGTGGCTAGCATCATGTGGTTGGTCGCATGATCGCATGGGCTCTTCCGAGCCCATGCAACCATGCGACAAACTATCAATGGTTAGCGTGCTTTCGGGTGGTGTTGCTGTGGGTCCAATCGATGTGGTCAACTCCTGTTGGGCCACGTGCTAAGGGTTGGACTGAGGTGGTAGTTCTTGTAGGCCCAGATGTCTTATGTGGCAAGGCGGAGGCAGGTTTCAAAGGGTTGTTGCGTGATCACATGAAGCCTTTCAGCCTCATGCGATCATGCGACCATTGCTTTGTCAAGTGGAGATAGTATAACAAGGGCAGTCGCATGATCGCATGTGGCTTCCTAGCCTCATGCGATCATGTGACCAGGTTCATTTCAAGGCAGTGCGGCCTATTGTTTTTTTTATGGGCTTTCTTTTGATAGGGGATGGTTGCAGTGGTGCAGGTAGCTGAGAGTTGATGTCGCCAGGGCGGTTGCAGTTAGAAGAATGTGCAGAGTTATCTAGACTATCATTTTGGGGTCTTTGTGAGGATCTGAGATCGGATTTGAGTAGTCATGACAGAGTCCAGCTTGCAGAGAGGTAGATGGATGAGGTTTTTTGTCTACGAGCAGGATCGGGCATGGACATGCAAATGATATGTCTGATTTGGCATGGATATTTGCAAAGCACATTTATGATCAGAAGTGACTGTTTTAGGGTTGATTATTATAATGCATATTTATGTAGCCCTAAAAGATTTTTGATTCCTGCTTGCGTGCAGGGGATGTATATATTCATTTTTAGAGCCTGTAGTGCAGAAGAATTGGCCAATTGTAAAAGGGAAGAGTTTTCTTTCTCAGAGAGCAATTTGTGGCATTTTTGCTCCTTTGGCTTTCTACGGTTGTAAAATTCCCATTGATAATACAAGCATTGCAGAGGCATTTTGTGACAGTCTTTCATGTCCTTATGTTTCCCTGTTTGCATTATCTCTTATTGGATTGAAGTTTATGAATGCTTTCAGTGATTCTTAGTTTCCCTGATTCCTCTTACTTTCAGTTTGAATGTGCACTACTGTGTCTAATCTGATCTAAGTGAGTTTGTGGGTAGTCTTCAGCCCCTATCATTCTGTCTCATTCCTGTGCCCCCTTTTGCTGAAGAGAATGTCTGCTTGCAGGTCATAGGTTGTGTCTAATTTTTAGGCCCTCTTATGAAATACTTATGCCAGACTATTTAGTAAGTTGTGATCTCCCAGACCTAAGCCTCTCACTGGTTTCATTCCTCTATACTGAGGTCCAAGCCCTAGTTTCGGTGTATCACCTGGTAGGATAGATTTGCTTTCAGTTATTTCCATTTCATGCACTCCTTCTATCCCTTTACCTCAAAAGTTTACTTTCCTATTTAAGAGCAAATCAAGGTGATTATCCAAGAGGAACCAGCCTAGAATCTGGAGGTCTCATCTCGGTTAGCAAAAGGTCCCACAACCTTGAGATGATTCCCATGTTATAATAGATTATCAAGACTACGAGAGCTTGAGATCAGAGGTGCAAATTTAGTGTATAACAGTTAGTTTTCAAGTTTATTAGATGAGGAAAGGTATCTATATTACTCAATATAAATATATTAAGGAGATACTGAAAAATTTTGGTATGGAAGATTCCAGACCAGTAAGTACACCTATGGCTACTAGACAAAAATTATCTAAAACTGATGATACATCTAAAGTAAATCAAACCTTGTATAGATCCATGATTGGAAAGCTACAATATGTTGTCCATAGCAGACCAAATATTTCCCTAGCAGTTGGGATTGCTGCAAGATTTTCTACAAATCCTAAAGAGAGTCACATGATGGTAGTAAAAAGGATATTGAGATATCTAAAAGGAATATAGGACTATGGATTGTATTACAAGAAGATTGATAGGTTTGAACTGAAAGTCTACACTGATGCAAATTGGGCTAGAAATGTTGATGAGAGAAAGAGTACAAGTGGTGGCACATTATTTCTAGGAAAGAGATTAGTCTCTTGGACAAGCAAGAAACAAAACTTACCAATCTACAACAGAAGCTGAGTATGTAGCAGCAGTAGTAAATTATTCAAATTTAGTGTAGATCAAGCAATTGTTAAAAGGTATGAAGGAGGAAATCACTGAGATGGTTTCTATTTTCTATGATTTAACATAAGTGTTATTAACATAAAAAAGAATCCTATGATGCACACAAAGACTAAGCATATTGCCATCAAGTATCATTACTTGAGAGAGTTAGTTCAAGATAAAGAAGTGAGATTGGAATATGTTAATACAAAGGAACAATTAGTAGATATATTCACAAAATCATTACCTAAAGATGCTAATGAATATCTTAGAGGTAAATTAGGGGTGCTTCCCCTAACTGAGGCTACCTAGTAACATATAGGAGCACTGCATCAAATGTGCTAATCAGAATGTCTGACAAATTGATGCAGAAGAGGTCACACTTTAGGAGTTGTCTGGAGTTGTGAGAAGTAAAGAAAAGATGTTAATCAATCACAAGCAAGATGATAGAGGGAGTATACAACATAAAGAACTGACATGAAGACATCTACATGAGAAAAGATGCAAGTGATAGATACAAGTTTCTTTGGCATTGTTATCAAAGAGGGAGAGATTTAATGAATAGAAAAAGCTAAATTTATCCAAGAGGGAGCTAGTGTTTGGATGTGTTGGATGTGAATTAGAATGAAGCTAAGGATATTAATGAAGATTTGATGCACAAAGATTTTGGATTGTATGGTGAATCATGTGATGTTCATGTGTTGTTTCCATCAATGCCAAAGAGGGAGATTGTTGGAAACTACAATTGAAACAATTGTTATATTTTCATTGATGTCAAACCTTAACTGGTAAGACAGTTGCTATCTAGGAGAGTACCATATCTTTTGATTGATGAAGAGGATTTGAAAAGAGGAAATAACAAGAGGACCTAAGGAAAGGCTGAGTTATGTGATACTTCAATGGGTACTTGATTATTTGGAACATTGAAAAGATAATGTGTTATTTATCTTTAACACCAAGTGAAAAAGAAAGATTGGAAACGTAGGCTTAACCGAGAAAAAGTGAACAAATCTAGTTTAAGCTAAGTGATGTTAGTGTCGACCGAAAGCCAGTATATGCCGAGCAAATCTAGTGTCGATCGAACATCAGCAATTGTCGAGTGATAGGTAATTACTGAGAAAAGATAGTGTTTTCTGAGAAGGAAAGTGTTAGTGATAACCGAGATATCTAGTAATGACCGAGGAGATGAACACAGTATTGACCATGTGTCAATAATTTACATTTTGAGAAAGAATTGAGAATCCCAGCCGACATAGTTAAATTCTTGGGATATGTAAAATGTGTTGACATTATTAATGAATGGTATGGATCATTTAATGCATGGTAAATCATTTTCTTGTGATTTCAAAGAGAAGTTTGGAGATGTATCTAGAAGGAAAAGAAGGAGAACAAAATGATGGAAGGATTCGATGAATCTAACCTAAACGTAAGATCTATGGAAGAGATTAAGTGGAAAAAGATTAATCTACCTAATCAAGGAGGTATAAGGATGACCTAATATAGAGGTTACAATATGTGTATGAAGAGGTTGATTTTATTAACTGATGAATCTAAGTAGAAGGCTAAAGGTGAAGCTGTGAAGAGCTAAACAGAGTTGTGGTGATTGCTTGAAGAGAATTCCGAGCAGATAAAAAATGGTGATGGAAATGAAGGTCAGTCAGTAAATCAACATATGTGCAAAGTGGATATGTATTTGCAAAGTGAGTTGTATATTTTCAGATGAGAACCTATTGTTACTTTCTAACCATTGTATCAGTCTAAATCATTTAATCAAGGTTGACCTAACATTCATTGTATAAACCCTTTAATCAAGGTGACATTTAGATGGAATGTTCTTAAGCCCTCTAACCAGATCACTCTTAACAGGGTGATTAAATCCTTTAACCAGGTCACACCTAACAGTGTGTATGTAAACCTTTAACTGGGTTGACTTCTCACAGAGCTCACTTCAGAAGAGTGAAAATCAATAGCATGTTACAAAGTGGTTTTTCCCAAATTGGGTTTCCACTATAAATCCTGGTGTTATAATTGTGTGAATGTTATTTAATGTGAATATTGCTAAAAGTTTATATTCTACAAGTTAAATACTTTTGGATAGTGGACTACAAGGTTTATGCAACTGATATATGATATAGAGACCGAGTTGAAAATTGATTAGATCTGATTTTGTTGAAGAGCTAGAAAGTTGAATTGGTACATCTAGACCTGAGGATAATTGATTCACCCCCCCCCCCCCCCCCCACTCAGTTATTATAAAATTATTCTAACATGAAAATGAATCCAACCTTGAGGCATATGTTAGAGGAAGAAGAGGACTCTAATGAGGAGATTATGGTTTTCAAAAAAGAGAAAAAGGAACCCTTTTGATTATGAGGCTATGAAAGGTCTAATATAAAATATACCAGGTATCTCTTATAATATAGATTATGTAAAACAGGCAGTTGTTAGATGGACTTTTAAGCATTTTCCAGCTAGAGATATTCAGAAATTTTGGTTTTCATTATGAAATGATTATAAGACTGATAAAGCTAAAAGTTAATAGTAGAAACAACATTATGAGTAATTATGTGCTATTTTTTGGCTAAAAGAAATGGAGTGGAAATGGGAAAAAACTCTAAAAGGTCAGGGAATGGTAGCAAATCCTAATACTCGACATCATTCTTGGGGTTTTCAGAAAGAGTAAATAAGTGGAAAACTAAGGAAAATTTCTTTTATAGCAAATCTAAGCATAATTATAAGTTCTTTTTCCTAGGATAAGTCTGTGAAACCAATGAAAAGAGAAAGAGTAATCATGATATAGTTTCCTTTTCTTTGGGTAAATGTTGAAGGTTATGGTTTGTAAAATCAACAAAATGAACAAAGAAAAAAGTTCCTTTGAATTACTATCTATCTAAAATAACTCGTTTGCAAATAAATTAATAAGAAATTTCTAGGCCGGAACGTATGGAAATCACCCAGGATGATATTATTGGTTCATTAATAAGTTTTAATCTAGTTTAGTAACCTTCATCTCACATCTTAACCAGACAATTATTTTGTCATAGTAATGCATTAAAATTAGTGTGATAATTTCCTTAAGAAAAGGGGATCTAAAGATGTATGATCTATGATTAAAATTGAAAAAACAAAATGTTGTAATGATAGGCTCTATTTTGTCTTTTGTAGTATATATTGAATATAATTTTTGAAGGTTACTTCGTTAAATCTCACAATAAAGGGGGATGCCTGAAGGATTATAATAAAGAGTCTTCTTCTTAATAAAATATTATGGTTATTATGTCTTACTTCTTGGTAAAAAAAAATGGAATGAATACTGGATAAGTTAAAAAGGAATCACATCATAAACATCTGAAATTATTCTCTGAGCTGTCAAAAAAAGTAATGCTAAAGGAATATCTAAGGCAACCTTCTTGTAAACAAATATTTTGTTTTATCCTGTGGCCATTCTGTGATAACAAAAACTAAATAATCAAAGGTTTGTCCCTTATTTTTGGCAAATTGATGATTGTAATCAACACAAGTCTTAGGGAAAAGCCTCTTAGAAGTAATATCTAGACAAAGAGGTGCATCCATGTTTAAGAAGCAAATATGTCTACTCAAAACCAAAAGATGAACACAGTAGAGCACAACTGCTTCCTAAATTATTGCTTTGTCTAGATCTCTTGCATGCTTTACTTTTATTTCATTAAATGCTTAAGAAGGCTATTAAGGAGTTTTTAATGTATGTATTCTCTGAATCTTTATTTAGGGAAATGGCAATGGTGAAAGATAGAATTTCCTGGAGTGTCCTTATTAAATTTTTGATATTTTATATTAGGTCTAGTTACTGTTAGGGAAACAATTAGACAAAGGAGTGATATAGTTAAAGATGGCCTAAAGTTCCAAAAAGAAATGGACTCGAGCAACCCTCAAGAAATTATATTGAAGCTTAATTAGTAATTGGAATCTAACAAAAGGGGTGGAGTTAAGATCAAAGAGTCATAAGTACAAACAAAACAAACTAAAATTCGGATCATTAAAATGGAAGCATCACCTCCAGAAGATGGTTTGGGCCCCATAATTAATTGAGCCCCTAAATTAATTTCAAGATAATAGGAGTATTTTCATACTGCTCCTATCTAAATGGAAAATTGAAAAATAAAAGGCTAGTTAATATATAATTTGTCTTATAAGATTGATTTTAGCATCTTAAGGTAAAAAAATTCATCCTTATAAACTAACATAGTAAAAGGTAAAGGGTAATTCATGTAATTTTATTTAGCTATAATTGACTCCTAATATCGTAAAGGTTATAATAGCTAGGTTACGACTACAAAGACTATACTAACAAGTGAATACAGTATATACATAGTATTTTGTGCAGGATATAATCATTGCAAGTACTTCGATTGAATATTTCCAGAGCAGTGGTTACTTCTTCATGAGGGATATGTAGATTGGTTAAGACTAGCCATCAGACTTTGTTAAAAGATATGGGCTTGTATGATGTAATCATTAAGACTAATCTTTGGAACTCCTCAAATAGGGAAAGACATGTTGATTATATTTTATGTAAATAGGGGAATGCCTCTATCCTTCTTGTTTGTAAATAGGGGAATGCCCCTATCTATATAACCATGTACTGAGGCAATGTCTCTCCTTTGTTGAACTGGACATTTGTCAGGTGCAAGACTGGAGGTTTTCTTCTCCATTCTTTCCTACCAGTGCTCGCACTAAATGGAGAATCATGTATTTGCTTTTAACAATTAATAAAATAACTTTGGCTATGACCTTTTACTGATAAAAAATAAAAATAAAAATAAAAATAAAATAAATAAATAAATAATAAAATATGTTATTATAATTATCATTATTTCTTTTTCGTTTATAATTGTCAATATTTCTTTTTCTTTTTTTTAAGTCAAACAAAAGATTTATTTAATATATATATATTTTCTAATATATATTAAATATACTAATATTCTGTATTATTTTTAGCAACCTCCTTTCTTTTTTTTTCTTTCCAAAATTAAAATACCAAGATAAATATATACAAATACCAATTTGGTAAATCAAACACACATATTTCCAAATGATTTAATCTCAAGTATTTTTATCAAAATTTCTAACCAAACCCTAACTTATTTAAATTAAAGTTTTGTATTATTTTTCAAATAATTTTTTAGGTTTTCCACATATTCAATACAACAAATATTTTCTCCAAATAAACAAACAACCCAAATATTTTCTTATTCAAATATTTCACACAAATGAAAGGATTACAATACAGCCACATCAATCAAACCTGACAGAGACGGTGTAAACAATCTTTTTGAAAGAAAATTGCAAAGGGATTTCAAAACCCTACCTCAAACAACGCTTGAAAATCTGAAGCCGAGAAAGATCCAATTAAACCTTCAAAATCCAATCTTTCCAAAAATCCTTTGAATTCATCCAAGAGATCTCCCAAAACCTGATAGACGTCCATGAAAATAATACCCAGAAACCCCTCATAAAGAAGACCTATTCCTCCTAGGGTTTCTAAAATATGCAAACCCTAAAACATAACTCAACTCTCTCTACCTAGTTTCTATCCATTCGCTTTGCATGATAAAAAAACTCAATAATAAAATAATGTACTTTTAATTATAATTTCTAACTCAACTTTTAACTTTAAATTCTAATTCAATTTTCACTTAAATTGAATGTGCAACTTGAATTCCATATAATTACTTAATTACTCAATAAATACTTTAGCACATAATTAACTATGCAAACTATAAATTAAATATTAAATAAATCAACTATGCCTTTAATTTCATATTTGGATTTAATAATTAATTAAACCCTTTTATTCCAAATTTAACCTTTTAATTCAATCTTTTAATTAACAAAGGTATTTAATTAACCTTAATAATTAAATATTCTCTATATCTAATATTTCCACATTCATAAAATATAACTATTCTAAACTCATAATTAGTCCTAATTTAATTATTTAAATCAAATAATTCACACAAGTAAATCCACTTGACTCCCAAAACCTGAAAATCGACTAACTCTATATCAAAAAAACACCAAGGAAGGGCTCATGAATTCACATCACTTTGACGATTTCAAATGGGTAGAAATAGATACTTGCCCAATATTTAGGATAATCAATGGCTTGGCTTGGGATTTGGATTTGTATGTTATCTCCTCTCTCTTACCGTTGAGATTTTGTGATAGGGCACATTCATCCTAGTAATTCAGGGAAGTCGATGTCTAGTACCTGCAACCCTACATAAAATACAAGCACGTACATACATGTATAAATATAAACAAGCAATGACGGGGATCGACCAATCGTGTGGATCTCGTAAGCAAGTAACTATGACTTCATCCCTCAACCACATCAAGCACGTCAAACAAAAATATAAACATACACATCAACCATACACATACAAGTATGGGGTCAGTAAAACCATAAACATCAATGATATCCTAACATATAATTCATCATCCTAAAATAACCACCATTATCAAAAATCAGACTATGGAAGGGGCATTACATCCACCTCCCCTAAAATTAGGCTTACTCCTAGAAGCCTACAAACAGATAAGGATATGCATCCTTCAAGAATGAAACATTTACTAAAACAAAAGACAAAACAACATCTAAAAACAAGCCATAAAATAAGGACATGATATATAGTCATTAAGAGAAATATAATTTTGGTTTAAGAATAAACCGAAAATCACATTGATCAATTATTCATTATTTAAAAATTTAAATAGATCTAAATTTTTATTAATTCATCATTATAGAAAATATCTAGTAATCAATTGTATAAAGCACACATTTGTATTTACATCAAATAATAGCTTGAGAGGTTCATGCAAACCTAGTTAATGCAACACTCATATAAAATCCAATCCAAACACACAAGTCTAATTTCATACCTCTAGGTGCATAAACAATAGTTTGAAATACAAAGGAGTTATATGTATAAGCTTTTGTTTTAAGTTTTTAATAGTTTAGACAACTAATGGGAACACAACTTCCCAGAGTTCCCAGTGTAGAAACTTGGGCTCTGATACCAAGTGTAATGCCCCGCTAGGGAACCCGAGAGAATTTAACCTAATACATGTTACTATGTTTGCAAACTATTTTTTTTTCTTAAGTGTTTATAAACAATAATTATAACAATGCGGAAGAAATAGAATCAGAAGACATAACCAATACATAAGTACATCTCCATTACAGTTAACAATCCTCGAGGGTCCCATGACATAGAATTACATATTTCTAATTAAATATTTTAGACTAAAAATAATTACAATTATCTCATATTACAAATGAATAACAAGTACATTCAATACCATAGGGTATACATAATGATACAACATCCTCTACACAATTCATAGGGTATGTCACAAAAATTAAATACAAATTATATTTTGCAATATCTGCAACTCTGAAGCACTAATACAATATATAATTACAAACATCATAAGATAGATATGGATTTAAGCCTCCAAATAATAGCAAAAAAAGGTAACAACAACAAGCATCCTCCAACACTGCTATAGAAATGTCAGAATCTCAAATGGTAAAAGAAACACTATCACCTAACCTTGTGGAATCAAAGGTCAACTCCCACCATGTTGAGGAGATAACAACAAACCTCACTCGGATAAAAAAATCAATCAAAGACAATTAAGAAAAGGTCTTGGAGGCTTTCTAACTCAAAGGGGTAACACCAACTAGTGATAAAGAAAAGATAATAAATATCAAATAACCAACACGTACCAAAAAAACAAATACTAGAATATCAAACAAACACACAACCACCAAATAATACAAAATAGACCACTAGATAATAATGAGATAAACAAAGATAGACCATTAGAGGAAAATACAAAAAACTATGGAGGAGAATTAAGCTACAGACTATGGGAGTGTCATCACATGGACATCTACTTGAATTACCCTGTACTGGTCACACTAGACCCTAGACCCTCAAGCATTGAGTTATCCTGGACTGGCCACTCTGGGCCCTAGACCCTCAATACGACCCACAAGGAACTAGAATACCCTCTAAAGAATATGAGGAATTCTAATCATACCTACTCTCTAGGTATCATCTCATTCCCATCCTTAGCCTAAACAAGCTTTCAAGGCATAGGCAAGACATAATCTCTAAATTATCTTTTTAATAAATTCTATAAATTTTAATTACTATGTTATCACTTTGTTAATAAAACTTGCGATAGGTTACCCTGGTACTGACCACTTTGGGTCCCAGATCCCTATTGTAAGCCACTCCCTTAAGATGCACCTAATTAACCTCCCCTAGGATCACAATCATAATTACTCACTTAGGTTTCAGAAATGTATAAAGGTCAAATTCCAGTTCTTACAACACATAAGGAACATGCACTAGTTCTCAAAACCATGACATCATAAATATACCCTCAAAGTGCTCACATAAATCACGAGCTTCAACACAAAACCAGGTTGGGTAGGATGATCAAGAACATTATCACTGTATCACAATTCATACAGAAAGGATACACACACCTTCCAGATGTTCACATTAAACAAGAGTTCAAATGGATAAGGTTGGGTATACAAGATCGAATCAACACAACATTTCAACCCATGCACAAAAGTATCAAGAGAAAACAAACCCAAAGTCCAAAACCTCTGGTGTACATTTACTTTAGGTTAGCTTAAAACCCTCAACAAATAAAATTGACCAATATGAATCAATCAATAACAACTAAAATTTCACCAACAATTCACGTCCACATATTAAAACATCTATACATAGAATTTTAATATCAATATTTTAAACAAATAAATAGAAATTAATAATATTGATTAATTAATATCAACATTTAATTAACAATAAATATTAATTAATATTAATAATAATAATAATATATTACAATTAACTTAAAACAAATTATTTATAATTCAACCAAATTGATTTATAAATTAATTAATCAACTTATAAATATTTTTTTAATCATAATTTATCTTTAAATTATAAAATTAATTTAAATTAAATATAATTTAAAAATAATTATAAATTAATTGTACCAATTTAAAATACATCAAATTTAATTTAAAATAATTTAAACTACATAAACTAACTTTATAACTAATATATTTATTATTTATTTAAATAATAAATAAACTAAGAAAATAAAATAAATAAATAAAAATATTAATTAATATATAAAAACAAAAAAAAACAAAGAAACAACATAGGGAGCATGGGGTCCCACCTCCCCCATCCTTCTCCCACGTAAGCAAGCGTCTATGCAACCAAAAATATGCACCTGACGTGACCTTTTTTTTAATTTATTAATTAAATTAAAACTCACAAAATAGTGGTTACGTGATTTTTAATTCAATTAACAAATTTAAAAAGCAGTCACGTTGGGTGCATATTTTTGGTTGTATAGCCAACGGTCCCATGTAAAAGGCTTTAAAACATAATAAAAGATTTTTTAAAAAAATATGCATTTAATAAAAGAATAAATCCCCAAAAGTGGGGAATGGTGTGGGTGGCCCGCTTAAGGTGGGGACCAGCACCCACCTTTTCCCTCACATCACACATAAATAAAAAGGGGGTATGATTTGTTTAAACCACAAACCTCAAAATAATTTAAAATAAACAATGTGGGGTCATGAATCTCCAGGTCCCATGTGAAATATTTTGGATTTATTTTTTATCACAAACAATAAATAATAAAATATGTTATTAGTCCCTGCCTATTTATAGGCTGAGACTGATGTTTTCATGTTAACTATCTCCAATTAGTTTGTATTTCTGTCTGAGATATTTCAATTTTTCCTAATGTTATGTGTAATGTTGCTAGCAGTGGAATTTATATTTAAATAAAAAATACAAAATCTTAAATTTTTTATTGGAGGAAAGGATTTTTCCTAGGGGTTAAAATAATTTTAAATTTGGTAATTAGCAATAAAAATGAAATGGTGGACAACTGTTTTCTTCACATCGCTTGTGTACAAGCAAGGACAGGTTTTGACGGTTTCTTTAATACAAATTAAAGATTTGCAGTTGGCATTAAGATTTATACTCAGCATTGTGAACACCATAGTCTGCAATTGGTTTTGTGGATATTGATCTCCGGTATCAGCGTCTTCTGCAAATTTTCTTTGTTCTTTGCTTCTTCTGCGGTCGCAATTATATAGGAGGGCGAAGGATCTCCATCTTTGGCAACTAACTATCCAGTAAGATTTTTGTTTTGCTCTCTGCAAGGGTTTGTTCACTTAAAAATTTGAAATGGTGTTATCTACTTTTAAACACTATTTGAAATGGTGTTTCATTAACTGTGCTTAGGAATTTGAAATGGTGTTTCATTAACCGTGGCTTGAAGATAATTTGTACCACATACTGGTTGATGTTGGCTGGTGGAAGATGGATTCCTGAATACTTTATCTAGGAATATTATTATTTTTAGCGTTTCAAAATGCGCTCCCATATACTTGATGCCTTTTGCATGTGCATCTTGCTGGCTTCTTCAGTGACAGACATCCATTAAGTTTCTTGAACGAGTTAGGGACAACTGCCAAATTCTCTTTAACAAACCTTGCACCTGTGTTAAAGGCTCCATTATTTAGGCCTTTTCAACTTTTGACAAGTTAATGAAACACCATTTCAAATAATGTTTAAAATGGGCTTGAAATGGGTTTCAAATGAGGCTTGGAATGGGTTTGAAATGTGTTTTGTGTAAGGCAAGTTACCATTAAAATTTAAGGAAGTCTCTCTTTGTTCCTATTTCAGTTGAGATGTGTTCATTTTTTGCTACAAATGGTATTGAAATATGTACATTTTTATCATCAATTGGGTTATGCCTACAGGCACACACTGTTTGAACATTGCATTTTTTTTTGCTTGTTGGTTTTAGTATTCAAATTTTAGGCTTCTTAATTGATTTGATGTCAAGTTAGGTTACTGCTAAAATCCATCTGGGTATAGAAAAATCGTATTGTATTGTTGATTGTTTGGTATAAGAATAATTGGGAGGTTTGTGAAAGCAAAGAATATTTGAGAAGTGAGCCAAGGGAAGCATAGGAAATATATTACTGTCACGTTCGAAGGCTTTACCGTCAATTGACGAGCTATTGTCGGTCATATATTTCTGTCAGTTGTGAAAGTTGCAGGTGTTAGTAGACGGATATTTGTATGATATCGAAAGCCATATGGAGATTTGACAACAAAATAGAGTTATTAGTCCCTGCCTATTTATAGGCTGAGACTTATGTTTTCATGTTAACTATCTCCTATTAGTTTGTATTTATGTCTAAGATATTTCAATTTTTCCTAATGTTATATGTAATGTTTCCAGTAGTGGAATTTATATTTAAATAAAAAATACAAAATCCTAAATTTTTTATTGGAGGAAAGTATTTTTCCTAGGGGTTAAAATAATTTTAAATTTGGTAATTAGCAATAAAAATGAAATGGTGGACAACTATTTTCTTCACATCGCTTGTGTACGAGTGAGGACAGGTTCTAACAGTTTCTTTAATACAAATTAAAGATTTGCAATTGGCATTAAGATTTATACTCGGCATTGTGAACGCCATAGTCTGCAGTTGGTTTTGTGGATATTGATTGTGGATATTAATCTCTAGTATCAGTGTCTTCTGCAAATTTTCTTTGTTCTTTGCTTCTTCTGCGGTCGCGATTATCTGGGAGGGCGAAGGATCTCCATCTTTGGCAACTAACTATCCGGTAAGATTTCTATTTTGCTCTCTGCAAGGGTTTGTTTGCTTAAAAAAATTGAAATGGTGTTATCTGCTTTTAAACGTTGTTTGAAATGGTGTTTCATTAACTATGCTTAGGAATTTGAAATGGTGTTTCATTAACCGTGGCTTGAAGATAATCTATACCACATACTAGTCGATGTTGGATGGTGGAAGATGGATTCTTGAATACTTTATCTAGGAATATTATTATTTTTAGCATTTCAAAATGTGCTCCCATATACTTGATCCCTTTTGCATGTGCATCTTGCTAGCTTCTTCAGTGACAGACATCGGTTAAGTTTCTTAAACGAGTTGGGGACAACTGCCAATTCTCTTTGACAAAGCTTGCACCGATGTTAAAGGTTCCATTATTTAGGCCTTTTCAACTTTTGACAAGTTAATGAAAGACCATTTCAAACAGTGTTTAAAATGGGCTTGAAATGGGTTTCAAATGAGGCTTGGAATGGGTTTGAAATGTGTTTTGTGTAAGGCAAGTTACCATTAAAATTTAAGTCTCTCTTTGTTCCTATTTTAGTTGAGATGTGTTCATTTTTTGCTGCAAATGGTATTGAAATATGTACATTGTTATTGTCAATCGGGTTATGCCTACAGGCACACACTATTTGAACGTTGCATTTTTTTTTGCCTATTGGTTTTAATATTCAAATTTTAGGCTTCTTAATTGATTTGATGTCAAGTTAGGTTACTGCTAAAATCCATCTGGGTATAGAAAAATCGTACTCGATTTGTGTTAAACTTGTAGTAGGTATCTTGTACTCTGTTGGGTGCTTGTCATTTTTAAGGGTTTAAGATATTTGACAACGTGAATATAATCTATGCAAATGACAATATGACAGCTCGAATTTATGTGTGGAAAATTTTTCAAGTTCAGATTTATAATACTTTGCACTCTATTCTCTTACATTATGTTGGGTGCCTGTCAATTAGCTGCTTGTCAAATCTTCATTATTTTTCTCTAAATAGGACATGAGTATAGAGAAGCATCGGGCGTATCACATTTTGCTCACAAAAATTTTGTACAACCGAAGAACTTAGACTACAAAGCTTGCCTTAAAGGAATACAATGCCTTCGTAATAGAGCATCTTGAAGTTTTCCGTTCATTTTTAGACTTTAGTATAATGAGAATTAGGGACCTATCCAAAAATATAGAGGAATTATTTATGGCTTCCTTGCATACCTGGATAGAACAATGTTGATGCTATATGTGCATCCTGGAAGAGAACAGCAACATTAGAAAACATATTGGCCCCAAAAAATGGACTGAAGGGGCACAAGGAAACCCCACAACTTACAAGGAAACATAGCAACAAAGAATTGCTGAGATAAAGATCAAATTCAAATGGTATTGACCACAAAAATAGATAAATCTTAAATTTATTTACCAGTGGCCATCTTTTGCCTCTATGTTCTGCAAGGGCCATATTGTTCTTAATTGCATCTAGCCCAAAGTTCCTATGTTGGATATATAAATGGGAAAGTAATACTAAGAGGGGGGGGGTGTGAATCAAATATTACCTACTTTTATCCTCTTTTCAATCTGATAAAACTTTATGCATGTCATGAACAAAACTTGATCATTGTGAGCAACTAAACATATAAAGCAGCATAAATGAAATCACTCATAACACCATGATTTTGGTAACCCAGAAACCCTTGAAAGCTAAAACTGGGGTGGGGATGACACCCAAAAATCTTCACTACTGCAGTAATAAATTTTGCCTATTAAGGCTTACAAAATATGATCAAATTATGATCTACCCTATGAAAGGTCTACTCGGTCAAAAGCAAAAAGACTTACATAGTCTACCTTGTTAAAGGATTTATAAACTTACAATAAAGTAAGCACTCAATAAAGAGATTTACATAAAGTCTGTGAAGACTACTCAATTAAGAGATTTACCTTGATACACTGGTCAAAATGTCTCAGTACTTGATCTTTCAGTTTGCACTTGTATGCATATTACAGATCTCCTCTTTAATTTATATTTTGATCTCTTATATCTGATCTTTCTTGATTTTGTCCTCTCACTGCTTAGCTCGGTCACTGAACTCTGTCTGAATACTTCGCTATTCTGAATATACTTCTCTGATCATCTTCTCATACTCATTCAATCTTATCTCTTTGATTCACACACTTCTCTTTGTTTAGATCTTGCCCTTATATAATAACAAAAACATTTTACCGTTTCAAGATCTACGGTTCAGATTTATTTCTATTGCCTAAGCTATACAATTTTTTGATTGGCTCTAGGTATTGCATAGGGATCAATGATAATAAAATGGATGTGTAATTACCTCAATAGACAAAATACAAAACATCATTACCACCAAAAATGGTTTACCTCGATCATTATGCCATTCCAAACTTGTATGTCATTCCTGGCTAACTTCGCAAAAGTTGTTCCTGGCACTCAGCATTAACTGTACTCAGCATCGGTTAAACTTCTCTGTCACTCAGTAATCATTGATATATGTAACTTGGCAATAACTATACTCGGCATAATACAAACACATAGTGACCATGACTTTACTTGGCAGTACTACTGCTCGATAAGTATACAATACAAAACTCGGCCTTACAAAATGACTTGGTCGCAGTGATGACCGACCATCATTGCCTAGGTATATGACTAAGTGTGAAGCACTAATAGTCAAAAAAACCATAGAGATCTACAATCTCCCCCTTTGACATTAGTGGCAAAAACACTTTGTCATGACATTTGTACTTACAATTACAAAAATATGTTTGTACATCTTAATACTCCCCCTGAGATATATATACATTCAAAAAAAATTGTTACCTATCCCTATTCAGTCCTTGTCCATACTCGTGTCATGATGATTCCTCCTTGTTTTTGACATGACAGATTTCTTCATCAGTAGGTAGCTCACAAATTTTCTCCATAAAAGGTTTATGTAGCATCGCGATCATATAAAGTGCATCCATCCAAGCAGTTGAAGCAATGTTCAAAACTTCTATCTGCACTTCTAAATCAGCAGCTAAACCAATGAGGCTCTCGGTTGTGGACAAATGTGGATCACTCTGGATTAATTCTTTAGCCTTAGCTAATTTGCATTGTATAGCCTCCAGATGTGGTGTCAAAATAGTTTGTATTAAGAGTAGGCAAGAATGAATCTTGCCATCATTAGCCATCAAATTGGCTAACTTACCTTGGGTCTGCATGATTTTGACATAATGTGCAGCATTGGTGTCTACATCCAAGGTCAAGGACTGACTTGTAGCTTTGATCTCTTGCTTGAGAGTATCAAGCAATCGTTGATTCTCATCAGTGAACAATTCAACATTACATATTTTGGCCAATAGAGACTGTCCATTCACAACTAATCCCTCGGTCTCCTTTACTAAATTAGACAACTCAACTTGTTTCACTGCTATCTTGGCAGATATCTTCTCCAGCATTTTTGTCTCAAACCTTTGTTCAGACCATTCAAATAACTTATCACTTGCACAGTTGACTTCATTATTGACTTTCTGAACAATGTGTACAAGTTGTTCCAATATGGGAATGGAACTATTTACATTGGATAAGTCATATACTTCATTAAATATATCTTTTATTTCATGAAGAACCTATTTTTGTTGATGCTCCCTTCGGAGTTTTGCTTGCCTGCTTTTCTTTGTCAATAAATCTTTCATTATCTGCAGTTGCTCATAAGAAATGTTATTTGTATCCCATTTAGGAATAACAATGACTTCATCAATTGTTACCTCATCTTTCTCCTTTAGTGCTCTCGGTGGGGTGCTTCCACTCGGCATCTGTGCAAGAGCTTTTATTGCCTCTTGCTCCTTTGGCTCTTGTTCTTCAATGAATTTTCCCTTAATATTTTCTTCTCCTTTCCCCTTATCCTTGGCATGAGGACTAACAACTTGTTCATATAATTTGATTCCTTGTTCTTCTTTGCTGTGTTGAGGACTTTGAATTTTGTCTTCTACTTTGTCTTCTTCCTCGATAGATGAGGATTGAGTTAGTTTTACTAACTTGATGGGATCCTTGATAGAGCTTTTATTGACTAACTTGTCACTAATAGAAACTCCAGGTAGAGTAGGATTCTCATAAGTAGATTGTGTGCTAGTAATGGTGGGATAATCCATGACTTGTAACAAAACAGTGTTACTACCTGGCAGGGTCAGTTGCTTCTATGTTCTTTAAATCATCCTCAGTTAAGAATGAATTCTTAATGGGGTTCTCCTCCGGTATGTCAACAATGTGAACTTTAGATGTACCCTATGTTTTCACTTCCTTAGGAGTTCCAGTCTCTATTTTATTGTGCTTGGTGTGAGGTTCAACAACTGTTGAAGTAATAGCATCCTTTCCTTCATCCTGGGTGGGTAGAAATCCAAACAATACCTTCCAAATTTTAATGTTTTCTTGTACAACATCTTCAACCTTATGTTGAAGAATTAGATAGGCTCAAAGTTTAGGATCAAACTTGCCTCTATATTGTTCAATTATCTATTTGATGTTGGCCGGGGTGAGAGAGGATTCAACTTGTGCTAATGTACTCTCCCTTGTTTCCTTCTCTATTTGCATAGCATACTCCCATTTTTGTGCAACCTTGTTGCATAATTCTTTTGGAATTCTATTTTCAATTTCAATTGGCAACATCTTGAAAATGCATAACATTTCAAGAATAACATCCTCAACTTTCTCTTTATCTCCAATCCTCATTTTTCCAAACTTTAATATTTTCACCTCATCCATTGTTGTAGTGCTAGTAATCTTAAGACATAATTCATCAATAGTGAGTTGATGTGCACCTAGTTGTGTGACCCTCCCCTTTATTCCTTCATCACTTTTGGTTTCTTCATCATCATCTTGTGTTAAAACAAGTTTCCTTCTTGGCTTCTTCACAACCTCAGTCGGCACTACCTTGGGTTGAGTAGGTTTTCACTTAGCAGATGCAAGAGGCATCTTGGGAGTCTTGGTAGTAGTTCTTCTAGTCTGAGGCCTTAGTGATGGTGTCTCTGACACTTTACACTTCAACACTCTTCTCTTTGGAGGGGGCTCGGCAATTACTAGTTTCTTCTCTTCTTCTTCTTCTTTCTCACTACCACTGGTTGCACTCTTTTCATCTTCTCCCAATCCTTGGGTCAACTCTAGTGGTACATTCTTCTCAGATTCTTTAACATACTCTTCCAGATTTTTCACTATCTTCTTTCTTTTCCTCTCTGTGGTGGCAGCCAGTAATCCCAAAGAAATCTTGGATTTGGCCTCTTCAAATGTTCCAAAGTAAGGTGCTTTGGTATCAATTTCTTCAGCTAAGAGGGTTGTGATTACAATAGTAGCTTCATCTATGTTGAGTTCATAGGGTAAAGGCATTAACCATGAAACCTTGCCTATGGATAAGTAAAATCTATGTCTACCAGGAAACATATATCCTTGCTGTATTTCTCAATCAAAGATACAAGGACTCTAGTCCTATTTCTCATCTTCTTCTTAAACTCAATGAAATAATTATCCATTATCCCTTCAAAATCATCACCAATCTGGTTTATAAACTCATTTATTTGAACAGTGATGGGTTTCTTCTCATCCCATGTTACATCTCCATGTGTAGGAAAACACTTCTTGACATAAAAGAATAGACAGATCAGTAGGGAACCGAACTTACACGTAGAATTCTTCACCGTCTAGATCGAGTTCAAGTTCTCAGAAAGTTGAGTCATCTGGAGCTCGACAAGGTCATATGTGTGTCCTTTCTTAATTATCTTCCATGCCTGGTCCACTGCCATATAGGGGATGCTATCCAACCGACTAGATTGATAAAACTTGTGCGAGATGACTCTAACAATGAAGTCAATTTCTGGATCAGTTATGGTGGAAATTGTCATTCTGTGTTTGTTCCAAACTGCCTAGGTGTTAGCCTGAATATCCTCTTTTCCTCCACATTTCATCATTCTCATTCCTTCAATTGTAGGGTAACTAGTGACTTTGTGTATCATTTCCTTTGTGATTTTTATCGGTCCATCTTCCAGCCAAAAATGCATGTTGTGTACTCGACCCAAAATGATCTTTATCCATTCCACTTTGAAATTTTGTGAGAAATTTAGGGCATGCACTAACCCTTGATCGGCAACAACCTTATGTTCTGGCTTCAGCACTCCGTTGACACATAGTTTATCATATGCTTCCCTGATCTCGTAATCACCGATTTCTCCAATTTTTCACATATAGCAAGACCTAACGTTCATCAATAACACATTCTCTGGAATAGAAGATAGGGCTCCATTCAAATCTCCTTTAATAGCACTTTTTGATATTTCCTTGAATACCTTAGGTGAGGTGGATGAATTTCTAGCCTTAGATCTACATTCATGTGCTTGATGTCCATGCTTCTTGCAGTTAAAACAATGTCCATTAAACTTAGGCTTAGGATCAGACTTACCATGTTTGCTTCTGCATATGTTGGCTGTATGTCCTGGCTTTCCACAGTGATGACATGTGGGCTTGGTGTTCTTTGGTTTTGCAATCTTTTGTTCTCCATTCTTTGATGATTCTCCTTCTTCAGTAGATGAATGTTCATTCAGTCCAAGTCCAAATCTATCACTGGATCTTCTAGGTGATCTTAACAGTTCTTCAAAATATTTTGCAGCTTCATTGGGTTTGTTCATCCTTTCATTGATTTCCTTTTTAGTTCTCAAATCATGGTTCAACTGATCATTTTTAGACCTTAGTTGATTGATTTCCATATCCTTCTTGCCTAATTCTTGATTAACCATCAGTAGCTGATTTACCATGTCTAGTTGATTATTAGTCAACCTTTGCATGTCACTTGTTCTTTCATCTAGCCTGATTACAATTTGTCTTTTGTCTTCTTCAGCCATTATCATATCATCTTCAACTTTTTTTTTCTGTTCCACTAATTCACAAAGTCTAACAGATTGAATTTCTTGTTCTCTCCTTAGCGTTCTGATGTCATCATTTAGTATGGTATTTTTCTCCTATAGTTCTTTTATAGCTCTGTCACTCTCGATAGAGTTACCATTATCAAATAGTCCAGAGATGTCTTCTTCTTTGTACTGTGGTTCATTTTGTTGAATTGCAATCTCTCTTCTCTTGCTCAAGGATTTCTTCAATTCTCCTCTAGCTGCTTCCAGTTGTTGTAATGCTAGTTGTACTTCAATATTTTGATTCTCTATGATCTTCCCCAGTTTATAAGCTTCTGTTGTAAGATCTTTTTCCTCAAGTGGTTAGACTTTCTTAAGAGAAATCTTGTATGCTCTAATACCAATTGTTGGAAATATAAGTGGGAAAGTAATACTGAGAGGGGGGTGAATCAGATATTACCTACTTTTATCCTCTTTTCAATTTGATAAAACTTTATGCATGTCATGAACAAAACTTGATCATTGTAAGCAACTAAACATATAAAGTAGCATAAATGAAATCACTCATAACA
Source organism: Chamaecyparis obtusa (assembly GCA_027943335.1). Lineage (NCBI taxonomy): Eukaryota > Viridiplantae > Streptophyta > Pinopsida > Cupressales > Cupressaceae > Chamaecyparis > Chamaecyparis obtusa. The sequence continues at coordinate 5,882,000 of BSBK01001555.1, forward strand.
CCATGATTTTGGTAACCCAAAAACCCTTGAAAGGTAAAACTGGGGTGGGGATGACACCCACAAATCTTCACTACTGCAGTAATAAATTTTGCCTGTTAAGGTTTACAAAATGTGATCAAATTATGATCTACCCTGTGAAAGGTCTGCTCGATCAAAAGCAAAAAGACTTACATAGTCTACCTTGTTAAAGGATTTATAAACTTACAATAAAGTAAGCACTCGGTAAAGAGATTTACATAAAGTCTGTGAAGACTACTCAGTTAAGAGATTTACCCTGATACACTAGTCAAAATGTCTCAGTACCTGATCTTTTAGTTTGCACTTGTATGCAGATTACAGATCTCCTCTTTACTTTATATTTTGATCTCTTCTATATGATCTTTCTTGATTCTGTCCTTTCACTGCTTAGCTCGGTCACTGAACTCTGTCTGAATACTTCCCTATTCTGAATATACTTCTCTGATCATCTTCTCATACTCATTCAATCTTATCTCTCTGATTCACACACTTCTCTTTATTTGGATCTTGCCATTATATAATAACAAAAACATTTTACCGTTTCAAGATCTACGGTTCAGATTTATTTCTATTGCCGCCTAAGCAATACAATTTTTTGATTGGCTCTAGGTATTGCATAGGGATCAATAATAACAAAATGGATGCATAATTACCTCAATAGACAAAATAAAAAACATCATTACCACCAAAAATGGTTTACCTCGATCATTGTGCCATTCCAAACTTGTATGTCATTCCTGGCTAACTCAGCAAAAGTTGTTCCTGGCACTCGGCATTAATTATACTCAGCATCGGTTAAACTTCTCTGTCACTCGGTAATCATTGATATATGTAACTCGACAATAACTATACTCAGCATAATACAAACACATAGTGACCATGACTTTACTCGGCAGTACTACTGCTCGATAAGTATACAATACAAAACTTGGCCTTTACAAAATGACTCGGTCACAGTGATGACCAACCATCATTGCCTAGGTATATGACTAAGTGTGAAGCACTAATAGTCAACAAAACTATAGAGATCTACATCCTACTCTTCAAAAACCTGTAACTCAATGGATATCCATTCTGAGGCTGATGTTTTACAAAACACATAGTGATAGAAGAGCAACAAGAAAAAGCACATGAAATTCTAAAGGTGCAAGAAAAAGAACACAAAATTTTATAGTTTTTGCTTCTCTTTCTCTTGCCTAGGGCAGCATAAATTGTCATGTGGAATTAGAGTCCGCTATGTGGTTGTGGGACTCTGCAGGCTCCACATAGCAATTGACAAGAACCTGGCTCAATATAAATCAAAGTGTTAAGAAAAATTATCAAATTTAACAAAATTAAAATTGAACTGTAACAAATTTTAGGGATCTTCATGCAAAGACGTAAAATAGCTTCAATAAAAATATCTCAATCATGAAAAGAAATGAGGAATTTCATGATTGCAAAGTCATCCTGTCAATTCTCACATTGTGCCAAAAGTTCTATGAATATCAGTCACACTTTTTCCCCGGCTGAAGCCCATTGCTTGTCTCCCTAACCTCCTATTTTAATCTTCTCAATTCTTTTCAGTTTTAATGAAAAACACATTGCAGCGCTACTCTCAATTCTCAAATTGTGCAAAATTTTTGTGAATAACGCAGTTGCAAATATTTTCCAGTTCGATAAGCTCATCAATAGAAAACCCATTTTATTATTGTTGTGCATCAAAAATTTGTGGCAATTCAGTGAGAGATATTGGGTCCTAATAGGTTTTAGAATATGTCATCAAAAAATTGGGGAAAACAATAAAAACATGATCGCACAAACCATAATTCAATTTTTTTTTAAAACAGAAAACAATAACAACAAGATCCCACTCAAGTTAGAATTCAAAATCCAAAGGAGACTCACCTAAATCAAAATTCAAATGAACCAAGGTATGAAGCAGTTCCCCAACTTCATATCTCAGATGCTACCCTTACATATATACAATTGCAATCAACTATAAAATGCCTAAGCCAAACCATTACCTTTTTTTAGGTAGTTTGTCCAAAGATATCACAATGGTACCAACATTAAAGAATTTGATTTGGATCATAGAACCGAGTAACTTCTAGGCATTATGTAGTTGCTCCATTATCATTCTCTTTCAAAACTCAGCTATGTGTATGTGTTTATTTCCTTTATTTTGTTAAATTGAATAATGTTAAAGGCTCACTTCTGTACAAATTATGCACACAATGCTTTGAGTGAGTTGAAGATAATCTGTAGCTTTCAGTGGCTTGAAGATAATTTGTGGCACACACTGGTGGATGTTGGATGGTGGAAGATGGATTCCTGAATACTTTATCTAGGAATATTATTATTTTTAGCGCTTCAAAATGCTCTTGCATGTGCATCTTGTTGGCTTCTTTAGCGATAGCCATCTAATAAGCTTCTTGAATGAGTTGGGGACAACTGCCAAATTCTATTTAACAAACCTTGCGCCTATGTTAAAGGCTCCATTATTTAGGTCTTTTAAATTTTTGACAAGTCCATTTCTCTCACATATACGTGGCTTATAGAAATTGTACGGTGAACTTGAAAGCATAAACTAATAAAGAGACCGTTCACAACAATAAAATACAATTTTTAAAATAAAATCCATTCAAAGTTCACTCTCAAAGCACGTGCTAAAAGATTGAATTTTTCCTAGAAGGAAAATAAATAAATAAATAAAGACATATATTATTTTATTGTTTAATTTACAATTTTATTAATATATGATATATAATTTATTTGTTATTGTTTAACTTGTAACTACATATTCAATTAATAATAATTATACATTTAAAATATTATTAAATATATTCTCTATATTATTATATTGTATAGTTATATATCTTTATTAATTATTTAATATATCGTAGGTTGACATGTACAATTCTTTTTATGTATTTTTTAAATATATCTTAGGTTGACTTGTATCTAATATAAGTTAGCATTATTATAAGTATAATAATGAATAGATTATAATTAATAATTGTGACTAATTTTATTTGTCATTGAAACATTAGAAAAAATAACATTACTTAAATAAATTGATATTTTGACCTAATTTTAAATAAGTTTTAAATAAATAGAGTTGTTATAACAACATTAAATATCAATTTATTATATTTTAATTTAAATATCAATATTTTGTAAAGAAAAAATAATAAGAAGAAGAAAAAGAAAATTGTATAATTATTTTACATAAATATTTGTTAATGTATAATTAATATATAATAAAATTAAGAATTAAAAACATAAAAAATATGCATTAAAATAAAAAATGTTATAATATCATAGGATTTGATTTAAATTGTAAGGTTTTGTAAAAATTAATAATATAAACTAGAATAAATTCATATAACATAATTTATAGTTTACAAGTGTATTAATATAAAATCAATATAGAGTTGTTGTTGGAAGTGTGAAAATGACCGAAAATAATCAGCAAGCGAAATCACGATTCAAGTCTTGAAACAAAGGTTTCAAAAAACTAGGGCATGCAGATTTAAGTTTTGTCATAAGCGATGGCAAAGGAGACAAGGATGCCTGCAATAATTTCCTTGAAGATGACACTAGAAACACTGGTTTCTCAGGTTATTGTTTCAATTGATGGCTGTATGGTGACAAGGAAATCGATTGTCACAGAATGGATGTGCATTCGCTAAGCCCTAATTACGATCACCTCAAAGCTTTCATTGCTAAGCAGAAACAAAAAAGCCTTGAAGAGGGCAGGTTATCCAAAAATGTGTCGAACCCCAAGATTTCAGATCTCCTGGTAAATAAACCTACCTTGAGATCTAGGGGATGTACAGATGGAAAAAATAGAGAAAGCATTATTCAGAAACCTAAAATCTTCACGATTAAGGATCTGGATTGCCAAATCAATCATTTTTCCAAAATGTAATATGCAATGCACAAGTTGAGCATACCTGAGATGGAGCGGACCCTAAAATCCAGTACTGAACCAGCCAAAAAATCTGATGACCCTCATTCTGCCTTGAGGCGAGGTGGATTTTCAGTGGCCCAGGTGCATCCTGGGAATGCAAAGTTGAAAGAGCACGAATGGCAGTAGGTCAAAGGTAAAAAGAAGGTAAGAACACATAATGTTAATAAAAATTGCTTTGAGATCGCTCTGAAAAATTCTTTTGATTCACTGAAAACAAAGAAGGTTACTCCTAATTGCAGTTCTTATTCCCCCCCTCATATTCGCAATAGGGTTTTGGAAAGGAAGGGAAACCCCAAGGAAAAGTGCCACAAGCACAAAGATCTTCCACGGTCTGACCAAATTCATATCCCCCCTTCCTTTGCCAAAACCCTAAATACCCGTTCTGGGTCTACCATTAATAAGGAATATATTGAGCTGCCTAAATCTAAGTTTCTTGCACATAGTGGTAGGGAATATGAACTTCCCTCGAAGTATTACTCTCCGCCTCATCGGAAAATGACTGGTAAGCATTTGAAACCCAACCCAACTACCAATGGGGCAATGGTTTCACAGCCAAAGGTTCTACATCCAGTTTATACTCCGCCACACAGGCGAAACAGTAACCAGATGCTTAATCATAATACAGCTAAAGTTGGCTCTAACTGGGATTCTAATAAACTAATCTTAGATGATAATCATATAGTGCAAAATTAGAAGTATTATGAAGATGTAGGTATTATTGTTCGATGGAGAGGAGTAGGAGCTAGCATTCTGGATATCTCAGAAGCACTGACAACAATACTTCCCAGCGAGGTAAGTATCACTGCCCTTATTGATTTTTTCTTTCTAATAGATTGCAAGAAGCCAGAAACTAAAAGGAAGTTATTAGAAAATCATATTCTAAAATTTAGGCATGAATTTTTTTCATAACTAATTGGATGCCTCTGTTTAATCCTTTATATTTAGAAAATTTTGAAGTAGAAAAAGCTATTTCACTTAGAAACTTACCAATCGAATTATCAAACCTGGACTCTATCAATAAAATAGGGAATAAAATTGGTAAATTTGTAAGAATTAGTGAATCCATACCTAATAAAATAGAGAAGACTATGATTGTTAAGATGAAAATTCACCAAAACTTCATTCCTCACATGTATCTATGTTTCAATTCCAATACTATTATAATTAATCCAATTATTATTGAAAATTTCATAGAAACTAATTATAAAACTAATATCAATAATCCAATTGTTAACAAGAATTTCAAAAAACCTACTAATCTCTTAAAAAGTAATTGGGATGTGAACATAAACTTCCATTTAGACAAAGGAGGTTTCACTATCACTAATGTAGGGGATAATAATACAATAATCCCCCATAAAAGCAATTCCCCCTGTAAGCCCACTCAGGAAATTGAACACTTCAGCAGCCAAGCTCCGGTTGATGAGGCTCCTTCTCCATCACATAGGGAGAGTGTCCCACACCTTAACATTCCATTAGTAAACAACTTATGTGAACCCCAAATATCAAATCAGCCAGAGGTTATCCTAGATTCTGAAAGGAAGGAATTCCAATCAGAAACTACAGCTAGTCTGCAACCCTTTGGTGATGTAGCTCAGCTAGACTCCAAGGGATATATAGTTGAAGATTCTATGTGGGCTAAGGATAAATTGAGGAACAATCAGAATAATACTCCCTCAAATCCATCATCACCAGAAAAACTAGTGGATGATGAACAATGCGCCAAAGAAATTAAAATTATAACAGACTATATAGGGAAGGCTGTTGCAGATGAACTTAAGGACCTATTTATAAACAAAATCTGTGATGAAGAAGAGCTAAGATATCAAAAGGATGTCTTAATTAGGAAGATTTTGGAACTTAGAAACCTTGAGGAGGAAAATGCAGATTCAAAGGAATGTCAACAAAAAGATGAGGAACCAAATTCTTCTTCTATTTTGGATCCGGAAACTCCTAACAAAGGATGTTCTGACAATTTGGAAAATTTGATAGAATCTTATGGTCAAGAATCCATAGAAGCTAAAGATGCCCTCATTGATTTAGAAAGGGGGTATGAAGAAGAAGGTCAAACAGAATTCCTAGATTCTATTCCTCATCTTAGTGACAATGTAGAAAACATTGCAGCAAACATTGAAGATATTTTTGGTATTATGAATAAGGATAGACATCTTGGAATAGCTTTAAGAAAAGAGGGAGGAAATCTTTCATAGAACTCAGAAATTTAGCGGGCAGCACTGAAAATCAAATGAAGATCTCTGATATTCTACATAGCGGGAAGGGGAAGTGTCTTCCCAAGGAGCAATGAAAGTGACATCCTGGAATGTTAGGGGCTTAAATGCCCCTAACAAACAAAGACTCTTTAAGAGGTACCTAAAGAATTTTGAATCAGATATTATTATTCTACAAGAAACTAAACTAAGTACTGAGGAAAGCATGAAATTTAAAAACAAACTGGGCATTTGGAAATCTGAATATGTACCAGCAGTGGGTGCATCAAGAGGCTTAGCAACCTTATGGGACCCCCAGAGAGTTTCTTCATTAGTCCTATCTAGTAATAATAACTAGATGGTCTTAAGGATATGTAGCCTCAAATCAAACCTTAAATTTAATCTGATCAACATTTATGGACCTATCCAAAACATAGAAAAATGAAGGGTTTGGCAGAAATTCCAATCCATATTGCAATCAAACTGAGAAGAGACTTTCATCTTAGGTGGAGATTTCAATGCTATCCTGAACACCAATGAAAAATTTGGAGGATCACAGTACACTTCACAATCTCAGAAAGATTTTCAGCAATGGGTCACAGACAATAATTTAATTAATATCAAGACTATTAACAGATTGTCTACCTAGAACAATAGAAGGTCGGGTTTTAGCCATATTGTGAAAAAGTTGGACAGATTTATGTTCAGTGGATCAGCAGAAAATTTTAATCAATTATTGACTGCAGAGATTCTCCAAGATGCAGGCTCAAATCATTTCCCCATTAGATTATCTATTATTAAAGACTTTAAACCCAATAGAAACCCATTCAAATTTGAATTTATGTGGTTCCAGGATCAGGATCTCATCAGCCTTTTAGAACAATGGTGGAACCAAACGATAGTCGAGGGATCTAAGATGTATAGCTTAGTAACTAAACTCAAAATCATTAAAAATAAATTTTTGGAATGGAATAAGAGTAAATTTAATAACATCTTTGAAGAGAAGATCCAGACTGAAAATGAACTAGAGAATATTAATAACTTAGTCTTAGCCCAAGGTATGAATGAGGCTATCTATCTAAAAGAAAAAGAGCTCATGACTAAATATAATGTGATCTTACTTAAAGAAGAAATTTATTGGAAACAGAAATCCAGGGAAACTTGGCTTAGAGAAGGAGATAATAACACTAAATTCTTTCATCAATCAACCAACCTAAAAAAAAGTATCAATAGGATTTCCAAGATCAAAGACGAGAGGGGGGAACTCTTAGAAGATCCTAAAGACATCGTAGTTAGGATCACAGAATTTTACAACTCCCTTCTTAATAATACAGAAGTGGTTGACCTTCAAGCCCAAAATGAAATGCTCAAGGCCATTCCTAAGCTAGTATTGGATGAGGATAACCTTATGATCAACAACAAACTCACCTTGGAAGAATTCAAGACCGCCTTATTCCAAATGCAACCGAACAAAGCCCCAGGCCCAGATGGCTTTCAGGTGGGTTTCTTCCAAAAATGTTGGCACTTTATGGGAGTGGACATCTGGCAAGCTATCGAAGCTACTAGAAATTTTGGCACTATTTTATCAAAAATTAACAATACCTTTTTCTCTCTTATTCCCAAGAAAAATGACTGTATTGACCCAAGGGATTTCCGTCCGATATCACTTTGCAACACTATTTATAAAATATTAGCAAAATGTTTGGCGAATAGACTTAAAACTCTTCTCCTAATTTTAATCTCAGAAGAACAGATGGGTTTCATTGCCAATAGGTCGATCCTAGATGGCATTATTATTGCCCAAGAATTAGTCCACACTGCACAAGCTACCAAGGATCCGAGTATGTTTATTAAAATTGATATCCAAAAGGCATATGACAAGGTGGATTGGAGATTCCTTTGTAAATGCATGGAAGCTTTTGGCTTCTCTAAACAATGGATCAATCTCATCTTCAAATGTATCTCTACCCCTAAAATCTCCATTCTCGTTAATGTTACCCCAGAAGGATTTTTCGGTATCTCTCGAGGCATCAGGCAAGGTGACCCACTGTCGCCCTTCCTTTATGTTATCACGGTGGAAGCCTTGGGGAGAACCATCACAAAGAGATAGATAGAAGGTAAGATTATAGGTTTAAAAGCCATAGATAATATCCCATACATAACCCACCAACAATTCACGGATGATACTATTCTCCCAGGATCTGCCAACTGCCAAGAAGCTAGGGCCTTCAGAGATGTCCTTAATCTTTATATGAAGGCCTCAGGCCAACAAGTCAATCCCAGTAAATCAGAGATCTTTATTAATACCTCACCTACTTAGGAAAAGAAAATATATAATACCCTTGATTATAAACCGGGCAATTTCCGATGCAAGTATCTAGGTATTGACTTGGATAAGGGATGACAATCATCCAAACTTTGGCATCAAGTATTGACTAAGATTCAAGATAAGAAAAGTTCCTGGAAAGGTAAGTGGTTCACTAAACCAGGAAGAACCATTATGATTAAATCAGTCTTATTTTCCATCCCAATGTACCAGATGTTTATTCTTCCCCTCGCCATTAATACTAAGCATAACTTAGATAAAATGTTGAGAGAATTTTATTGGCAAGGTTCATTAGAGGAAAAGAAATTGGCCCTAATCAAATGGGATAATTAATGTAAACCTATTTCTATGGGAGGTCTGGGAATTAAGAATCTTTTGTGGCAAAATCAAGCTTTGGGAGAAAAGCTTGTCTAGAGACTCTTTAAGGAACCTAATTCGAAATGGGCATCAATCTTGTTACATAAATACATTCCTAAGGTGGATCCAATCAATATCTTTAGAGCTCAATCACATGTTAAAGGCTCATGCATCTGGAACTTCATTAAGGTTTCAATAGGCATCATCAACAAGTACCTCATTAGGATGTGGGTTTAGGGGATCAAGCTCTGTTTTGGGATGACTCTTGGGCAGGCTTCCCCTCACTATCCAAGGAGGATTTTTCATCAAATTTCATTGATCAATGCAAAGTTAACATTGGTACACACTTAAAAGACTATATTGGAATTAGTAAGGACTATGATTCTATCCTAGCCGCATTTGGACTTCCTTTTGACCAAGAAAGAAAGAAATTAATCAATATTTTAAAGGACAAAGACATCACTATTAAAAATAGATCAGACGCACTATTATGGGTAGGCTCCAATAATGGAGAGTATTCAGTAAAAGATGGCTACAAATCCATTATTCACGAGAAGAATATGGATAGTCTAGACATCCCTCTTAACCTTTGCTGGAACAAAGCCCGCCTACCTAAGGCCGGTATGTTTCTTTGAGTGGCATTGCAGGATAGGATCTTAACATCAGATAGACTACATAAGCTAGGCTTTAAGGGGCCATCTAGGTGCCCCTTGTGTGAAAACCAGGTTGAGAATGTGGATCATCTTCTTTTGAACTGTACCTTTACACAGAATTGTTGGACATGGTTACAATTTTCCCTTGACTAGAAATCTACTCTTCCTTCAGACTTGTTGGGCCTCCTTAAAGCATGGCCAGCTCTCTATAAAGACAATCTCTATAAGGACATCTGGACTATTTCACCCTCCATATTAGTCTGGGAAGTTTGGAAGGAAAGAAATAGAAGGATTTTTACAAATCAAAAACTGGATTGGAGAAATATTGTAAATAAAATTGAAGCTTCAATAATGGAAACTATCAATAGAAAACTCTGGGGTATCACATGCTATGAAGATTCCTTTAGATCCTGGGATAATAAGATAAGACTAAAATGGCCCTCTTTAAACATCCCAACTCTTTTTGGTAGGGGAGGTAGCAAATTGAAATCAGACAGATCTAATTGTATTTGGAACCCTCCCGAGGAAGGCTAGGTTAAGTTAAATTTTGACAGGGCGTCTAGAGGCAACCCCGAGATTACAGGCATCGGGGGAATAATTAGGAACTGGAAGGGTGAAACAATTTCTAAATATGCTTGCCCTATTAAACCCACTACGAACAACATGGTTGAATGCTTAGCTGTTTTGGAAGGCCTTAAGATTTGTAAAAAACTAAATATATCTAAGTTAATTGTTGAAGGTGATTCCCAAATAATCATAAACCCCATCAGAACTAAGAAGACACCTAATTGGTCAATTAACTCTAAGATTGAAGAAATAAATCTAATCTTAGAAACCATCCCTGAGCTCATTGTAAAACACACTTATCGGGAGGGCAATTCAGATGCTAATGCCCTAGCTAACTTAGGTGCCAATGGTATATCTATCTCTGATTAATTCTTATTCCTCCCATCCTTGGTAATGGTCATTCTAACTTAACTGATTA